>VXBZ01011172.1:110692-138460 GCA_013399135.1 Heliornis fulica | reverse complement strand
TTTAATAGAGGCAGTGAATGACAGTAGCTGCAATTAGTTTTTGTGTAGGTGTTTGAAACATCTTCACTGAATGGCAGCACACATAGCAGTGATATTTCACTAGGATCATATTAATCTCCCAAATGAGCTGTGGGGAGGAGGAAACAGATGTTTCACACAGACTTTAAGTGCCTTACAAAAAAAAAAGAAGAAGAAAAAAAAAAGAAAACAAAAGAAGAGTCATTCTGCAGCTCCTTGGCATTTGACTTGAACTTTGCAATTAACAAGGACTGAACATAGCACTGCAGGCAAATTAGCCTGCTTTAAATATTAGGGACAAGACTTCAAGATTTTACCGCCATAGTCCCCAGATAGAAATTCAAGCCACTCAGCACACTAGGACATTTCACAGGCATTAAAATCCAGTCTCAAACAAGTGTTTAAGGTGTATGTGGATGGAATGCAAAAAGAAATTATTTCTCCTTAATACCTAGTCAGGATTTCTCAACTATTTCTAAGCCCAGTTCATCTGCCCAGGGCTGAATTAAACAAAAGGGCATAATAAAGAAACGAACCTGTCTGATAAACTGACTGGGTACATCTTTGTATCCTTCCTGTATTGTGCCCCATTACAAACAATACCATTGCTCCCTCTTTGGTTGACACACATCCCCCAAAAGCCACTTAAAATCCTAACATCTATATTGCAAAGCACTTGAAACAGAAATTAAAGATTGTCAAGAAATAGTGTCCAGAATAAAAATGCCAATACTTGAAGATAACTTACAAAAAAATTCTTCATTTCCTAATCTTTGATTTCAGAGTCATCTTCAGCAGAAAATCTTACTTGCATTACCACACACTCCCAAGGAGAAAAGTCTCAACATCTAACCCTGCACACAGAAAGAAAATTGCACTGTTCCCCTCTAAATCAACAACTACAGTCCAATCATCTTGCAAACAGGTTTCAGCAACTCTTAGACACAGTCTTAAACAAAATAAGAAATCCCCCCAAGTCATTAACGCTCCTGGAAATACTATGTTTTTTTCTTGTGAGAGAACTGAAATGGCCAGTTTCCCAGGCAAGATACCGCTCCAGGATCCCCCCTTTAAAGTTACAAAATCAATCCAGAAGTTTCAACTTTTCATTAGTACTTTGGACCTGGGTGTCCTATTTTAATTGATCCCTTTTATCAAGGTAAATCAGTAACTTTACTTAACAGCTCCTCCACTAGCTCCACCACTTCTGAGTTCTTGCATCCATGTGTGCTTTCATTAGACTATCCACTCAACACAAAGTCTCAGTGCAGGTGACTTTCCCAAAGACAGACCAGAACAGAAATCAAGAGACACTCTGGAAACCTTCTACCAGAGTTATTTCAACTTTTACACTAGCCATGATTTCTCTTACTGTAGAAATCCAGTAATAATTATTTATTTTACAGTATCATTATTTCTATTAAAAAAAAAGAAAACAACATTCAAAAGGAATACTGGTGTCTCTTTGTCCTCCCAGTGCATCCGCATTCTCTGTGTGTCTCAGTGTGCACACACAGGAGTGAAAGTACCATTGCTTTCCACTCACTGCTGTAAATCAAACTAGTTTTAAAGTAAAAAACCCACAGAAGTTACATGCCAATTAAGATCTAACTACTATGAAGAGAGAATAACATTTAAAAATCTCTCCACACACCGTAAGCATCATTATTATAAAAAACAACCATTACTTGAAGTATCTGCAACAACACTCCCAGAAGTGCTCTCCCTCCCACAGAATAATGTTATTTGTGAAAGACTCAGCAGTTTTCTGCAGAGCAATAACCAGCAATTGCAGGACTCTGTATTAGGAATGTTATTTTTTTGTATGAGACATTCAGTTTTCCTCCTTATAACCAGAACACATTACCCCTCTCTGCCAAAGGCACCGACGTGCAGGAATATTAATCTGCACATCCTCAGTACTGTTGTTCGTTGGAGGTACTATAGGACACTTCCAAAAACCTTTGCAGGACTTTCCTAGAAGTTACCATCACTCCGTGTGTCCTCCAGCGGGCAATGTGACATACCCTGTCAAGCCCCAAAGAGAAAATGCAGAGATGACAAGCGTGCTGCTTCAAAACAGCTGTGACTCACAAAGACTGACTCCATGCTACTGCGCGGAAAGAAACAATGATGCTTTTCTCTAAAGGACAATTTCTCACTAGCAAGCTCTGACCTGAAGTTTTATGAATTTATTTGTTCCAAAAGCATTTTGAACTTTGCTAAAATGGAGATTTAAAATCTGTGTTTGATTTGACCTGGAGTTCAGCCCGGTCTTTTAAGCGTAAATCAACAAACCATCATAGTTGCCAGTCATAATAATTAATGGGTAGTCTGGACAGCTGAGATGTCCAACTTTCCTGGAAGAATGGCACCTTCTGAACATGACCTTCAATATATTTTCATTTAGGTAAATGTCATCTCTATTATGTAGATGTGTCAGAGAGGAACATTTTACTCCAACCGCTGCAACAGTCCCGTACACCAAGGATAATGGCATGGTAATGAAGAAAGGTTTCCTTTTGCAGGAAACAAAACAAGGACAGACTATAGCCAGGGAACAGCCAAAAGATACCACCTAAATTTACTTAATTTTGAGATCTAATTCAACAACTGGTCTGTATGTAGAGTACTTTCAGAAAGACTTAACTCAATTTTAACGTAACACCAACCTATACCAGTTTCTGTAATGGCTTAGACTGTCAGCATAATAAGATGTATAGAACACAAAATCCTGATTAAAACAAATAATGGGACAAAATTTGCTTATCCATTTAAGTCTGGAGCTGGAAAAAATGCTGCTACTTCACTTTGAAATGTTTCTACATACACCCTAAGTGATTTACACAAGCAAAGGAAAACTGACTGCAACCACAGGAATTAAGAGTCATTCCTTTTTAGAACAAAGACAGCCACAGTCTTACAAAAGTAGCTCAGGTGAGCAGCAGCAAAGCCCATAAAAATGGAGGGATCTTCACCTATGTAGGTGTCCTGGATTCAGCGGAGAGAGGGGCTTTTCCTGCATGGATCTGTGTTTTGGATTTGTGCTGGAAATAGTGTTGATAATATAGATATGTTTTGTTGTGTAGAGATGTTTTCATTACTGCTGAGCAGTGCTTACACAGAGTTGAGGCCTTTCCTGTTTCTTACCCAAACCCACCAGTGAGTAGGCTGGTGGTGCACAAGAATTTGGGGGCACACAAGAATCTATGAGGGGACACGGCCAGGGCAACTGACCCAAACTGACCAGGGGAATATTTCATACCATACATCATGCTCAGTATACAAGGGACTTGGGGAAGAGGAAGAAGGGGGTGAGGCAGCGGTGTTCAGTGTGATGCCATTTGTTGTACCTTGTAACAATTACATGTGATGGAGCCTGGCTTTCCTGGGGATGGCTGAACACCTGCCTGCCAATGGGAGGTGGTGAATGAATTTCTTGTTTTGCTTTACTTGCACACGTGGCTTTTGCCTTACTTGTAAAACTGTCTTTATCTCAACACATGTGCTTTCTTACTTTCACTCTTCCGATTCTCTCCCCTGTTCTGCTGGGAGGGGGCAAATGAACAGCTGCATAGTGCTTAGCTGCTGGCTGGGGCTAAACCACAACAATAGCAAAACACTATGAACGCTTGTGGATTGAGACCAATGTCTTTGGGATTGTGTCACATGAGTTTTACTTAAATATTTTTTGTACAAAATATGTGCTATATTGGTTTATGTTAGGAGCCCAAATGATTTTGCCAGATGTGCATCACAGAGTACCACAGCCAGAGGTTTAGAATCATAGAATGATTAGGGTTAGATGCGACTCCCAGAGGTCATCTAGTCCAATCCCCCTGCAAGAAGCAGGGACACTCCCCCAACTAGATCAGGTTGCTCAGGGCCTCATCCAACGTGGCCTTGAACTTCCCCAGGGATGGGGCATCTGGAGCCCAGTGCATGCATGCCAACCCGTGACATAGGTCATGAATCGGTGGAGGGTTTAGCACTTATCTAACTAAGCAGGAGAGTCTTTGATCCATTGAAAAAAATGTGCAAGCATACACAACTAAGTTGTGTTCAGAAACAGGGACATCCAGCCAGGCTGAGCTGCAAGGTGGATAGCAGCCTGTGTGTGTCACAGGAGTTATCTAGCACTGTTTTAATCATCGCACTCACATGTTTCACTGCCACCAGACCAGCCTTTCAGCTGCACCTGCAAAGTGAAGTTAAAGTCCACTGCTTTGAAAAAAGCTGTTAGGTGATAAACTACAATAACAGTGCTAAAGTACAACAGTGACTTAAGGTCCCTATTTTATCAAAGTCCTTAGAAGGTAGCAATATAATTTTAAGATATCCAAACAGTCTGGCCTGACTTGGAGATTTTTTCCTCCTCTCCTTGTCAGAAATCCCCATCTACAGCTAGGACGCCTGTACCAAGCTAGGTAGTGGACTTGAACTTCATTATCTCCAGCAGAGCTGAAAGCAGAGGAGGTTTACTCCCTTCTGAATCCAGCATGTGGGAACTGAGGAGAGATATCTGGCTCCCACATGTCTAATGTTAGTTTCTCATGGTAATGCACAGCTCTAAAGTTTGTGCTCCCCACACTTCAAGTGAAATTTGCTGTCATCAAGTGTGTTATCAAGACAAATAAAATAATTAAGAGTAAAGGGGACAAAAAGAAAACACGGGCTGGTAGATGGAGTATAAAGGGCTTGATATGTTATCCAGCATGAACAAGAACTATCAGGGTAGGGACTAACATTACTGACCAAACCTACTGTTCAGCTGTGGTTTACCTCACAAAAGGAAATCAAGTTTCAGACTACAAACCAATAAAAACCATGACTCTAGAAAATAACTGCAACACAGCTCAGCACTGCAACAGGTTGCACAAGCTCCACACAGAGCTCACTCTAAAACACTCAGCATTAACAGCTCTCATAACTCATGCACCAACCCTCAAGCTGATGGGCATTTCCCTATCAGCCTGGTCAGTACTGATCAAGAGGAAGAGGCCAATCCCCTGACTCAGTTCCCATTTCCTTCCTCCTCCAGGTTAGGTACCACAAAACAACACATGCCACAGAGTCCTATTTAGTTCATCACCACTGTTTTGATATGTGGTTTTGGTCACAGACCTACCATTTCCTTGTTACACCAGAAAAAAAGTCTCCTAGCAATTCTTTTTCAGTTGTTTCAGTAAAACTATTTTTTTCCTCTTTCTAGGGAAAGTTTCCAGACATAATTTTCTTTTTTTTTTTTTTTTAATTCAAGGCTCACATAATATTTGAATCTCACCAACTTTGCTTTCATCATTATACTAGCCAATTCTTTATTACAGAAACTCTAAAAGATAAATGGCAGCAGGAAAAAAAAACCCCAAAACACTGCAGAAGAGGTGCAGGCAGAAGGAAAGAAAAAGAGGATGGTTTTCTATAGTTAATATTGTATGGTTTATCTACTTGACCATGAAATAGTTTTTACAGAAAAGAATTGGAAAAAAAACAAAGACAACCAGAAAGTAAAGAACTATCTTGCAGAGCACAGCTATTTACAATGGTTTTACTTAGGCCAATTGATTTAAACAGAATGAAGGTATTTATCTTTGTATGATAGGCTATCACTTATATGGATTTATTTTTAAATAAGATATTTCAATAGGTCAAGAGTGTCTACTTTGTTTAAACTTAACAAATCACAGTGTTTGAAATTTCCCCTTCATGCCAGGTTTCGTGGGTCAACAGAAAACATTGCTTTTGGTCAAATGGCTATGAGAAAAAAAATATTTTTAATTTTATGAAAGGAGTCATCACATTTCAATATCCTTTAGTTAAAAATTCAAGCCACATTTTCATGTGCTAATGAGATGCCTGCTCACAGTTACTTTGGTTTCTAAGATTTCACCTGTGATCCTCAAATAATAATAATGAAAACAGGATCTATTCTTTCAATTTCTTTATGAAATATTTCAATTCAAACAATTAGTCCAGAATACTACTTTACAGCTGTCTGATATACCAATTTACAGAGACAAAGACGATTTAAGTTCTCATTGCTCAAGAAGAGATTTCAGCTCCCTCACTTTGTTGGTACCTGGGATTAAAACTGTAGTTTATTATGGAGATTTTAATTGCAGTTATTGCATAGTTGTCAATAGCTCTTAAAGCCTATCTATTCAGCTAGAAACATATTAAATGCTAACAGTTCACACAAGAGGCATCCTGGTTCTCTAACACAGAGCTGACAGATGACATAAGTAAAACCGGTTTCCCTTGCCAGTAAAAGTCATCTTCCCCCTCCCCACCCCACCCCCATCCCCCACCTCCTTTTGTTAGAGAGGAGAAATCCACCCTGCAGTCAGGTCAGCGTTTCCTGAAAGCTTCCAAAGAACCTATCTCTTAAAACAACAACTTTAGGATCAGAAGCAAAGCACATCTTGCACAAAGTTACGAAGTGGCACATGCAATATGAACTTACACTAATATCATTTTTTTTAATCATTATACCACAAAGGTGTCTGGCTTGATTTGACTTAACAAGATACGTATCAAAGTTGACAAATACCCAACTTTTTTTGCTTCTTCTTTTTTTTTTTTTAAGGACAGTTAACCTTTTTTAAAGAAAACACTTTCATGAGATTCGTGCATTCATAAAGATTCTCAGAAAACAAGAATAGAAAACAAAAAGTATAATTCTCATAACCTACCAGCATATTTGAAGAAAAGAGATTTCCTGATGAGACGAAGCTTTGCGCTACTCAGTCTTTGTTTCTGTTCATATGGAAACCTGCCTGCAAATGATAGCATTATTTTTTATTTTAACAAAGACTGGCTAGAATGTTTGCTGGCACAGCGACACAAGCTAATGAAATACAAAGAAGAAATTGCTGCTGTGCCTTTACAGATTTCTCCCTTCCCCTCTTTTTAGTACAGTTTTCTGAAGAGTATTAAAATCATACCATTTTCAACAAGAACCCATGGCAGTTTGACTTAGATGAAGATATTCCTGTCCCTAAAACAATGTCCTCTAGTCAGTCTGTTTTCTAATCCATGTAAAAGAAAATGTATTCTATAACCTCTTACAAGTGCATGCTGTCCCGTTAACTTCTCTGAAGAGCTTACTGTAATCATGCAATGCATTCTGGATCACAGATCTAAATATTTAAAGCACTTGTGCTAGTAACTGATTGCTCCTATTGATTACATTGTTAATAAGCTGAAACACTCGTCTGAGGAGTAGATAAAAACAAAGTTTCTGAAATATCACACATCAGAGGTGGAAATCTTCACACACTAATAAAATACCTGAAAGGCTCTGTATAAACTGTGTGAGGCCTGTATTACTGTTGTCATACCTCTACCAGCTGCTTTCTGTATAATGTTCTATTATCACAGAATTAGTTCAACAAGTCTATTAGGAAGAGCAGTGAAATATCTCACTGTATTTCAGTGGTCCCTAATAAAAGAACAATGGTTCTCTCATTGATGGGAAAGCATCTCCTTTTCCTAGCTGCAGTCAGTTTAACAGGAAGAGGTTTCCAGGACTGGCATTTTAATGAAAAAAAAAAGTAAATGGAGAAGCTGAGGGAAATCCCTGTGTTTTTGTAAAGGAAAATATAGGTTAAAAAGTCACTTGACAGATCAGATAAACTATCCATTTAATGGTCAGAGGACACCAAGTGTTTCGGAAGGTGTAAAAAATATTATATAACAGAGAAATATGTCTAGTCTTTGTAATTTTGATGATCGATCTATTCCATAAGCTGGTGTAATATAAGAGATATGCACAAGAAACAATTCTCTGATTCAGGAAATGTTACATTTCTTGATTGCTCCTCTGGACTTTTAACATGTTTTCAACTTTTCACTGCTTCAAAATCGGTGTTCTGGAAAAAATCGGGAAAAAATCCTACTGATAACTTTGACACATGCTGACTTGCCCCTGTAAGATTTATCCAGTGCCCTACAGTTTATTCTTTTTATTTCTGACTTCATCCACTTGTTCAGGATTACTGGACATCACGCAACCTGTGCAGTACCCCTCTAGTCAGTCTGACACACCCAGGATGCACTCTGCAGAAACGGGAAAGAATATAATGGTTCTTGATCTCCCCCTTTGGTTTTATACACCTGCTTCTGCTTTATCCCAGACAGTCTACTTCAAAATGTACAGTTCACTCTATAGAGTGAACTATAAGAAATGCAACACCCAGGCACGAATCTGAGTTAATAAGCTGCATGCTAGTTGAGGAGTCATACATACATCTGTTATTACAGGTCTAAAAATAGCATTCCTTTGAGAAGCTGTTAGGACAACAAAATCTGGCATATGAATATAAAAGTAATATGCATATAAAAGAAAAGGATGATGAGAATCTTCTGCAAACAGATGGTTAAATAGTAATTTCACCCCAGCTTTGAGTAGCAAATATTGCCATCATTATCAGTGATGTCAGAGTCAACTGCTCCACGTGGGGTCTCACTGCGTTCCTTTCAGAAGAACCAGGCACCCAGGCAGTGGGGTCTCCTCTGAATGAAAGCAATACAGACATCTAGAACTCCTTGGGCTGCAGGTCTTCTTTGGACCCATTTTATATCTCCACACAACAAAACTCACCAGAACAGAGATGTTCCTTACTGTTCAACACTTTGCACAGTGGAAGTCAGGTCCAGTTGGATTCCCAGTAAACCTATGGCAATAGCAAGGCATCAAATACCAGATAGTGGTCTATAGATTCTTCATTCTCCCTAACAGATGCACAGGCCATTTCAGAGGTCCTAAAAGAACCAGCCTAGCTGGTCTACAGAAACGATTAGTGTTGACAACCGGCCCAGAAACCTCAAATATGGTACAAACTACAGCTCCAGCCCAGAGGAAAAAGAAAACAGTAAATGCCTTGAAATTAGAACTCTTCTGGAATCTCATCTTGGTTTTAGGCTCCTAGTTGTGAAGGCTAAATATGGTGCACATGTTGCACCTACACAGTGAGTTTACACGGAGATTGGCAGATCTGGAATTTCACATGACTATGTCACACAGGGGCAGAGAGAAGGAATTTGAGGAGGTGACATGAGGCAAATACCTCAGTCAGGAGCTTACAGCACCATTTTCCATTTCCTTCTTTCAAGAAGTGCATGTCCTCAGGATCACTATTTTGATCTGTGCACCTTTTTCTGGGTGGAGTCTCTACTCACCCCTCCTTGACTTCCAGAGAAGATGCTCAATGAAATTCACTCCCTCCAAGCACACTCCTTCCTAAGTGTGAAACTGTGGTTCAAGGAGTACAGATACACACAAAAAAACACAGGTTGCAGGTGTAGGATTGTCCCTTCTCTATCTACTAGCAGAGGGAAGAAAGGATTCTGTCTAAAGGGACACCAGAGGAGTGGCTGAGAAGTGGTTTCCTCAGGCGCTGACCTGCACAGGAAGGTCCCTCCCTCCAGCCAAAGGGAGGTAGAAGTAAAGACAACCCACTGTAAAGGGCAGAAAGACTTGCTTTTAAATGGCAGCCTCCTTTTCCGGAGTAGCTCACACTGAGCCACTCCCTCCAAACACACTCCACTAGTGGCTCATGCGTTAGAGCACATCTCAGCAGCACACTTTGTGGCCTGCAAAGATAGAAACAACGTTCAGCCACTCGTGATCTGAAGCAGTGGTAAAACACAGCCCTCCCACAACACAAATCCATACTCTGGCCCAATGCTGCAGAAGGCCGGCTATATTTGTTAGACAAGTCAATTCTCAGGCTTCATCCATTTCAGTCTGCAAAGCTGTCAAAAAAATTAATCACACAGTGACCAGAAAAGGCTTCCATGACACCCACAGAGGGCAGCCCGGCTCCTGTACTTTGGTACATCAAAAGTACTCTACATCAAAAGCGTGTGATTTAAAGACGCCAGCACGCCCGTTCCTGGTGTTACACACCTTCTCAGCCTCAGCTGGGTGGCAAACACTGTGTCCATCATTGAGAACACCATGGAAGCTTTCTGCAGGACAGGCCACTTTTTTCACACAACGTGAATTCTACTTTCACAGCCTTAGAGCTGGACATGTTCGGTTACCTTTTGCAACTTTTTTTCCCCCTGTAAACACAAGTTCTCAATAAGCTTTCCCATTTATCCTGGAATGCCATCAATATAACCAGGACACTTTGGATTTGTCTTATTTACTAAATCAGTTGGAAGAAAAAAAAGAGAGCATTTATATATGATCTAAAAGGAAAAAATAAATTATTGCTAATGTCATAATGATTTATTGTGAAAGTTTTAGTTTTGTTTTAAAGGGAAAAAATATTGAGGTTCTTTCCAAGGCTTAGAACAGTATTAACTGCTGAATCTCAGTCTGTTTTTCTGATACTGACCTTTTAGTATTGTGTCAGTCCAAAACATCAGTAGCTGTAACTGCTTCTAACTAGAATTGTAAGCAGACCATCTGATAAGATGCCACAGGCATGAGCTATTATTCAGACGAATCCATTCTCTAACTTAGCCAAAAATTAGAAATACCTTTTTTTTTTTTTCTCAAAAATGTCAAACCTGCTGATTATCTCAATATATACACTGTAACAGAACATCTGAAAGCAGCTCCAAAGAACACTGACTTGCTTTTGCACTCTCACATCACAAGTACACAGTGGCTAAAGAACACAGGTACAAACTTTAAAATTCATTACCAAGTCTATGCCATTTAAGTTCAGCAAATAATGAACTTTGTGTATGCAAGAGGGGGGATGCATTACCTGCTAAGATGACATTTATATTCAGAGTAAACAAGCAGCACAGTCGAGATTTCCCAATGCGTCAGGCTGTTTACTGGCTCTGATTTTCAGGTGCTGAAAGCTCAGACAAGCCATATGCTCATGGAGACACAAACTGCATGCCCAACCTGAAAGCCTCATTCTAAGAACCAGAAGAGACTGGGGCATACATTGTAGGTTGTGCTGTCCTCAAACATTCCTCTGGTCCGGCCATTAACACTGATATACTTGTGTTGGGGACATAAAACAACACTCCTTTGTTTTGCTTAAGGGATGGAAAAATGTCTACAGAAGAAAGATGTGCAGAGTAAACAAGAGGAGGTAAACGATGAGGGTGTTTGTAGGAGACACTTAGAACCATGTTGCTGCTAAAATAGCTGCAATGTGAAGAAATTGGCTGCAAGTAGGTTCACAGCAACAAAGTGCCACAAAACCTCAACATGGTTACAAGCAGTTTTGCTGAAGGGAAGGAGCTGTAGCAGCTGGTTTGGCTTCTGAAATGTGTTTGGGGAACAACAAACCCAAACAAAAAACACCCCATGTATTCAAGAAATACATATTTGCAGAGAACACCAGGAGCACCTTAAAAACCAGGACAGGGCCTGGACCAGAACCATGCCTCTTCTCATGAAGGATTCAGGAGTGGACTGCAAGTCTGTCTCAGGTAACTCTCCTATTATACCTGCACAGCAGACTCCTTGCAAGGGACTCTCAGCTTCTGCCCTTCCCAAAGGCAGGCAGCTCTTAGCACCTTCTTTCCACCAAGTAAATTTATATCAGTAAGTCCCAGTGGGTCTGAATCCAGCTAAAACAAACTTTCTGTGCACTTGCAACTGTTAGGAGATGGAGTGACTCAGCCAAGCTACATCAGAGAGTATCTTTTATTTGTTCACAGAAACTTAAAAAGACAAGGGAGGAAAACCACCCAAATGTCAGAAAAGGCACATCCCCACAAATCTTCATCTTACAAAACATAGCCCTTCTCTCAGACCCTAGGCAGGGATTGCTATCTTGCTTTCTGTCTCCCCCATACACTTCTGACTGTTCTGCCCCACTCCCTGGACTCACAGCTCTGTGCTTCAGAGACTCTTTGCCATCTGTCCATTGATGCAGTTGAATCAATAGAACCCGTGTTTATCACCACCATTTACCTACTTATGTTCACATTGCCATGGTGAGCAGCAACAGAGTCTGAAAGACAAGGTCAAAACACAGCCTAGATATCTCCCACAAGCCATCTGGAAGAATTGTTTTCTGAGGAATTCTCTGGAATAGATTTCCACTTGTTCTGTGACCAAAAGCCAACTTCATCTTAGCACTCTGGACTCCTAACCGAGCTCCCAGGACATTTGGGGAACAAGAATCATCCCTAAGAAACACTGAACCCAAATTCCACTCCAGGAACTGGAGAGGAACTTCCAAATTTGTTACAGGTTATCAGTGTTACCTCTTTGATCTGTGTCAGCCTCATTCTATTTTCTTCCACAGTGTAGGAGAATAGGTCCCTGCTACATACCTGTACTGCTTTTCTGAGCACCCCAACATCAATTTGTATGAATAGATTATGAACTTCTGTCTTTCAGAAACTACCTGGCCTATCCTTGCACAAATTAAAATGGTAGCATAGGACAATATATGCTGCATACAAATGTAATATTTGTGAAGACAAAGCAGAGCTTTTCCCCTGCTACTATACTCCTGAAAATCAAATGTTAGTCTGCACATCTCAGATTACTCATAGATAATGCAATTAGCATCACAGTACAGTCATGTAAACTGTTAATCAAAGATCAATAGAGGAAAAAATAGGAGATGTCAAAAGAACTCTGGAAAGAGACACCAAGTACGAGCTGTCAAGATTGAACATGCTGAAGTGCTGCAGGAAAGATGAAAACTGTTGGTGTGTGTCGTGACTTAGGCCAACCTAAGAGGGAGGCTGTCCACTTGATGAAGACCTGGACCAACATATTAACCCCCAAAGTCACAATCGTGGTACCACAATCCAGCTTGGCATCCTAGATTTTAGATGAATTATGCACTAAGCAAAATGGAAGCACTTCATTGCTGTGTAATGTACTGCATTACCTGAGCCACGTCTGGATTAATTTTAAGGAAGCTATTTTGGAACCTCTATGCCACGTGAAAGCAAAAGCAGCTTCATGTCAGTTTTAGTTTGGGAGATTGGCTAACACCCAATTCTAACCACAGCCTATGTAGAATCAAAAGCAGACTCGGGCCTCGATTTTGACTTAGGTATCACATCCCAAAGTCAACAGCTGGTTTTCCCCTATGAATTGCAACAAACCTTCTCTACTGTTTTTATGCTGTAGTTGCTTTTTGATCTGAAAATCAACACCACAATTTGGAAATTATTCTCTTCTGTCTTGAGGCTCACTCTTGAAGACACTAAGTGAAAGGTTCATTTTAATCTGGATTACCAGCAGGTTGCATATCAAAATTAAGAAAGACACAGTGTGCATGAGAAAAACAGTTAAAGATTTAGCCAGAAAATAAGTATAACTCAAAAAACCTGCCCAATGTAATAGAAAAAGTGTCAGTAAAGAGTTTGCCTAATTCTTGTCAGTTTTTTCTTACTACAAAAAACCCACAATCTTTTGTTGCTTCTGTCCTAAAAGATGTGAAATGCTTGCCCTGAGCAACTATTGACCCCACAAATCAGTTCAATTAAAAAAACCAAACCTTTAGTAGAAATTACATACCTGAAGCTTAGGAGCGATAACTTGAGCTGTGTTTTTCAGCAGGCAAAGATTACACTATAGTCCCTCACTCCTGGAAGTAAGTCCTCTTTTGAGAAAAGCCCGATGCAAGTAAACCCAAAAGGACATTGTAAAGATGAGCAAAAGCTCTTTCACTGCATCGAGGTGACCAGCACATCAGAGCCCTTCTAAAACACTACTGTACTTTGTAGGTTACTGTGTGCAGGTTCCAACAACTTTCCCAAGGCAAAAGGGTCTGTAAACTGATATGGAAGACAGCCCTGATCGACTGACAGATGCCGGATATATACACCGATGACATAGATATATATACATCCTTATGTTACAGGACCTTCACTGGAGGCAGTGTGATCCTGTGCAAATCATTTCCACTGTCTGTTTCTTGTAATTTCTAACTGTAGTAAAGATACTAATGATGATGCATATTGTAATTATGCATTTAGAGAGGATAGTGAAAGAAATCAGAAGTGGATGTATACTCAAGATGAAATCACCCTCTGTGGCTTCTTCATTTCACTGGCTGTCATGGAAACCCATTCAAGGCACTTTAACTCAATGCTGAACTTAAAGATATCTGGAACCTGACAATCCAAATCCAACCCTAGCAGAGTAACTATTTAATCATTATTAATATGCTGAATACTACTACAAAAATTCAATGTGAAATATCAGAATCTTCCAGAGGTGGGGTGGTTTCCCTCCCCATTGGGTACCTTATCATAGACATTAATTGGAAAAAGCCTATTTATTTCAAATACAAAGGTGCAAAAGTCCTTGTCTGCTTGGCAACAGCTAAAATATTAGCATGTTATCAATATGCTTCTCATCCTAAACCCAACACACAACACTGTACCAGCTGCTAGGAAGAAAACTAACTCTATCCCAGCTAAACCAGGATAGTCTTACCGAGGACAGTTTTGCACTGTCACTCCCAGCAGGCGATGCTCAGCTGGCCAAGTGTGATTCCCCCAGCATGAAATCATGCCCACCAGCTCACAATCTGTCCCAAGGACTCCAAAGAAAAATGCAGTTTTCAACTCAAGCTGATGTTCACCTAAATAATAGCACTCAGCAGCAAGAAACTAGCACAGCATAGATATTTATCACACCAGGACTCTGTGATCTGTCTCAGCCCTGCTTTCTCTTTCCTTCGTAATTCTGGAAGAGAGCTTGCCCTTCCCTTGGACTTCCCGTGATAGCAAGGGACATCCATTTAGTTCTCCCCAGTGGAAGAAAATTCACATGGACCTAAGGTTCCCTGCAACAGCAAAGGCTTACCTGCTCTCTGGAGAAGAGCACTTTAGTCTACCAAGATGATTATAATGGATGCGAGGACTCCCTGAAGACTTTCCCCTCACAGCCAGTTCTATCCCTCTAGCTATTTTATGAAAGTTTAAATATTTCCATGGGAATGTGTCAATATCAAACTTCCATTAAAGGATTTTTTAACTCTAGAATGGGAGTCCAAAGGGAAACTAAAGAAACAATCTGCTCTGTGAGCACCAGAACTTCTGTAAAACAAATACGGCAGCATTTAAGGATCTCATAGGGCCAAACAGCTTTGAAACTCAATCTCAATAATATAAATTCAGTCCCATGACTCATTTGTCCTCTTTTCTACAACTCCAAGTGACTACATTTGAATCATACACATTAGAATAAACATCCAGACAGTACCATTAGCTGCACTACAAGCTGCAGAAGAACAACGTGGAATGAAATGTCTAAACCTTTTTAATAATGATGCTGTTCTCCACTGCAGATCGCCTGGCATGCCCAGCTCGGCTCCCTGAAAAAATAATGCAGTCACTCCCTGATTAAATTACTCCTGGAGTGGAAAATACATTGAGCAGCCTGCCTGTTTTGATTGGCTGTGTAGTGACTGAGCTCAATGAATATGGAAATAATTGGAAATCCCAGACCAATACAGAGGAGGAAGAATATGTGACCCACATAAAGGGCACAGTGGAGATGCCTGAAAGTAAAATCATAATGTTGTATCAAACAAGAGAAAAGTCCATGGCACTGGGTATAGTCATGTTTTATAAATTTTGTAAACTTTATAAAATAAAGATGACTTTAGTAAAATGCCACGGGGTTCCATAAGAGATGAAGAACCTTTTCAAAAAAGCTCTTTACATGCTGTCATCCTTGGAAGGAGGTGAAACTGAGAATGTGTTAAATCTTAATTCTTAACTCTAACCTAGACCTTTGTATTCTCTTGCTGTTGAGGTTTGATAAGTTTATGAAACTGCCAGCTAAGTTCCTTTGAATTGGACTCTGAAGCTATGATCATTTTAGTAGTTCACAGCCAAAAGGATTCTAATTGAAATTTAAGAAATGGAAAATTACCATAGAAAAAACTAAATTCTTTTCCCCCAGATGACCCCATTTCCATCAACTCAAGCAAGTGGACTGCAAAGAAGGTAAGAAAATTAAAGCCCTGCACTAACAGAAAAAAAATCTGTAATATAGCTCCCATAAATCTCTAAAAAAACCCTACATTTTCTTTGGACATGGTTCACTTGTCCACCTGTACTTATCAAGAATAACTAGTACCTCAGTGTAAGAGGTGCTTCTGATGAAAGAGAAGTGGTTTGATTCCCATATACTCCCTTTAGCTGGAATACAAGGCACATTCAAGCATTCTGTTTAGCTCTGGCCCTCCTGGTGTGTATACCACTCCTGGAATTGATGGCAAACAAGAGGAGTTACAGCAATCTCCTTCAGCTTCTCCCACCTGGCTGTCATAGCAAAGGGTTGATCCACAATCAAGGAAGAAAAAGGTAGTTTAAAACATGTTTGGGCAAATGCAAACATACATGCACTCACAGTTCTAAACTCTTTTTGGCCACATCTAAAATTAGGGCTACTGACTCATTATGATACTTTTAAGAGGTTCTGAGATATGCTCTCAAAACACACTTTTCCACGTACTTTACATTTGCAATGATCTCATTTCTTAGTAAAGTTAATTCCTAAGGCTTTTAGACTGAAGCTTTATTTTCCCTTCTCTAATGCTAAGAATTTTTCCTTTCATTCCTTTAGCATTACATAAGTGCTTTTAATTTCCTGAACAATTCTCAGAGAAAGCTAAAATACTTGTGGAATAGTTTATTAAAACATTCATATATGTATATATATACACACACACTAGGTTCACTTAAGCATGAGAAAATTTCACCACTGACTTTTATCTCACCAGGTCACCTTACGTGATCATGCAAATTATAAGGTGACCCAGGGCTCAAACAAATCTCTGCATCAGTTTCCAATGTAGTAACTGCCACTCTCATAAGTACCTCAATTTAAAATATTTCTGTTTCAATTTGCTAGGAGTCAATATCCTGATGTGTTATATATTCCCCTCAGATACTTATTTTACTTAATAGCAGCCTGATGAGAAAAACAAACCAATGCAGATACACTGATTCACAATACACACCACTGCGTATTTTGCTAATAGGTTTTTTTTCCCAAGGGTTGATTTAAAATCTCTTCCCTGAAATCAAGAGGCTTCACCCTCTCACAAAGAAAATAAAGAGTCTCCTGTTAAAATAGGTGTTTCAAAAATGGTTACCTCCACTTTCAGACTATCCTAACTCTAGGGGAATGGTTTCCTTAATCACTGGCTCCACATTAAAAGTGCATATAGAAAAGACTGATGAGCCTGAGTAAAGCTCCTCCTTTCCGAAGCAACACAACTCGTAGTTTCCCCACTGTGGAGTATGTCAGTCACTCCTGTAGTTTGAATATTTTACCCTGTAATTCTTTAGCAACCCAGGTGGAGTTACAGGTGACTCTACTGTTTCAAAATTCAAGTGATTTTTATTTCTTAATAGAATACAATAGAATATAATCTAGTAGGTAAAGATTTGAGCTGAATGACTTAAGTCCTGCTTCTGGTTCTGCCACTGGCCCACTGGAAAGACCCTGGGTGAGTCTCTTCGCCATACAAAACCCAGGAACAATAAGAGGATTTCTTAAAAATCTGACCAACATTACTAACAGATGATTACTAGGGATATCTGGCTGTAGGCTTTTGGCTTTGAAAAATCTTGATCCAGTTTCTCATCCTGGAGAGGAAGAGAGAATTATTCAATATAAGAACTGTCAACTATTTATAGACTTAGCTATAAAAGAAACAATTTTGCAGAAATACTAAGCCAGAATCCTACTGCTGCCTCAACCCTCTCCAGTAGAAACAATTCCCAGGGGTATCTGCACACTGTTCCAAGGTTTCTGGAATGCATATTGTTCCATGTCCTTTTGCCAGTAAATTGCAGGACCACTTTCAGTCACACAATGGAAAGGAAAAAGGAAAAAAAAGAAGTTTTTTACTTCACAATTTCACTTCAGTACAGTTTCTATCACTATTCTGTTATTCTTGACAAGTTTATGCTTCCCTGTTATCAAGGCAACGCAACGCAACATGAAGAGAATGGCTATTCATGTAAACAGAGGGGTAACCCACTTCATCACAAACTTGGAAATGTCTGGAAACTATCACCTCTTCTGTTCACTTCTGAAGATGAAAACTTCCTGCAAAGTTTCCCCCCACCAGACTCATAGCACCTCTGCAAGCCTCTTCCCTTAAGATGAGAGCAGGCCACCTATTAAATTGGCAAGAGTGGGTACATGGCTTCAGTGGGACAGCAGAACTCATCATCATAGTTTAGGGTGGGTTGAACATCTTAATGATGTTCAGTGATAATATACTCTTAAGAACACCCTTGTTGGCTTTAATGGTGCTTGGCACAGAACAGAGTTGGGATATTACAATTTAGCCTAAAAAAATAATTTTGTTGATGATGGATCAGAAAACAGAAAACAGAATCCAGAACTGTAACTATTCTAGAATGAAGAAGCTAAGATTGTGCCTTAAAAAACAAACAAACAAACAAACAAACAAACAAACAAACAAACAAGCTATCGCTTTCAGTGTGAGTACTAATCTTGTAGAACTGAATATTGTATTTCTTCTATAGGTTCTAGTGAAGGCAACTAGGTATGCAGTCTGGTTTGTCTTTGGCAATCTACAGAGGAGATATAAGTAATCCACAATCCTCTCTGTCAGACAGAATCACTAGGTTGGAAAAGACCTTCGAAATCATCAAGTACAACCATACCTGTCCTCTCCCAAACCATATTGCTGAGCACCTCATCTACCTTTCTTTTAAATACATCCAGGGATGGTGACTCAACCACCTCCCTGGGCAGCCTGTTCCAATAGATCACAGCTAAATGTAGCTAGAAATGGTTGCACTTCTGATCCTCCAAAGCATGGACTCAAAATGAGTACTTCTGGGAAAAAGCAAAAGAAACCTGCACAGTCTCCACAGCCTCATCACTGATTTTTCTGATGCTATTCAGTGACTAGAAACTTAATAACAGGCATCCATACAAAAATGGAATTCACATTCAAGAATTCCAAACACAGTTTCTGGAAGACTAGGCTGCTATGTCCATGTTTCCTAATGAAGGTGTGAAGCAAGACAGGCTTTCTGTACCCCCTGAGTGGTTGCTACCCTTAGCTGTAGCCTGAGTAGTTAATGAACTGAAACAAGTGGAAACCTACTATTAAGGCCCTATCTTTAGATGTGCTGCTGCTGCTGAGGTAGAACATTAGTAATAAATTTCTTATCAGCTTGATCAGCATGCTGATGGCATTTCCTGAAGATGCTGCTGACAATTCCCATTGAGCTGGTCTAGCTCCCTGAAGGATACTGAAGACATTCGGTTTGTGGTGGTTTTTTTATCCAAGTTTTAATTCTCAAGCCTAAATACAATCAAGTCACAATGAAAGGGTCCCACTCATTTGCATGAATAAGCAAAACCACTGGGGCTTGCTCAAGCCCTCCAACAGCATGGCATTCTGCCAAATGCCTCTCTTCAGTCCAAGACATGACTTCAGACATGACTTTTAATTGGTAATATTATAACAGTGCTGAGAGGTCCTTGCAGAGACTGTAATCACACACTTATTCTAAGCTACACACAGGACGAGGTAATCTGGGTCAAATATTTGCACCTTGAAGAGTTAAAAGAAAAGCAGTTTCCCAAGGGTGGCACAGATCCATTTCTCTTTAGCATAAACTTTTCAGATTATGCCCCCCCCCCCAAGTATTCTATCCTGTCATCTAGTTTGGTGAACTCATCCTTGTGACACCTTGTCTGGATAGATACAAAGTGGGTTTTAGGGATGAAAGACTAACATGGTGCTGCCTGAAAAATTTGTAGAAAAGACTGATAATAACTGAGAAAATAAATAAGAACATGGCTTGAGGTATGCTCCCACAGACACAGTGTGACCAAGCTTTCTCTCATCGGAAGGGTAACTGGCGAATGGAGGCTCACAAACACCCTTTTCCAACAGATGTGACCTGAAATGTAAACTATGTGCAAACAAGAAAATCTTGCAGAAGAGAATCAAATCAGTAGGAAAGGGTAAGAACCTTTCCAGTAAAAGCTGGGTATAAATAGTTTAAGTATTTTTGCCTTTTTTTCCCCCTATATCGTGAATAAGTATTTTATGTGTGTTGCCATTTCAACCGTTAAATAGAAGGTTTTATTGCATTTCCTCTAAAGCTGGTTTGAGTTGTGCACAATTTAGACTAAGTACACAACAGCTAGCCTTTCTGTACTAAAGGCACAGCAATCCATAGACTAGGTAAGGAAACAAGCACCCAGTTAACCTGATACTCTTCAGGGCATGCAAGGAGAAATACAGCAAGCCACAAGCTCTGCTACATTGGCTAGGCAGATAGCTGGAACCACCAATATCAGGAGAAAGAAACACTTCCCCATAATCATTAAGCAAGGTGGCTGGAATCCAGTAAGATATTGCAGCATATGCCCCAACTCCAAAGATCCCAAAGAACACACCAAGGCACTCAGATAAAAACAACCCCTCCTCCTTCACAGTCATGCATTCTGGCAAAGTAACGCCAGTAGAAATGTCAATACATCATGGTGTGCTACTCATGAGATGCCCTCTGAGATGCAGGGCTGACTGTCTCACAAACCAGAGACCACCAGGGAAGGAATGCAGCCCAATGCACCCTTTGCAAGTGCTGATAGATCAGAGACAGCATCTAAACTGTTGAGAAAATTGAGTTTAGAAAACTTGTTATATAGAGATGCATTAGTTGATTATACAGCTTAATTTTAAGGTTTTTAATGCACATTCAACTGGAAATAACTTTAGTGATAGGGAATAATTTTTTTTATTTTTTTTGGGGGGGGGCAGTAGGAAAGAGGTTGCAGACATAAGTTGTGTATTTGCACTGTGACAGTTTATGGATTTATAACACCCAAAAATAGATGACAGAAAATGCTAAGAAGATTTGGTGTGATGTTGATTAAAGTTAAGCCTCAATGAGTTCTGTAACCTCCTGTGAATGAATTTATTAATTTGAGTATTATAAATGATTACAGCAGTAAATAGTTTTGTTCTGTGAGATTAAAAATATTTTACTGTAGCATTGTAACTCTATCTGGCATCATTCCCCTCCCCATCCCAAGTGAAAAGCCTCTCCACAAGCCTTTAAAAGACAGATCTCCTGAACAGAGCCAACACCATTTGGAATTCAAACACCAAACAGTTTCACAGACGTGAGGAGTCAAACAAGATATATTTAGAACATTTTTTCAAAATTAAAAATGTTTCTGGACCAGCAGTACAGCACAACTGACTGCCTTAAAAACATGCTACTCCCTTTAAGAAATATCACAAAGATTCAGATGGATTGATTTAAGTGATAGCAAAATTATGGAAATATGTGTCAAAATTTTGAATTATAAAAACTGTAACCTTGCTATAGAAAAGGGAAAAAGAAAAAATAATCTCCCTTGAATAGCAAGTTCTTCAATTGCTTGAAAAGAAACATAAACAAGAAGTATTATTTTTTAATTCACCAGCTACTAATAACTCACCAACAGTAGTACCCCACAGAAATTCCATTTTCAATGCAGTTGCCATGTTGCAGATACCTTTCAACTGTAGCAAACCTCATAAATAATGATTCAACTTTTCAAAGCTATATACTTCCCATAACAGGCAACATTAAGGAGAGAAGGAAATAAACAGTCTGAAGTGAATCATTTTTTTTTTTTATTTTAGCATGCTGTTTAAAAAAGGGTACACAAAAAATGCACTGTATATGTTTGAAAACAATTCTACTCAAGTTAAACATTACCATAAAAGTCATCATCTTACAAGGAAAGTGATTCACAGTGGAAACAATGTGTAACTCAGTTTTACAAAGTTTGCATAAGAATTGCCTACTCTTCTTTGCATAAGAAATCCACTCACTCACACATTTAATGAGATAATAATAGAGAAGAAAACCCAACCAATTACAAAAAAAAAAAATTTGATCTAGGGTACACAAGCTAATAGAAACACACGTATATCTGGTAGATATTGTGGAAATAAAAATACAGGATTTTAAGTGACACATAGACAAGTAACAGCTTAGTGACAAATATAGTCTAATTTATCAAGAAGAAAAACAGAGCAACAGGATAACCTTCGCAACTGTAAATGAAAGAAATACTGCATCGACTTCACATTCTGATTTCAGAGATAGGGAAAGAAGATTGCCTTACCTCAAATACAGCTTGAAGAGAGACATTAGCAATATGTCTACATCCTTTCTTAGTTCCCTGAAGAGTAATCTAAGAAGAAATACAAAATAGCAAATAACTATCTTAACTGCAGACAGCATGTGCCCAGGAGTAAGGCACTTCCCATTAAAGCCTGCTGAAAAGTGGGGAGAGGGGTAAAAAAAATAAAAGAAAAAAAAGGCAACTCAAAAAAATCCTTGCAAGATAAAGGACAAAAACTTTATAACTGAAATTCACAGTAAGGTTTATTGCATTTTGAGGGAGTAGACACATCCAGGAAATAAATAGTATAAACATAACTGATGTCACCTCAATTCTTAATAAAATATCAGTTCCGTACATTTGTCTACAAAAGAAAGATGGTAAATTCATCTGCACTGAACTCAGTCGCTGAAGACCTGAAAAGATTTGTATTCCAAGTACTAGGCACACATGGGCTCACATGATACAACCCTGTTAACTTGCTTTTTCCTCTGAAACTACAGTGCTAGCTAAAGCTACACTCAGACGTTAAATGCTTTGGTCAAGAGTTCATCCACTGACCTGCAATGAAAGCCTTGTGTGCAGCTCCAACATTTTCTAACAGCAAACAAGAAAAAAATTTTAAAAAGGTTTCACAGAATGAACTGTTAAAAAAGAAAATCCTCACATAAGCTTTCCCTGAGGGGGAAGAAATATCCACAAGCTTTAAATTGGCCAGGCGGATTTAAGAGGAAGCNGGAGATTAAAAAAGAAAAAAAAAAAAAAAAAAAAAAAAAGGCAGCTTTTTCTGTTGCGTCAAAGAGCCCACTGTGCAATAGGAACAGTGAACAGAGTTGTTAAACTGGCAAGCTTTTACTGAAGACAGCTTTTCAATATGCTCTCAGCATCGTCTCCCAGGGCTGGGAGACAGTCCCACTCCTCTTATATGAGCTATGCTTCTTCAAGAGGCAATCACTCTTAAGGACAGTTTCTATAAACATGCTGTTCGACTGTTTTTGCTGCACATGATGAGGGTAATTACCCACGTATACATACCTGCATTCACCTCTCGGAGCTGCGTGCTCGTGAGGAAAACGCAGGCATATTCAAACTAGTGATCATTACCTCAACTTAAGAGCAGGATGCTATTGATGACTGACTGCCTGCTTAAAACTCTGCTCGTCACTTAGATCATTCAGTATGCTGTTGGAAAGCAATTTTGAAAGGCACATTACTTACACAGGAAACCTCTAATGCAATTCCATCGGGAGGTTGTAGTCTGAGCAGCGCTTGCTGATTAAAGGAAATCAGTAGTCACATGCTGCTGACCAGCTTTGTGTTTAGTGCAGAGAGCTTGGAGATCCACCAGAGTCTGTAGCTACAAGGGATGAGTTAACTGACCTTCCCAGGAATGACCACTAACTGGAGACGTCTTTGGAGTTCAAAGTAATGTATTTATTGTGAACACAGCGAGGAAACGAGCAACCTGCTTGAACATGAATAAAGCCCCATTCATCACCACATAGAGGGAATTACTGCACAGATCTCTGTGTCTGAGAAGATCACACTGCATCCCTTGTAGAACCTGTGGAAACCTAAGCAAAGGCATTCAGAGCACAGTTCAACCCACCCCTATCCCTGTCTGGTCAGTTGAACTGCCCTCTGGGCTTTGCTGCTTACATGGGAACATACCATGGCCTTCTCAAAAGAATGTGGCAGACACCAACATTTTTTGAGAGAAGTGCCACTCCAGGTGACAAGGCCACCCACACCTTCAAGATGTGCTCAGAAAGAATCAATGAGGAGGAAGAATGGGATTGGTAAGAGACAGGAATGAAAAAAGCAGAAATGTAAACTGTGGAAGGCACCTTCTAACATGATGGCAGGGTTAAAAGCGGGGACAAACATGTAGCTGGTTAATTCAGAATCTCTTTTCTATTTCTAAATCTTTCAGAGTTGCCACGGGGATATTATGGTCCTGAACATGTGGGAAGGCAGCAGGTGGAAGAGAAGTATGTCCAAGAGAGAAATTCTCCCTATCCATGTTCTTTTCCTACATAGAAACCTTCAATTGTGAAAAAAAAAAAAAAAAATTTCCTTAACTTCTTCTCTTCCAATTGTTCCAGGCAAAAATGAATTTCTCTCCTAAAAAGTGTTTTCATAAATGGCAGAATAAGTTTCTGGATAAAGAGCATCCAATTTACTAGTGAAATAAGGCATTTTCTAAGCTTTCAGTTGTGTGAATTGAATGCAAGGTCCCATTTGTGCACCAAGCAGTGTGCTGCTTTATTCTGCACTCACCACAGCAGACAACTCACTGTGTTCACAGCTCCAGCCGCAATGGCACCAGAGCCACATAAGCAGAGCTTTGGCCATACAAGAGTACAATGTTTGACAAATCTGCCTCTGCTCTGCAAAAGATAATTACAGTTTGGTTCAGTTTTCCTGACTTAAAGACATGTTTCATAATAACAACACCTGCTCATAAGACTACATAAGTAGTCCCCGGTATAAATGTTGACTCCCTGCTGCTCATCACTGTCAAATCGCAGGCTGAAAGAAAATGATCACGTTTGCTTTTTGCTTGAAATAGATTTTTGGTTTATTTTAGGACCATAAAAAAACAGATATTTGCACTTTGAGCAGGTGGCTGGACCAGATGATCTCTTGGGGCACCTTTCAATCTACATTATTTTATGATTCTATGAAAATTAGGTCAATTATTAAAATCCCCCCTTAGGCTATTACAGAAATTATGTGGATTGTGGCCAACTCCAGTGTTCTGAAGACAGAATTTGGATTCAACTGTGGAAATTACAAACAACCCCAGAGTCAAAGATCTCCATTTTGTCATTTCATGAGAAACTACCAGATCTGCTGAAACAGGTGCATTACTATTGACATCACCACCTATGAGATCATTAACAGGTACCACTCTATGGGGAGGACTCTTTTGGATCCCATACATCCCATGATGTTCCACTATTGGATTCCCTTCTGGTCTGCCACCAACATCCAATCTACTGTCCTTCAACTCCAAGGGACAAAACACTTGGTCTCAGCCTCAAATTCTTTGCAACTGGCAGCCCAGACAACCCAGTTGTAGAAATTGCTCTGCACAAAGTCCAAGGACACAGGTAAAAAAATCCACAAAACAAACTCTTCCAAAAAATTAATTATTTTTGTGTGTACTGCACTGAATTACTATCTCAACATAAGATTCTCTTCTTCAAGGCCTCACTCATAAGATAGTAAGGAGATTAATCCTTTTCAGGTCTTTTCAGTATCTATGTAAAGCTTTAGAAAAGAAATTTTGAAGGTGGAAAATGACATTCAAAGTCCTCCGTCACTGTTCAGTGCCAGCCTAACACCTTCTGAACACTCTCTGCACTGACTAGAATTACAGCTACCCTAATGAAGTCCCTCAGTTGTGGTGTAGAAACAATTTGATGTGCTACAGCCAAGCTCTGCAACACTGCCTTTGCACACATCATGTATGTCCCCCTATTGCATCATCTATACTGTCCAGACCCACTGCATGTGTTATCTCTGTTACTCAGAGGTCTTCCTCAAGAGACGAGATAGTCTTCCTAGGGAAAAGTCAACACTCCCAGCATCAGACAACTAAACTGCCTTGAGGTCAATGATACTTATTTCCTGCTCCAGAAGGTTACAAAGCCTCTTCCTGATAAACAAGGCTCATGTAGGCATTTCATCTGGGTCCTGGATTCCTGCAGGAAGGAGGCTGCATACACTTCTAGTTGGCCAGCTGAAACGTTGAGACCTTCGGCATGCCTTGCACTGTGGAAATAAAAACACCACAATCTGTTCAAGAACTCAGGAGAGCTGCTTTAGGTACAGAAGAAGCTTCAGGCCCAGATATAAGTAGTACAGCCATCCCTGCCCACACACCTATAGGCTTGGTTCCTGGAATAGGAAATGAGTACACAGTGCCACTGGCACATCAGTGGTTCAGATTAAGTACAGTAACAACTCTATCTCAGTGAGCTGCTTGGCTAAAATTTACAGTTTATGTTCCCAGCACTTTCAAATACCACTCTTGTCTCACTTGATAGAGACTCAGTACCCATACTCTCAAAAACCACAGTGCTCCCCTTCCTCTCATCCACAAATAAAACAATCCTGCACTCTCTCTGACATCACTTGCAACTCTTCTGATTCTGCTACCCATGCTGCATCTATGAGATTATCATAGAGCAAAGAGTTTTACTTCCCATGTCCAAGGTTGGGCACTCCTAATGTAAATCCTTGTTAGGTCTATCAGCAAACTCTTCCAAGCCTGAACACTCCTCAGGTGGCTCCTTACCTTATGTCCCCTTCAGATGTCTTACCTGGTGTTAAGTTGTTTGTATGAAAAAACCTGGACTCTGCTTTTACTCTTGCCTGGAGGGTCTGAGTAGGCTGGCAAACAGGTGTAGCTTTAGGAATGAACTTAAAGGCAAGAATTCAACAAACCTCTGCAAGAGACAGAGTACTTCATTTGAAAATAAGATTATTCACAGCTTTACATGAAGTAAAAAACCCAAACCCCAATGTGTCCAGCTAACACATAGTCATAAAAAAAAAAAAATTGTTTCTAATTCACTGGAGATATTCACCTTTGCCCAGAGGATTAAATATAACTGCATCTTGTATTCAGGACACATCATGAAACTGGTTCAAAACCTGCCATCTCTCTATCTAGCTGGTGTCTTAGGGGTGATTCTGCACCATAAATTTTGCCTGTAACTCTTCAGTTACACATCAATTCCTCTTCAAAAACAACTTCTGATAGCTCACTGCCTTTCATTGACTCTTGTAGCATCCTGATTCTGTCTCACAAGCAGCATATTCAGAGACAACCAACTGGAGGAACACCTATGCACAGATACATAGGGAGCTCTGGATAGACCTGGATAGACACCAGACAGAGATTAACACCGCTGCATTTGCAGGGGATCGTATTGTGAAACCATTTCTGAAAACTTGTACCAGCCTACTGCAGTTTCTAGATTTGATAGCAGGATAGGAAGAAGAGGCAACATTTATGTTCATTTTTGTTTATTTATGCTTACATTTGTTTATGAGGGACAGCTGACTGTGACTTTGTCACTTCTCTGAATGGCAAACCACATATTTTGTGCTCCTTCAGCTGCAGCTGATAAGTGAATGGCAACAGCCCTGAGTAAGGGCTGCTGCTGGATCCACGCACTGCTGGTGCTAGCTAATGATAGACAGGGTCAACAGCTTTCAAAGAGGCTCTTATGCAATAGTTATAACTGCCATCATTTGCCATGGATCCCTAATTAGGATTTGTTAGCACAGCGGCAGTAAATCAAAACATGTCAAGGGATAATGACAGTTAAAAGATAGTCTGGAGTCAGCCCCCTCCTTCACAGGATAGAGCTTTTGCAAGCACACCTCTTGCTGAAGCCAAGAGGAATTGACAACAGTACAGAGAGCAGGAAAACAGGGACCTTGTCCTTTACCTATAACAGATGCTAAGAGACTGCTAAGACTATTTACTAATCGGATTATTACACTAACTCCTAGATATGGATATTTATGGATGTGATGAGTGGAAGTTCCCAAGTGCAAAGTCTGCAAGGTCTGTTACTACATCAGACATGAAGAAAGCAACAAGAAAAAAAAAAAAAAAAAGAAACATTTACATTTTGGGT
>VXBZ01011172.1:75250-108076 GCA_013399135.1 Heliornis fulica | reverse complement strand
AAGTACACCACCACCCCCCTCCCAGCCTCACGCCGCCAGGGCGGAGCGGAAGAGCCCGCCCCGGGGCAGCGGTGCGCATGCGCGCCGCCCGGCGGCCGGGCCCGTCCCGTCCCAAGATGTCGGCGCAGGGGGATTGTGAGTTCCTGGTGAAGCGGGCCCGCGAGCTTGTGCCGGGGGACCTATGGGCGGCCAAGGCATGGCTCATCACGGCGCGGAGCCTCTACCCCGCCGACTTCAACATACAGGTGAGCGACACCGCACCGGCGCGACAGGACGGCGCGGGGCGCCACTCCCACGNGGCGCTGCCTGCCTGTCTGAATGACGGCCGCTTCAGCCAATGGCCTGTGCCGTGATGACGAGTTCCTGGTGGCGGCTGCGACCGTTTCGCGCGTTATTGGCTGCGGCGAGGCCTTACCGGGCTGTGCGAAGGGGGGTGGGCCCTGGCACGCGTCCGGGTCAGCGGCCAGCCGGAGGCCTGGCCTGGTTTCGCCATGTCTGAGCTCCCACCGCCCCTGGCAGGCCCGGGACTCAGCGGCCGTAGCTGGCAGCTCCGTTAAGGACTTAGCAAGTCTCATTTCATTGCCCCTGAACGCGCGGGATGGCTGCTGGGAGGCGCAGAGCTGTGCGAAGGCGGGTGTTGGAAGGTGACCGGGTGCTTAGGGGTTAAAAATCAGGTGGTGTGTTTGTAACTGTCCTTCGTGTTTCACTGCAGTAAAATCTCTCCTGCGAATGGCTGGTGAAAGAGGTGAAAACCCTGCTTTTTTAATAACTGAGGGGAAGTTATCTTTCTGCCTCTGGTGTTTGCCCATACCAAAACATTCGTATTTGCTACTGAAAAAAAAACCTTTTTTTTTTCTTTAAATATTTCTAACAGAGATTTAGAGTGTATCCTTTGCCTGTGGCTTTTCTAAACTTGGGATTTTCGCATTGCATTTGAGTGGAAACAAACTTTGGTCAAAGAACTTTGAATTCTCGCTAAGTGGGGTTTTTTATTTGTGTAAAACTAAATCCAGAGTGTTAATGCTGCAGAACTTATATTACCATACAAAAGATTATGCCTAATTTCATGTGTGATTAGATAGTAATTTAGATTAAACTCAGCTCCTGATTGCTACAGCACACATTGCAATCATTTTATTTTCTGTTATTCAGACTGCTACGGCAAATGTGGGACAGTTAGAGTGGAAAGAAAAGACTAATCTGGTTTGTAGATATATTCAAGAAAGCTAATGTTCTGTTCTTCCATCTTGCAGTACGAGATGTACACTATTGAGAGGAATGCTGAAAGGACAGCGTCTGCAGGCAGGCTGCTCTATGACATGTGAGTAATCAGAGCTGGAGCTCTACAGTTATGCCAGGTGCTTGTTTCAGTTCATAGTGAAGTAAGGAGGGGACTCAGCCAGACCACTATAGCCTGCTCAGGACATTGGTTGAGAGAGTCCCTTGGGAGGCAGTCCTGGACACCATAAGATGAACCAGTGGGGGAGATGACCAGGCCTGACTAACATGGAGCTTTCAGTGCAACTTATGAAACAAAATGGAGTCAACCTCTCTTGGAAGAAGGGGGAGGCAAATCAGGAAGAATACAGGGATCACATTATGTCATGCAGAGATAAAATTAGAAAGGCCCAGCTAGAATTTGTTCTGGCCACTGTAGTAAGGAATAACAGAAAATGCTTTTACAAATACATTAACAACAAAAAGAGAGCCAAGGAGACTCTCCATACTTTACTGGATGTGGAAGGGAACATGGCCACCAAGGATGAGGAAAAGTCTGGGGTACTTAACGCCTTCTTTGCCTCAGTCTTTATTAGCTAAACCAGTTGTCCACAGGGCATTCAGCCACCTGAGCTGGAAGATAAGGATGAAGAGCAAAATTAAATGCACATAATCCATGAGGAAGCAGTTTACAACCTACTACACTGCCTGGGCACTCACAGTCCATGGGGCTGGATGAGATCCACCCAAGAGTACTGAGGGAGCTAATGGAGGAAATTGTCAAGCCACTCTTTATAATTTTGTGGTGAATGGAGTTAAATCCAGTTGGTGGCCACTCACAAGTGGTGTCTCTCAGGGCTCAGTCTTGGCGCCAGTGTGTTGTAATGTTTTTATCTGTGGTCTGGATGAGGGGATTGAGTGCACTCTCAGTATATTTGCAGATGACACCAAATTGGGTGTCCATTTGCTTGAGGATAGGAAGACTCTGTAGAGGGATCTGAACAGGCTGGAATGATGGGCTGAGACCAGTTGTATGAGGTTTAAGAAAGCCAAGTGCTGGGTCCTGCACTTGAGACACAACAACTCCAGGTAACACTACAGGCTTGGGACAGGGTGGCTGTAGAGCTGCCTGGTTGTAAAGGACCTGGGTGGGTTGGTCGACATCCGTCTGAACATGAGCCAGAAGTGTGCCCAGGTGACCAAGGTGGTCAACAGCCTCTTGGCCTGTTATCAGGAATAGTGTGGCCAGCAGGAGTGGGGAAGGGGATCATCCTCCCATATTGGGCACTGGTGAGGCTGCACCTAAAGTGCTGGGTTCAGTTTTGGGCTCTTCATTGCAAGAAGGATATTGAGGTGCTGGAGTGTGTGCAGAGAAGGGCAGCGAAGGTGGGGAAGAGTCTGGAGCACTAGTCCAATGAGGGAAGTGGGGTTGTTTAATCTTGAGAAAAGAGGATGAGAGGAGACCTTATGGTTGTAAACTCTGAAAGGAGGTTGTAATGAGGTGGGAGTTGGTCTCTTCTCTAAAGTAACAAGCAATGGGACAGGAGGAAAGGGTCACAAGTTGTGTTGGGGGGGTTTAATTGAGCATTAGGAAAAATTTCTTCACTGAAAGAGTGGTCAGGCACTGAAACAGGTGGTGGAGTCACTATCCCTGGAGCTGTTAAAAAATATGTAGATGTGGCACTCCAGGACATGGTGGTGTTTGACAGATAGCTGGACTTGATGATCTCGGAGGTCTTTTCCAATCTGACAGATTCTATGATTCTGTTCTGTGATTCTAATTTAAAATGAACAGTAAAAAATAAGGGTTTATTTTCCCTTAGGCATTCTTTCCTGTGAACGTTTTGTCTTGGAAACAGATTTTGAGATCACTGTGCATTCCTTGCCTCCAACTTTATTACAGGTTTGTGAATTTTCCAGACCAACCTGCTGTATGGAGGGAGATCAGCATTATTACATCAGCACTAAGGAATGACTCGCAGGACAAGCAGACACAATTTTTAAGAGGTAAGGATTCTTTACACTGAATAGGGAGAGTCCTCAAGGAATCTAAAGATAAACTCTGGTTACATATCCAGTGTGGCAAGTCAGTCTTTAACTTTTTTTGGGGACTGCAGGACAGAGCAGACAGTTTACATTCTTGAAAAAGCATCGTAAAATGTCAAATACTTAAGTATTAGAATTTTCTGTATTCCACTCATTAGCAATCTCATTTTTTAATTCAAGCTCTGTCCACCCGAATAAACACAGATAAATATTCATGTGGCCTTCTCTGAAAAAAACTCAACATCCAACAGCCATTTTTTTCCAGGTATATGTTTTAAAAGCTGAAAATAGTGTAAGGAAATCTTATACTCTGCATGGCAAGGTGTTTTTACCCTTTGTCATTCACCTATACAATGTAGACACAGCAAGTTAAACACTTGAATCTTATTTTTTTAAGGATTGTTTGAAACCCTTCCTGGTCGGGTCCAGTGTGAAATGTTACTGAAGGCTACAGAGCAGTGTTTTAACACATTAGAAAGGGCAGAAATGCTGCTACTGCTTCTGCGACGTTTCCCAGAGACTGTGGTGCAACATGGGGTAAGCAAAGAGAAGCTCATAGTAACTATTTTGGATATTGGCATTCTGTTGCTTGAGATTTTGCTGAAATGTATTTTCTTTGCCCAGTGAGGGGGTGAGTCTTTTTACTCACACTTAATCGAGGCTAATAGTACATATTGCTGTATCTTGAGGTTTCCAGCAGGAAATAATTGGACAGAGAACAAAAGGAAGCAAATAAAGAAAGCGATTCTTTTTTGTTTTGTAAATATAAGAATATCCCATGCTTTTTGAAAAAGCACGATAGCACAAAAAAAGAGTGTACAAAAGAATTACAGTATAAGAAAAACATTGCTTCAGCTTTTTTGTCGGTAAACTCTCATCAAGAGCAGAGTGTTTTGAAGTTATGTCTGGACTCCAACAAACAGCATTATTTGCTTTGACAGCCCGAGCTCTTTTAGTGATGATTGACTTTATTTAAGGACAGTCTAAGGAAGTTTGAAAATAGTTTGAAGACTGTAAAACCCTTTAGTTCTGAGACTGGCTTACACGTTAATATGTTCTAGCTCATTCTGGCATCAGGCAAAATGCAGAGTCAGGTACCACAGCACAGGTGACAAGCTACAATGTTAAGGTCTCTTATTGCTTTCACCTGTCTGTGCGTATCTTTACTGATACAGTTGCATGCACAATTTTTTTCTTGGTCTTGTTTTGCTATTTTCTGGCGTTGCTTTTTGCCTGTTAGGAAGCAAGACTTATTTAACTATATATTTAGGGACTAACGCATGCAGTTCCCATAAAGGGAATTGCTGCTTATGCATCCACCAAAATGTTGTAAAACTCCTTTGAGTAGCAGTTAAAAAAGTGTCTGAAACCATGTGTCCAGTGTTTGACTTTTACCTCTGCTTACACAGGTTGGCCTTGGAGAAACATTATTAGATGCTGAAAGTATTGAAGACCAAGAATGCCCAGTGAATTGTTTTAGGAAATTATTTGGTAAGAAACTACTCGTGTTCTTGGTTTATTATACAACTTTTTAGTTGACAAGATTCAGAGTTCAGTAAACTATTTTCTAGATAGTAAGATTAGAAACCAATTCAGTCAGAAGAGGCTTGGGCCACCTTAGGCCAGATCCTTTGTGGTCTATGCTCAGCCGGAGATGGAGGCTTGCATTGCCGGTTGAGAAACCCTACTTAGGACAAAAGGAACAAAGACATCCACAAACCTAAAAGATTTTTGGTTTGTTTTCTATTTTAGTTTGTGATGTTCTTCCTCTAATAATTAACAACCCTGATGTTCGACTTCCCGCCAGCTTGTTATATAAGTATCTGAATAAAGCAGCAGAATTTTATATCAACTATGTAACTAGATCTACACAAACAGAAAGCCAATATCAAGGTAAGAATATTTTTCCAAAATGAACCTTTCTTAGAATATGATTTAGTATTACTGAAGTAATATCCATACATGAGGAATGTGTATCTTTTATGTAATACATCTTGTAGACAAGGATTAATAGTAGTATTTCATGTCAGGTCTTCAATACCAAAATATCTCATGATGCTTCAGTGTGTGTACTGAGAGGTAGGACAAAATGTCCAAGATGTTTTTATCTACTTCATTAGCTCTCTTGGAAGAGGCAGAATGCCTACCATTCCCTTGAGTGGTTACTCTGAAAGCTCCAATGTACATTTTTACATGTAAACTTGAAAACAAATCAGTTGGTATGATTTCTTTATGAAGATAAAAATGTGCTGGTTTTCCTAGGTTCACAAGATTCCTCTGATATTATGTCTCCAAGCAAGCGCAGCTCTCAGAAATATGTAATAGATGGTCTCACGGAGAAATCATCCCAGATTACAGATCCTTGGGAGAGGCTATTTAAAATATTGTCTGTGGTGGGAATGAGGTGTGAATGGCAAATGGATAAGGGAAGAAGGTGAGAAATGTATACTTTTACTGGTGTTTTTCTCAAGGAGAATTTGATTTTTTAACTCTTAAAAGAAGGAATTTAACAAGAGGACATTATGTGTAAATTTGGTGCAGCTCTTCTTTCAAGACTGTACAACATAAAGCAAATCCAGGGAATCCTTTCAAATGAGCCTCTAAACTATTGATGAAAGAACATGCTTAAGAGCTCTAGTAGTGTAGGGTATCCTTTCCAAGGTGCCTCAACAAAATAGAAGCATGGTAAATGCTTAGTGAAGTTTGGCTGGTGTGGATTCCCAGCCTCCTCTGACCTGCAGCTGGGGAATTTCCTCAGCCAAAAGTTACGCTTTTCATATTTGGTATGTGTTCATTCCTTTAGGCTTGGAGTCTCTGTAACATCCTGAGTTCTTTGTGTCTCTCTCCCTTAGAAGTTACGGTGATATTTTGCATAGAATGAAAGACCTTTGCAGATACATCAGTAACTTCGATAGTGATGCACACGCTAAATATAAGAATCAAGTAGTGTATTCTACGATGTTGGTCTTCTTTAAAAATGCATTCCAGTATGTCAGCAACATCCAGCCGTCGCTCTTTCAAGGTTAGTTTCTAAAGTTTCAACTTTTGTAGACTTCTTTGTGACTTCGTTGCTAATGTCTGAAAGATCTTTTCTCATTAGTCTTTTGAAACTATCATCTTTCAAAGTGACATGGGTCTTTTTTAAAATTCTCCCAAGCCATTAATCTTACCAGCAGAAGTAGTTCATGACAGCTGCTGTAGTGGATCAGACCCCAAACACCAATCTAACTTGGCATCATGGTTTCAACCTTGGCTGACAGCAGTCAGTTGTCCAGCAAAGAGACCAGATGCTATGAGAGACATCCCTGCGGCTGATTCCTACGCCTTGGTCAGCATCATGTTTGCTTCACTTTCTCCTGATTCTGGTTCTTTGAAGCTGACGTTTTCCTGACTTCCTTCAGTCAAAGGATTGTACAGAAAGTGTCCACAAAACAAGGAAAGTCAGTTTTGTGTTAGGAACACACAATACATTTATAAACAATCAAATACAAACCAAATAAGAGAAGATTCCCCAAAATTCAGAAGCCTTGGCTTTTCTTTGTATGTTTTAAGCATAATCTTAAAGGTGTGCTTTGCATATTAATCCAAATATGTAATTAATCTGTAAATTGAGCATTTAAAGTATGAGTGTTACCCGTTCTTTTTACTGCCCACTCAAATCTGCATTTGGTGCATAGTGCGTTGCTTGGAACACCTTGGATTGCTTCTCTAGTGTTGTCCTGGACTTTTCAGGGATGTCCCAGAAACTGATGGAGGTTATTTTAAGCTTTGGTTTGTTTAGAACTTACTGAAATAAATAGCATGATAAAAAGGAATTTTCAACTCTAAATATTCTTTATTCACGTCTTGTGGCATCTGGTAAATGGATTCTGACCTCTACCATAAGATGGCTTTGGTAAAGCCATAGTTTTACCAGCATAGTTTAAGCTTATGCAATTTCAGTGAATTCATTTAAATTTGGGTTTTTTTCCTAGCATTATAGTCATTACTTTTGAAGAAAACAAAACCAGCTTGATGTAGGCATGAGACCTTCCAGATCAGTTTAGACCAATCCTGAATTAATTTATCTTTAAATTCAGGTCCAAATGCTCCAAACCAAGCTCCACTGGTTCTTCTCGAGGATGTGACCAACATCTATGGAGATACAGATATTGATCGTAACAAACACATACACAAAAAGAGGAAACTTGCCGAAGGGAGAGAAAAAACAATGGTAACTTTTCCAGATTTTTTTTTTTTTTGTTTGTAACAATAACAGCATTGGTACTGGAATTTAGACAGTAGTGGTTTTGACACAGGTGTAATAGATGCATTTGTAGAGCTACCCTGGAATAGCTGGTTATGACCACATTTTGCAACCAGGTTTGGGGTTTTTTTTGCTAAAGCCGGCAAGAGTAAAACAACTTTTGTAGCAATTACTCTAGACACATATGTGCTGATGTGAGTACTTCAGGTTGAAGGAGTTCAGCAGAGACTGTGGAAGCTGTTTAAAATGGAGTCAGATGTTCTACAGCTAAACCTATACATTGACTTTTCACAATTGGGACTGTGAATACATCTATCTCTTTAATAGCAGAACGCTGCTATCTTACATAATATCTCTGCTGGTAGAAATATGTGCTTATACAAGAGTTAAATTTCATTTGCATTACACAACTGTAGGCTTAAACTGAGTGATAAAGTGTAAAAGTGTGTGCATACTTTAACAGATAATCTGGCTGAAGCTCGGTGGTGGCACATGGCATTTGACAGAGTGAATTGTATTGAGACACTGTTTATCACACTATACTGAGTTTCTTGGTAGCAAGCCAGATTGTTCTAATACTAAAACCATCAAAAAGTCACTCAAAAGCACTTAAACTAGGACCTTGGCATCCCTAGTGCAGAATAGGCTTATTGTGTTCAGTGGAACTTCTGTGACTTTAGAGTCATTTGAAATAAGTATAAATTAAGAAGTGAATCTTTTGTTTTATACTGTCTCTTAAGCAGAGCTCAGATGATGAGGATCCTTCTGGGAAGGCACGAAGTCGACATATTACAGTAAACAAGGCAGATCTTGCAAACTCTATTGAAGTTTTAGAGAGCTTTAAGCTGGCAAGAGAGAGCTGGGAGCTGCTCTGTTCTCTGGAATCGCTTGACAAGGGTAAGGCTAACTCTGGGCAGAGTTTCATTTGGGCTTCATTGCTGTGCATAAAGGTAATTTTACTATTGTTAAAATGCAACTTCTGTCATTGTGAATCCTTAAAATTGAATTTACTTTGGGTTCTGAGTATTTTTTTATCTAAGGTCTAATAAGAAGCTTTATCAGTTGTTGCATTTCTCGATATTTTGTCTCGTTCTTCATGTATCTTGGCTTCACCCCCAATTCTCTGAGGTAGCTTTTACTGAAGGTGCAGTTGAATAGTAGTAGTGCTGATAATACTCAGTGAGGATACACTGCTAATGGCTGCTTTAGTTCATGCCTGAGAAGATGTGTCCTTACTGTGTCTCTGCCTTTCTGATAATATCTGATGTAATAATATTGGAAACAAATTCCTATTCTAAAAAAAGGAAAGTATTACCACATAGATGCTTTAAGATCTGTTGGATGCTGTGAAGCATAATCAAATTATGATTGGCTAGGAAGAGAGTATCCTACCCTTTGAAAGATTTCACACTTTTAGTGTTTGGATTTTATTAATTTTTAAACTCAACAGGTTTTTTTCTAGATGATTGTTTTTTAACCAAAAGCTGTGACATGCTTCTTTTTCTTCTCTGACCACTTACTCAGAGTTCACCAGAATTTGCTTGTCATGGAAGACAGACACCTGGCTTTGGTTAAGAATCTTTCTCACAGACATGATCATCTACCAGGTAAAAAAAAAAAAAAAGTAAAAACTAGTGATAGTGGCACCATAACATTACTCATCTTTCTAGTGAATGGTTGTTCTGATTTCCCAGTTTGACTGCTTTATGTGTCTGCCCATTTTATGCTTTAGATCATGACCCTTTTGTAGATGGAATCATACAGTTCCTACAGAAGCTAGGTACCCTACCGAGGATACTCCTGTCCTGATAGCTTTTTGTTGAGACCAGCTAGTTTTGATACATGGAGAAGACCTCCGCAATGTCATTTTGGCCAGTTGATATATATAGTGTTATGGAAGTGCATTTTTATCTGTCTATCACTGCGTTCTATTGGAACACATTCAGAGAGACAGTCTATTGGAACACATTCAGAGAGACAGATTTTCAAGCAGCAGAAGATTTTATCATGTCCCAGTTAAAATGAATCATTCTCATAAATTAGACTTACTGTTCTCATTTCAGATACCCTCAGATGAACAAGGCTTGTTCTCTTACATTTTTTTTCTTCCGTTGGGGTCTTTTATTTTTTTCTTGTACCTGAAGGAGAGATATTTAAAACTTTATTAGTCTAAATAAAGTGATAATTAACTCTGAAGAGCATGATTATTTGTTTGTTATAAATGCAATTTTGTAAACAGACTTTTAAAAAGATAATTCTGTTTGTCTTCTCACTGCCTTGCAAGTGATCAATCTGTACACAGCACATCACTGGAGAGGGTTCTGCTAGATTACAGTTTTTCTGTTTTAAAAGCTTTCTATAAGGAGATTTTTATTTTTATGTTTCTTTCATAGAAGACCCTAACCCTTGTCTTTTTTATATCTTTTTTTTTTTTTAAAGGGGCAGTACAAAAAAGCTATTAGCAGCCTACATCACTTGGCAGCTCTTCAGGGCTCCCATTCTCCACAGCAAATTACAGGACAAGGTTCACTAGAAAATCAGAGAGCGCTGATCCAGTTAGCAACATGCCACTTTGCCCTTGGAGAATATCGGGTACGTAGAGCATTCCACACACTGGTCCTTCATCATCTGGCCCTGTGGTTCTCATTTGTCTTCTTCCTTTGAATTTACCCATTAGCCGCCTTTCAGCAGGGTACTCAATATAAGCCCGGGTCTACTGAAAAATCCATGCTTCTCAGGAAGAATTGTGCTTCCTGGCACGTTAACTGAATATTCCTTAGCATCTCTCTCAAAGAGTCCATTTGGTAGTCGTGCCTTGAGGGTTCTGATTTTCCATAGCTCATAGTATTTGAGTTGTCTGTAAATGTAACCTTAGATTTGAATTCCTTAACTTTACTGAACCAATTTTAAATATTGAGGGGAAACTTACTAGGTATAGGCTTCATATAGCAGGGAAAGGAAAAGGTTTATAGAAAAGAACCTTCTATGATCATCTTAGAAAAAAATTAGTTATCAACTGACTGCATAAGATACTCGGAAAAATACAGTCTTGCCTGACCTCTCAACTTGCATTATCTTGCAATACATATTTTATGGTTTTTAATATGGCAAGAGTACATGGTGGCTGAGGTCAGTCACTGTCAGCGCAAATAATAAAGGCTGCGTCTCTTAGGATCTGACATCATCTAAAAATAACTGAACTTTCCGAAGGGACATTTTGTCTCTTTCAGTTTACTACTTTTTCATTGGAAATGTGATAATATCCCCACAGACATCTTATTGTCTCTAGGAAATAGAATTAAAAATTAACTGCATTTCTGTCATGTTGCCATTTTCCTTTCTATTTTTACAATGGACAGAACAAGCTTAAAAAAACTATTCTAAGAATTCATTTGAGAACTTAGTCCTTCAAAAGAAAATAGTTCTCAATTGCAGATTTGTTGGCCTTACACTCTTGAAGTGAAGAATGCCAGTACATTTTTTTTTTTCCACAATTAAAATGACTTCATGTAGGCTAGTGGAGACTGTTTAATGACAGCTGTGTCTTTTTGCTCAACCAGACTAAGTTATGTGTTAAGTCCACTCAAATTCTAGCAGAGAATTTTGTGATTGTTTTTTTTCTTTTGTACTATGTGAAATTTTTTGTCATTATTAACGTATCTGAACTTTAGGAACTTTAATTTAGACAGCATTATTATGTCTCTTCTTTTTATAGCAAACATGTGAAAAAGTGCTTGACCTAATGTGCTGTATTTTACTTCCAATACAAGAAGGAGGAAAAGTGCAAGAGGAGCAGCCTAAAGTAAAGTCTAAATTCAGGAAAGGTATGGAGTTGCTACTACCCTAAGCTCAATATCAGCTCTATTTTAGTTCATGCTTTTTGGTTGAGTATAAAATTCTCTTTCTGTATTACAAAAAGGGAGGAAGTTCTTTATCCCTTCTTGCTTTTTTGAGTGTTTTTCCTGCTGGCACCTGTTAAGGTATATTCTTAACAAAGCCTTACCACAGGAAGAGAGAAAGTAAGACAGAATTGTAAAAGTGAACTGGAAATGATTCAAAACATCAAGTTACACATTCAGACTTTTACTCTGTACCTGAGACATGGCAATTGTAGATCTGTTTTGCTCCATTCTAATGCTTTTTTCAGACTTAGATGCATAAGACAAACTGTTTTGTTGCAGGTTCTGACTTGAAGCTCTGGCCATGTACCAGTAGAGCTATCATGCCTTACTGCCTGCATCTGTTGTTAGCTTGTTTCAAGGTAAGCTATAGTCAAGGCTTCACATTCCCTAGTGTCTCTAAGGCCTGGTGGATGTTCCCGTTGTCCTGAAACTGTATGGCCTTATCCTGTGGTGCAGCTAGGTTTGAGGAAGGGCTGTGCCTGGGAAGGAGGGAGTGTTCATGAAGGAAGGCTTTTTCTCTCTTCTTTTTTCTTCCTTCTTTTTTTTCTGTCCTATTCAGTTTAGTTTTGGGCAGAGGAAGTAGAATTAATCTCAAAATATTTTTGTCTGCATCCAGATTTTTCTTGTAGGTCAGTGGAGAGAATTTGGTATTTTGACTGGAAATTTCCAACCTATTTGATATGTATATTTTATGGTAGAATGAAATATGCTCCTAAAGAACTTCTTTTGTATTTGTACAGATCTAGGTGAGATGAAGCCCAAACATTTATAAAAGCAACATGTGTTCCCTGTTTGTCTCAATGTCAGTTTTTTTTTTTTTCCCCTGAAGCTCAGAGCTTTCACAGACAGCAGAGATGATATGGCACTGGGCCATGTAGTTGTTCTGCTTCAGCATGAGTGGCCAAGGGGTGAGAACTTGTTCCTGAAAGCCATCAACAAAATCTGCCAGCAAGGAAACTTCCAGTATGAGAATTTTTTCAACTATGTCACAAGTATCCTTTTTCTAACCAAGAATGTCTTTCCTATGCAAAGCTCTGTGCTGGGGTGTTGAAAAAGCTGTTAAATAGCTTCATCAGCAGCTCCTCATCACATCTTGTATTTATTTGCATACCACGAAATCCGCTTGTAATAGGTGGCAGCACAGAGTAGACTATAAATATGGCTCCTGTCACCTGTTCTGGCACTTGAGAATACCCTAAAGTGGACCACAGATCCACTCCCATTTTCAAGAGCAGCAGCAGCTTAGGCTGCTCACGCAAGTGACACCAGTCTCTTGAGTAAGATAGTGTTATATTGCAAGGTTGTTAACAAAAATGATCAAGTGGTACCTGTGCTTCAAGGACTTGAATGATTTTGGCTGTTTATGAAATGATTTGTATGGGTAAGATTTTTGGGTTGAGTAAAGGCAATGAGCTAAGTCAAAGTTCATGCAAAGTGTGTCTGCTCTCTGTACTCGGATATCTGACAGACACTTTGATCAGCTTACAAGCATATGGAGTGTTTAACCTAAATAGACATCCAGCCATGGTCTCCAGGAAGCAAGGGGTATAACTCCTCTTTGAGACAACTAAAAATCTCTGGTGTTAAAGGAAGGAAAGTGAAAAGCAAAAAAAAAAAAAAATAGAACCTACAAAAGCTGGTATGTGCTGCCTGGTGGTATTTCCTTCAGTCCCAGCCTCAGTGTGCACTGCTTTGATAACCTGCATTGCAGGAAAAAGTAAAAACAACCAGGGAGTTTGGAGACATGAGCTTTTATTACCTTTGTCTGACAGTATATTTGAAGAAATAAAGGAGAAAAGGAAATTGATGTATGTATTTACACTTTGAAAAGTCATTTCTAATGAATTTTCAGAGGATTAGGAATTCATGCTGTGATTGTTACCACTTTTAAGAATGAGATCCTTCAATAGCTGTTCATTTTTACTCTCCTTCAGCAATTTAGCTTACATGTGAGGGATAAGAAGGAATGTTCTATGTAATTATTTTCCCTACTCAAATCATTAATGTTTTCTTCAGATATTGATATGTTGGAGGAATTTGCTTATTTAAGAACACAGGAAGGAGGGAAAATTCATCTGGAACTTCTGCCAAATCAAGCAATGTTGATCAAGTAAGGATAAAAAAGCATTTAGTGTTTTCTTTGGGGAAAAAAAACAAACCAGGGATGGGGGCGTATGTTCTAGTTGTCTTTGCTTTCATGTAGTCTTCTGGATACTAAATTTGTCAGGTCTTTGAGTTTAAATTTAAGGAGTTCAAACAAGGCCGTGAGTTTCTTTTTCTGACTCTCCTGCTGATCCATGAATTCTTTTTGGAAGTTCTTCAACTTTAAACTCCTGTTTTTACGGAAGTTTTTTTTTAAGTTGCGTTTGCATTAGCGTGGTTCATATTAAAATGATTACAGCACTGGTCTTTCAGCCAGACACTAGCACTTTGCAGGAATTCTTTAAATAATTAGGCTTGAATGCAAAGTTGTTTTAATTTTGCTGACCTATAATGATGGTCAGCAAGCACTGTTTGTCATAAGCAAAATTATGAAGGACCACTGAATGATAAAAAATTTGTGTATAAACCAGAAATTAAATTACACTACAGGTAAACTCTAATAATCTTTCAGTCAGAACTAGCAGGCCATCTTTTGCTACGTACTGAACAAGCTTATTCTGCTTAGCTTATTGTGAGATGCTGAAGGAAATTAGTTATTTGGATTAACTTCCTAGGTGTTCTTAGTTTTGAGACAAGACTGAACAAGTATCTGCTGCAGGGTTTTAGTGGCAGAATGTTTTGGAATATCCTGCTTGTTTATTAGACTTTTTGTGGTATTTTGCTTTATAAGAGGGGGCACTGCTGAAGTGTGCTGAAATTCCAGTTTGGGTCAGTGTATTCTGGCTATTTGCTAACTAGAAATAGGCTAAAGTTTTTTAAAAAATGGGAATCTAACATCAGACAACTGGATCCAAATTTTGACTAGTAAATAGATTTTCCAGAGTTCTAGGTAACTAACAGAAAAGAGGATATATTAGGAGTAATGAAAGAAAAGAAGAAATAGAAATGCTTAATTACGTGGCAGTGAATTTTAAGTTTCTAGATTTTTGGACTCGCCCTTGCTATATCGCACTGCTTCTAACCAGCTGTTTGAAAACGGGGATCGGGGAATGCTGTACTACATAGGATGCTAAGTAATAAGCTTTGTCAGCATAAGGGCTTAGCTCTGAAGACTGCATCTGGTAACTTCTTAGCTGCTATTTCAAGTTAGTTGTAATCATTTAGCATTATTTCTCTGTGTCATGGCTTTTATTTTGATTCCTGGGGTGGCTGTTATTGTCCTCACCCCACCAGTCAGGAAGTAGGCAGTGAGCAAAGTGCCTAGCAAGACAAAAGTCTCTTTGACCTGCTTTTGACCAGCGCTATGTTTCCTCAATGACAGAAGTGTTTGTGTAAGAGGGGTCCATTTCCTTTTGGTCAAATATCTCGTCCAACTGGAAATGCTGTCTTTGCTTTGTCTGAGATGTGTAGGACAGGAACCACTTCATCAGAGAGCTGATGGGAGGAGAGAGTTCAGGGCATAGTCCATTAATCAGAGATGACACCTACTGTCCTGGTACCCCAGATACTTTTCTAGCTGAACTGTCTGTGAGGCTTGGGGACATTGTCACCCAACAGTGTTGACCTCAGCAGTGCAGGCTCATGGCCTCCCCCAGCTGGGGGTGCAGATAAAGTGGGCCAGCACAGCCCTGTGCCCTGGGACAGCACTTGGTAGGTTCAAAATCTGCAGACTGGATTTCATCTCTCAAAACTGTCACCAGTTTTGGTTGTAGGAGTTGCTGCACCATTCTACCAGTAATTTGCAGCGGCAGCTCAGATAGTGTTCAGTCATGCACAGGAAGACTGTTAGTTTTCTACAACAGCCCAAAGACAAAGCAGTTGCTCTTTTTCTCTCAGCAGAAATGTAACAGGCAATCCTACATCTTGATTGAGTGAAAGTGTATTGCAGATACATATTTTCAAAGGACGGATTTTTGATTTGTGACTTTCAGGATGTTTTCTCCCCAGTACTTTTCCTCAGTACTTTGTACTTCATAAGAAATTTACATTCATTTTTTTGAATCCAGGAAAGTAAACTGCAATGTGATTTTCAAAAGTTGAAGTTAGATCTTGGTGGCCTGCAGCTCAGGTCCTACAACACAGATACACAGTTTGTAAGCTTTCCCTTTGCTCCTATCCTCTCTGGGAAAACGAAAGTCCATGGTTTTGGTTTTAACTAGTGATACACCCAGCCCATTCTGTTTGCAGCATCCAGACTTTTACAGTGAGCTCTGGATTCAGCTAAGTGCTCTTGAACTCCATTCTAGACAAGCCAAGTTTCATAGTTTTACTGATTAAACATGTCAGGAGTGGCAGTGTTAGCTAGTGACGTTAAAGAGGAAAAAACCAAATTGCAAGAAATTACATTAATATTGTGCTCCTCTTTTTGATAAATCTTATTTCAATGAGTTTAATCTTAGCTTACCAAACTGTGTGAACTCGCTGTGAAAGCTGTTGAGTGTTCTGCCTCTCTCTCTACCCCTGCCTCGCATTCCCATTACATCTCCCTTTGGGGACAGAGAGGAAAAGCTCAGTTGAAATTATCTTGAAAGTGTAGTTTTTATTCTGATTGTGCAGGTGGCTGCGTTTAGTTCTGACTGCAGATCTTGCAATCAGTAATGAAGATACAGTTGTGCAGAATCCCTTTTGCAAACATCTGCCACCCTGAAACCAGTAACATCTTGCTGATCCTTCTTATTTTCTGTTCCCTGTGTCCATTTTGTGCAAGTACTAGACTCATTTGTACCTAGGACTCTTGAAAAATTACCTTATTTGACTGACTAATTCTTGTGAATATTTCAGGTTATTGCAGCTGTATTGTAAAGTGTTTCTTTAATACTAAAATGTCCCATCTTTGGATTACTTTTACAAATGCAGCTTTCCACCCTTACTCGTTAATAAATTATAGACCCCAAGATCTGAAGGTAGGCACCTAACTCGGTATTACAGGCATGGAAGTGTGAGTCTTGCTTCTCTGCTCCCTTCTTAGCATCGATGGGGGTGAAGAGTGGCCTCACTACTCAGGTGCCTAAAGAGATTTAGGTGACATTTTGAGAGACCTAGGTTAAGAAACTTGACCTGTTCTCCAAATACCAAATTTCTCATTTCTCCTTCTGTGGGGCATTGGATTTGCTCTGCTGGATGCATGAGGTTATTACCTTGTGTTACAGATAGCACACAGAGATGAGGAGTTACCTTCACAGAGAAGCCAAACTTTCAGCTGAGATGCCTTTTTTGGTGGCTAGTCCATGTGGCCCTGGTCTTAAATGGGACATTTCTCTGAGTGGGTGTTTGTCCCCTGACATTGAGCCACCCTCTAAGAGCCATGTTTGTACGCAGTTTGAATTTGAAAAGGTGAAAAAAGGCCATCAGTGGGCTAATGAAAAGATACTTAGGCAACCTGTAACAAACGCTGTCATGTCAATACCTCCTGTGCATGCACTCAGCTTGGGCTCAGCAGCAAACCCCTGACCTGCCAAGATGTGGGCTCTCCCGGCTCACTGACGCAGTCTTGCCAGCTCTGCAGGGATGCTGTGGTACCTGCAAGTGCTCCTCTGATCAAATCTTTTTCTGACTGACATGCTTCCTGGGAAGAGCTATGGCAGTTCATCGTAGCACAACTGCTGGTTGTTTCTGCACCTACTGCTATAGTTTTTCCTGGTGTAACTGTCCCAAAATATGTGTATGTATTTAGACCACAGCTGCAGAACAGCCTTGCAATGAAATCTGGGGATATTTGCATGTTTGGTGCTGTTAGGGTCATGCACCCCTTTGGCTGCTTGGTGGTCAACTACTGTGGTCTCACCCTAGTTCTTTGTTGCTCCTTGTTCTGGAGAGTTGTTTTGCACCGCAGGGGGAGTTGGTGTGTGGGTGTTTGAATGCTGCTATTTGCTGTTTTTTAAAGGACTTCTAGCCCTCCCATGGGGTTACTGCAGCAGGAATTCATACCTGTGCTACAGCCCAGCATACAGACTGCTGACAGGTACCAAGTGGAAAAACCCCGCTCATAGTGTGCTGTGTTTTGTCAACATGTTTTACTGCCCATGGTATTCAGCAATTTGTTACTCAATCTTGTTTTTTTTTTTTCTTTTTCTCCATTTGTGCCTACATCGCCTGGCAAACCATGTTGTTCTATTATAACATTTATTTTTCTTTTTCCCATAAGTTGCCAGTATCTGTGTCCTTTCAACTTAATAATCACTGTTGACTTTAAACAAAAATTTAGAAATCCTCCAAAATAATACCCATGTTCAATCATGTATTAGGAAGAGTATAGCCCTTTCTTTTCAAGATGATAGTTACTGGATCCCTCTGTAGCTACTGTTCTTCATTTAAGTTATTCTGAATTCTGTTTTCCAGCTGCTGTGACACACATCTTCAGAAGTGCTGCTGGCTTGCTCAGTAGTTGCAGATTGCACATTCTCCTTTAGGTTGTAGTTGACTGTAGCAATAGGCTGCCAGCAGTGGTTAAGACAGTAAAGATGGGAAACAACACTTGTCCCGTAACCTCTGAATGTGCTGGAGTATTTTCAGTGCAGTTTTGCTTTGCTCAGCCTAGTTCATCAGTGAATAGGCCAGTAGTCTCCAGGCTAGTCTCTTCTTAGCTTTTCCACATGTTAGAGGTCTCTGCTGCTTTGGCACAGAAGTGTCTTCTCAAATGCTGGACTTGCTGACTTAAGTGAGGGTGGGGTGGTATTGTTGGTAAAGGTAATTCCCAGACTTTTCCCTTCCTCATTTCCAGCATCTCTGGATTGGCACAGAAGCCCTCACCCTGTATTTTCTATTTCCTTTCTGTCTTTCAGAGTGCTTGCTGGGAGTTGCCCAGCTCTTCCCTTCTTACCCATGACTCACTACTTGGCTCAGTGTTAACATTACGCTTTTCTCTCTAAATTTATGTTGCTCCTTTAGTAGTCTTAGAGCTCTCATTTCAGGGCATATCTTTTGCTTCCTTTCCTGAGTGGCTTGAAGGTAGATGTTACAAAGTCTTGATCTTACTTAACCAGCTGAAGTGCATGTAAAGTGTAGTGCTTTGGCACTGCAGAATATTGTTTTAAGGGCAAGATTTAGGGATTGAATGCTGCAGGCCAGTGTGGGTATGAAGAACTGTTTGTAAGAGCAGCCCTTAGCAGGGAATATCCTGAGAGTTTCCCCAGCCAGCAGTGCTTTAGCCTGCTCAGTAACTGGGCCTTCGGTCTGTTGGAAACATCCTGAACATCTGCACAAGAATAAATGCAATCCCTGCCTGTTGTCCAGTATCTCCACAAGGGCTGGCTTCTACTGACAGACCCACAGCTTGGCTGGGCTTGGGCTTTGTGTTGGCCTGTGAAGTGTTCGCTGCGCCTTTCATTAGTCAAAGAATTATCAGTGCCCATGGATTACGTAGCTCCTTCCTGCTGGTACAAGATGCCCCCTGCGCTTTATCGTGGCAGCCATCTGTCCCCTTCCTCTGGAGAAAGCACAGTCATCTTTTCACCCGTCTTTCCACCCCAACCATTTATGGAAGTGATTACAAGGAGGAAGTGGCCCAGGCAGTAGAGAGGGGAAAAAAAAAAATTCCCCAAGCAACGTGCTGGGTTGGGAGAATAGAATTTCCTGTTAGCCACAACAGCAACATTTTTTTTTTTCCCTCTAACACTCATAATCAAAGCAGTGAGAGCACAGACTTGTGTGGAGCTTCTAACTGTTGAAGGATGTATAAGCTACTAAACACGTGATTTTTAAAGAGCAGCGTAGCATGGATTATTTGGTTGTCCTATAAACTTGGGTATGGACAGCAGATCTATAGTAAGTGACATGCAGCACCTTTTAAATTTTATAGTGCACCAAATAACCATTAGCTGATGTTCTGTCTCTTTTTCCTTCATGGTTTAAGGCACCATACAGTTACCCGGGGTATAACTAAAGGAGTGAAAGAAGATTTCCGCCTGGCCATGGAGCGCCAGGTCTCGCGCTGTGGGGAAAATCTCATGGTGGTCTTGCATAGGTTCTGCATTAACGAGAAAATACTGCTGCTTCAGACTCTCACGTGAAAGGACTGGACCATGGTGCAATGTCTCTTAAGGAGAAAGGGGAAGGCTCTTAATTGTATGAAGAGCAGCGTGGCAGTGGAAAATCACTTGTTCAGAGAGTCAAAGAAGCTCCCTGGGAGTTACAGGTTCTGCAATACACAGACACTACGCAGTGTTTGTTCACCACTTAGTTTTCTTATGTGGGTAGATAAAAATTTATAAATAAAACTTCGTTTAAGAAGTTTTCTGTAATGTCTATTTGTTTGGGGTTTTTTTCTGTAGCATTATACTAAAGTGTGTGTATTAGTTCTTTCCATCTTTATAAAAACACAGAGCACAGAGCAAGGTATTTCAAGCTTTTTATTAGTACTAGTGTGAAAATCACAGCACGAGTGAATTACCCCAAGTTTCCAAAAACTATAGTCTTATATTGAATGGGTCTGCTTTCTCTCCCTTTCTGGTGAAGTTCTGCCTGTATTGCCAGTTTTCAGATTCAAGGCTCTTACAAAAATCCATTTATAAAGAGGATTGATTTGGCTGAGCTTGGTAATATCAGAGTGATTATAGAAAGTCAGTCGGAACTGGCCTTCATGAACTCTTGGAGTGCGGCACATGAAACTCGGACCTCATCCATGCTGGAGGTGACATGACACAAAGAATACTGGAACGTGCACAGGTGGGCTGCTTAGCCTGTAGCAGCAGCATGTTGAATAGTAAGTCAGTAGAAGAGATCTTGGGTTTAGGATCCTGCTGAAGCCTGCTGCCCAAGGTCTTGATCCAAGACCAAACTGGAAGAACATAATGAAGAGCAATCAGTTGAGTCACCGTGCTCAACAGCGCCCTGTAGCACTGAGGTGCTCCTGAGCTCCCCCAGGCACTGCACTGCCAACCCAAGTGCAGGGCTGAGAGGATGCTGCCAGTGCTCCCTAGTCAAAAAGGCCAAGTTCATTGTGTGCCAGTAGCCAGTGACACAGGCATGTGGCAGGTGCCGGGGTACATACAAACCCCAGACCACCTGAGTTAGGGGGTGCCTTGTCAGATGCCATGACTGATACCAGGTCCCATTCCGATAACCCCTTGCAGTCAGCACCTCGATCCCTTGCAGTTCCTTTTGTAAGCACCGTCAGGCTGTCGTTGACTGTCTTAACTGTTGCAATATGTTCAGTTTCTCTCTATGAAGGAGGGAGATCAGTAAAATATTTACAAAATACAGAAAACGCAAAGAGGGCAACTGCAGCAGACTAGTTAAGATTTAGGAAAATACTGTCCCTTAAGTCAAATAAAATTCTTGAAGACAACTTCCATGGCACTGTAAACTTGAACTAGTATCCCTTTTTAGTAATACAGCCTTGCACAGCGGCAATATTCCAGGCTAATCCACGTTATGCATTTGCCCCATCAGGGTCTAGGCCTGCTACACCCTGACCACCTCCATCAGATTTTCCAGAATATCCTTCTCCTGTAAAGTAAATACGATACTATGACCCAGAGAGTTGTTGCAGTGAGGTTTTGAGTCAGATGCTGTGCATGGGATTGGCTGTCTTGCATCTTCCACTTAAAAGGGAAATAGTTTTCAAATACTTCATGTCCAATGTAGACCAGGATAGAGTTCATTCCTGAAAGTAAGCACAAGGCATGCCATCTGAAAGAGCAGGTATAGACTTGCTTCAGAATAAGCAGGCAGAGGTGTGCCAGGCTTATGAAACAGCAGCATGGAGGCAATGGCAGCTAATCGCAACAGCTAACATTGTTTGCCCCAAACACCTAAGTGTTTCCAAGTACAGTCTGAGGGGTTCCTCTCCCCAAAAATATTTACTGAAAAAAAAGCAACAGACAACCTAGATGCTAAATTGAAAATACAACCAAATCAGTATCCTATGATTTTATTGACAAGGAAAATAATCGGAGTTATTGTCCTCAAGGTGGCCAAGTGCCAACCTGTTTGGTCAGATCTATTGCCTTTACAAAAAAATGCCGACTGCCCTCCAAACCTCTGGGATTTCTGGTAGGAGATACGATACCATGCTGTCACCCTACCCATCTGCCTGTCCAGACACCAGGCACCAAAGCTGCTGAAAGGCTTTTTCTGCTGTGGGTTTGCATTCTGTGCTCAGATGTTTGCCAAGAGCCCAGTGTGGTTAAAACCACAGTGGGATGCCTTGGGAGACAGGCTTATCTAAAAACACAGAGACAGAACCTACGCTGCTGCCCCAGGGATTTCATCTTCCGTGTCTTCAGAAGTGGTATTACTCTGCTGACAGGCCTTTGAGTTTCTCATGAGGTTACCCAAGTCTCAGCAGTCCTTTCCAAAACCAACTACGAACCAGATGTGGTATTTTGCTTGGTACTAGGAAGCAGTTCCTGGCCAAGAAGTTCCCTAATGCCAGACCAAACTGAGAGTGATCATTGGGCAACAGCAGCTCCCAGCCCTCATTTGAAGACATTGCAGTCCCTCTCTCCTAAATACCTGGTCTTGTAAGTCCCAGTTCTACGCAAAGATTCAGTTCAAGTTAATCATCCTGGCATCCCTTCAAAGTAACCTCATTCTACATCCCAACTCTTTAAAGACAAGGGAAGCTCAGAAAACATACCACTGCAGAAAGAATTGAAAGGAGTAAGTTTCCAGCTGTGATTTTACTGACCTGGGTAGAAAAATGGAGCACCTGACCACAGTCTCTTGACGTCCACAAGGTAATATATCAGCAGTAAGAGGATGAAAGCAAAGCAGCTCATGGTTGTCACATATGATATTGACCTACACACATTTTCAGCACAAAGATTATTTAGAGAACGATGTGTGATACAGGCAGTTCTTGATAGAAAATAGGTAAAACATCAACTACAAGTTGATTCTCTTTGCTTACCATAAATTCTTGTTTATGGGAATAAACCCTTCTTCTTTGGAACACTTTGTCAAGATAGCAGAAATAATTCCCTGCAACAGAAAGTTTGTTACAGTTTATAAAACCACTGTAGCACGTTCCAGAAATACCAGGTCTGCGTTCCATGATACATGCCTATTAAAGAGCTACCTAACCTCTGACTTACCATTACTATGCTCCATATGAAGAACCGACCCATAATTTGTTTGTGCTGGTCTTTGTAGAACAAGATAATTTTTCCTGCCTAATATGAAAGAATACAGAAAGTGAATCAATGTCCATAAATGTAACTACATTTCAAGAGTCAGCTGTTGCTTACTGACACTAAGACAGAGAACACTAAGAGACTGGAAGGCTCAGAATGGGAACTCTGTGCAAAGAACAGACACAGATGTATGTAAATACTGTCCACTCAGCAAGAGGGGCACCTTCTCACACTCCAGCGCTCTCAGCACAGAATGCACAAAGGAACACCACATCAACTCCCTAGCCAGCCTAAACAGTTTCTCCACAGCACCACGTTGCACCCTGCTCAGAGCACATGCTCCTTTTCATGCCCCACTAAGAAATGTGTCCTGATGACTCATTCCTCAGCATCACACTCTGTTCCAAGCTCTGCTCTGCAGAGATTCCATACCAGTTTTTATCCGGCGCTAGATGTGGTAACATTCCTTTCCCAGCACAAGGGTTTCAGCTTGGCTAACAGCTGCTGCACAGACAGAAAACCCAGCATGGACTAACTAGAACTGCATCCCAAACTGTTGTGGTGTCCTATTTTAAACACGGTGGTGAGCCGTGAGCTCTAGATGTTGGTCATACTAAGGTGAAGCGCTGCCTCCCTTTTGCCTGGGAAGGTGAGCACACCCGGAGCTCCTATCCAAGGTGACTAAACACTATGTGTCAGGTAGGAAACTAGCAATGGGGAACAAGCACAGCTGTGACTGTTAACAGCTGTATGTTAAATGAAGCTGCCAAGTCTGCGTGTCTCTTGGCACTATCTTCCAACATGCAGAGCCAGCCCGCTCCCAGCATAATCCAACTTTAAAAAAAGGAAGCTTCCAGGTGGAGAGTTTACAGACTTCTTGTGTACAGCCCCTACAAAAACTGAGAGAAAGTCTTGGTTTATCTTATGCAAGCTACTGCCATGTTAGATTCCAATTCCCTGACACTCACCTCAGGCTAAATCATCCTGAAAGCAGTGCTCTGGCAAAGATTTTGTCAGAACTGGTTTCAGCCTTAAATAAAGAAACCAAGTTGTCTCCCCACTTCCAAGATTCACAGAATCGCAGAATTAGGAGCTGGAAGAGACCTTGAAAGACCATCCAGTCCAAACCCTGCCCGAGCAGGACCATCTAGAGTAGGTCACACAGGAACGTGTCCAGATTGGTCTTGAATGTCTCCAGAGAAGGAGACTCCACGACCTCTCTGGGCAGCCTGTTCCAGTAATCCGTCACCCTCACAGGGAAAAAGTTCCTCCTTATATTAAGATGGAACTTTATGTTCCACTTTGGAACCATTGTCTCTTGTTCTATCACTGGCCATCACTGAGAAGAGCCTGGATCCATCCTCCTGACACTCACCCTTTACATATTTATCAGATCTTCCCATTATAGCACAAGATGGAAAGAAAAGAGGTACCTGCAGTCCCAGAAATGCCATAAAAATGGTATTTATGGTCCCCAGGATCCCTTCAGGATCATACGGCATCGTTGTTTGGTAAATCACCTTAGAGAGAAAACAATTGCTAAGGGCATCTGAGCAGTGTTCTTTCTCTTCCATCCCCCAAGCCCCTCCCAACATCTGCATTCAGTGCTAGCCTGTGGCTTCGTACTGCAAACCAACAGCGACTTACAGTTGAAGAGGGATGCTGATAGATATGCTTTTCTCCAAGAATCAAACGATCAATGTAACCAGCCACTCCTCCGGTGCAGTTGGGATATTTTCCAAAGTCCCCAATGCCCCCAGGACCAAGATAGCCCCTAGGACAGAAGCAAACCAGTTAACAGCACAAAGTGTTGGTGCACTGGCTCAACACACTAAGTGGCCGATGTCTTCCCTGGCCAGAGGCACACGGTGAAACACAGGTCCTGCATGTCAGCTGGCAGGTGGCCACCCTGTTCTGATCATCGCAATGCCATGAGCAGATGGGTCATGAGGGTGACCTAAAGCAATGCTTCAGTTTAGCCCTAGCCACCCAACTGGCTGCTCCACCTGCTCTGCAGGTATTCTTCCTTTAAAGGGACAAAGACAGAGACAGGGGTGACACTGCCATGATCAAATACTGCTGTACACAACCTTGGGCAGATTTTAATCCTTTCTGTAGAAAGAAACAAAAATGTCGCCTTTGTAGCAACTGGTACTTCAGTACCAAACGAATGATGCCCTAAACCACGCTGGCCTAAAAGCTCTCTTATTTATTCTTTCCCTTTGCCTAACAGAATGTATTTTCTACTCAGCAAAAAAAACCAGAAAACAATCTGATGTCTCACAGAAGTAGTCTGAGTGCAGTGTCTTACCTGGGACAACCTGGCACTGGTAACAGAAAGGTCAGGCAGAGCCAAATCACTTCTAATACCAGAATGAAAATCCACTGTGGCCAATAAGGGAGAATATCCTGCAGAGCAAGGCATGACGTCTCCTGCATGAGATGGAGGGAGGGCGGGTATTAGCTGGCAAGTAAAAACCATGCCCTTAAGGACATCCTGTACTTCCTGGCAGGCTGTACTTCCCCAGATACAAGAGGGAGCTGTTTTCATTATGAAATTGGGTTCTACCAATAGACCTTTCATCTTTACAAACCATTTCCAGACACTTAGTTACTTGGGAGAGGGGAAGAGACAATCCAAAACAAAAACCCACAATGTTTTTTGCTTGGAAAATGTCATAAGGAATTTTGATTCATGAGTAGAACAAAAGCCTTTTGGAAAAACTGACTCCAGAAAGGCCAAAAAACCCAGTATTAGTTTCCCCTGTTGTGAAAAGGCACTGCCAAAATTAACCAGAAAAAACACAGGCCACGGGACTCAGCATAGAGATGCCTGTCCCTGTTGTCCCTTGGCAGTGGAAAGTCATCAACAGTGCCTGGGAATGCCTGCTTCTCAGCACCATCTGAATGGACAAAGTTAAATCTGACAAAATGGAGACAGGAACACTGAAGGTGGCATATTCTGTAAAGTGTTTGCCAGGTCACACTGCATTACACAGCAGATAAGATACTACATGTTTTCTCATCCTTTTTCATGTGATCCTGATGCCCAGTTGAGCAAAAGCTCTCAGACGCTGCTCCTTATGATTTAAGTGCATCCCTAAGGCGAAGGATTTAGGGGTGTTGACTGCTGTCAACCTCAACATGAGCAGGCAGTGCAGGCTCACAGCCCAGAGAGCGAGCTCTGTCCTGGGCTGCATCAAAAGCAGGCTGACCAGGAGGTCAAGGGAAGTGATTCTCCCCCTGTGCTCCACTTGCATGTACCCCACCTGGAGTACTGCAACCAGCTCTGTGGTCCCCAGTACGAGACAGATATGGAGCTGTTTGAGCAAATGCAGAGGAAGGCCACAAAGATGATCAGGGGGCTGGAGCACCTCTCCTGTGAAGACAGGCTGAGAGAGTCGGGCTCGTTCAGCCTGGAGAGAAGGCGGCTCTGGGGAAACCTTATAGCACCTTTCCAGTACCTGAAGAGGCCAACAGAAAAAATGAAGAGGGACATTAGGAAAAATTTCTTCCCTGTGAGGGCGGTGAGACCCTGGCACAGGTTGCCCAGAGAAGCTGTGGCTGCCCCCTCCCTGGCAGTGTTCAAGGCCAGGTTGGATGGGGCTTTGGGCAACCTGGGCTAGTGGAGGGTGTCCCTGACCATGGCAGGGAGTTGGAACTAGATGGGCTTTGAGGTCCCTTCCAACCCAAACCAGTCTGTGATTCTATGATTTGTCCTCTCACGTAACTCACCAAGACCCCACTCTCGGCCTCAGGTCTTGTAAACAGGAGTTCAAGAGCAGCAACCACCAGGTATGTGAATCCCAGCCTCTGAAGCACCCCAGGAATACGCAGATTATCCCAGGACACTGGAAAACACGCAAGCAATGTGGAAGACGTGTGGACCTGGGCTCTTCTGTAAACATAGTAGTCATCCTTCTCCAGGGAAAGCTGTGACCCACTGCATCTGCTCCACTCTGTCATCCCATGTTCTGTAAATCATAACCCTGGTAAAGTCACCACTAAGATGATGAATGGTGGGCAGCACAGGGGTCAAACAGATAGAATTGTGTCTATGCAGCACCCTGGAGCACACCATTAAACTGCCCCCATTCAACTGGTCAGGATAGCAAAGTGGACACTCTTTTTCTCAGTGGTCTGGCCAAGGAGGCAGGAACAACAGGTGCAGGAATAGTAGGAAGAGACCAAGTTACTCACATGGTCCAAGGCAGTAATTGGGATTTACAACTATGATTCCCAGCAAGATTAGCAGAAAACTCCTCCAGAAGATTTTCCCGAGCAGCTTCTGCTTAGAACTTCCCCACCTCAGCATGGAGCTCAGTGACAATGATATTGATGTTCCCATGATGAACACAAACCTGGGGAACAGAGCAGATGGGAAATCACACGTGTGCACAACAGCAAACATTTCAGCTAACAGAGTGGCACTCGCCCAGCAGGAATGCTGGCACTGACTGAAATCAGACAATGTTATTTACTCCAACTGCAAGGAATTCCCAGACAACCCAGCTTGCACTGTGGGACCTTTCTGCCTCTTAAACTAGTAAGTTGAGGCCATATAGTTCAGGGAAGTAATTGTGTTTTGGTTTTTACACAGTAATACATATGCTACCAAAAAATTCCATCACCTGAACTTTACATCTTCACAGCAGTAAAACACAAGCTGCAAATCTACAATTCAGATTCAGAACTGACGTGCTCCTCCCATCGATTAGGCTCACAGTGCAAGTGCAGCTCCCAACTCCAAGAGTAACCCAACTGATGCGTATTTTAGAGATGCGTGCTAAGGGCGGGTGGGATAATTCCTTCCCCAGAAGACCATTCTCTGGTTATAGAGAGATCAGGTTTATTCAGACTTCTCTTGGCTGTTTTATCTCTGGATACACATCAGTGCAGTTCTGAATCTTGCCTGACTGCCTCATGACACAGCATCATGACAATGAGCTCCTCAGGGATCCTGCACTTCCCCTGGCAGGGTAACCCTGAGCCTCCCACTGACATTGTGGAGGTTACAAAGGGGAATGTGAGGCAGCTGAAAGCACTCAGCTCTTTTACTTGTTCATAAGGATGATGCCATTATCTGGAGGGACAGACTCCTGTAAATCTACTGTTTAACACAAATTCACCCCTCCAAATCCATTTCCACACAGAGGCAAGGTGTACGCACTATTCTCCTTGCAACCCTTAACATAAAGTATCACTTGACATGAGAACTGCTCTTCAGGAAAACTTACCATGGAAACACCAGATCTGCCACCGTTAATCCTACAGAGAAATGCAAAGGAACATATTATTTGCCTGGAACTCTCCCTAAATTTTAACAATATGACTGCTGAGTTCCCAGGGGAATTGCAGGCTGCTGTCATTCCTTGATGCCCCAAAATCTAATGCACATTATAAACAAAATGTACTAAGAGCTAATCATCTTGCTTCACTGCCTTTTTACCATTCTTCAAAAACAGGGTTGGAACTGATTGCTGTGTGTCTCGGGGAAGACCCCAGGGGTGGGATCCCTGCTATTCTGCTCTAGTACAGCACTATGCCTGACCCCTTCCCCGTCAGCTTGACAGTCAAGGCATGTTTGTCCAGCATCTGCTTGGTTAGGGTCATTAAACACCACTGAAAAGTTACAGATAGGAACCTGTGTCAAACTTGAAAAGGTGACATGCAGATTGCTCGGGCCTTATGGCTGTGTGACGATCAGGACTACACACTGATATACCCATCAACCCAAGAGGGCTGATACTCTATGGAAGCAAACTGGTACAGTGTCTCAGCCTTCATCCGAGCACCAGCTCGTCACAGCAGCTGCAGTGCTAACTGTATCTAGACACTGCTACAGTTAAAACCCAGATTAGCTGTCTCAATTGTACTTTACCATTCCAGCTCTCATGTTTGAAGAACCAGTATTTTCCTCCTCCATAATTAACGAATACCATAATTATAAGAGAGAGCCTGAAAAGACAACAACAAAAAGACGCACAAAGTATCACATGCCGATGAAACACATAGATATGAACACACAGTTAATATTTACCCCCACTAACATATTTCAAACTGAGAGATCTGGTTTATTTTATTTTTAAAGCAAGATTATGTACAAGGTTTACAGCTTTGCCAACCAGGAAGCAGCATTTCAAAGATCATGGGTGGCTGTGAACCAAAGTAAGTCCTCCACAAAGCGTTTTCACAACAAATATATGTTGTTCTTTCCCACCCTCTGCCACAACTTTAATGTTTCCTCAAACAAGATCAACTGCAAAGTGTTTCAGAAAATCCAAGAATTAAAACCTTGATTATCTTCCAAGTAAAACAGACCCCCCTGAACCGCCCATCTGCTATCCATTTCCATACACTGTCAAACCACTACTGGAAAACTGTCATTCCCCTTGGAAGAGCTGCTTTGAAACAAGGTCTTATGCTCACCCTCGGAATGTGTCCAGGGACCGCAGCCGCTGCCGAGAAGCTGTGCTCCACAAACGCGGGGTGGGACCACTGCTAACAGAGTCTGTTGTGTTTGGGGACCCGAGCTCCTTTGGGAACAAAACAGACACAGGAAGGATAAGTCATCAGCTGCCTAGAGAACAGATGTCAGCAAACTGCAAACTTTCGCATACTGTGTTTGTATTTGTTGTCCTCATCTTCCTTCTAACCTCTTCATGGCTCTATCATCTTGTAATAATATTTGCTGATGCTGGACTCCATCTTTGCCCAGGGTGGAAACAACCATGCAGTGAGAAGAGCTTCTGTCTGAGACTCACAAGAGATTAATCCAAATTGGCTATGGACCTGCTGTCACTAGTGGTGCTGCTGCTTTACAGCAGAGCTGCACAGATCCAGTTACTGACTCAAGCAGGATCCATCCCACTGGCATTTTTCTGACACCACACAGAAACTGTTTAGAGAGCTAAACCAGCAGAAAAATAATCCTTTTTAACACTGGAGTGGCATCTTTTAGCAAGTTCCCTAAATCACTGATCAGCCCCAGTGACAGCATAAAGAAGCAGACATCACTGTTACCACTGCTGTGGAGGTGAACAACTACAAGAATTGCTGCAGAGCTCTGTTCCCAAGTCTCGAATGTAGACAGGTTTGGATCTCCTAGATGTGAAGCCAAGACTGTGATGACCTATCTATGTTCTAGTACAATGCAGAGTTCACACAGAAATGCCAGTTGAAGGGCCACCAAAGAAGTCTTGACTCACATGTAGATTCTGCTAAAATTCCTATTGTGCTGCCAGAAAATGTGCAGGGTGGCTTTTCTTCCCCTTGCTTACGTTGTCAGACAGAGACAGTATTTTCAATGACACACTTACTTCAAGGGAACTAAAGAGGGCACAAAGCCGTATGTTCAAGACTTGCAAGAACTCTACTGGGAATCTGCTAAATGTGTGTGGAAACCCAGCCTAACACTGTTGCCATAACATTGCCTGTTTGACATCAAATCAAGATTTGCCAAAGAGAACATGCACAAGTGGAAGATATCCAGTTGTGGATCAGTAATAAAGAAGTCCCTATATGTCCAGAAAGCATGTGTTCCTCAGAGATGAAAACACTACAGGTTGCAAGTTACTCACAGAATTAATCAGACGATCAGTTTCTCTGGGGTTCAGTGTCTTGTAAACCCAGTTTCTGACTGGATCAATTCTGAAAGTTAGTAACAGTTTAGAACACAAAACAAGAAGTACTTTTAGCCAACTGCATCTTATAACCAACTACTACTCAGCAGCAGCAGTAAATTAAAAGTTGGGGCAGTCACTATGACTGTTTTCCAAGCTCACATAGTAACACTGAGATTCAGCCAGTATCTAGGACCTCAATGAAGTCCATCTGCAAAATACACTGCTGCAAGCTCCAGTTTGGGGCTTTGTTCTCAGGCTGTTTGCAGGCAGGGATGACTCAGGTCATTCAGTTACACAGGATGGAAAGGCAAAGATGCTACACACACATTTAGGTCCTATTGGTTGTATTGCCAAGACCCATCACTAGACCCAGGGAGAAGTCAGGGGAGAGTGAGGCAGAGTGCGTGCCAGCTAAAGGCGGACATATCTGCTTGGCAGTAACCTCTCCACATGTGAGCTAACAAGGCTGCAAGATACTCCTCAAGGGAAATCCTATCACTGTATTTATTATCATGCCAACAGCTACCACAGCTTAACTTGTACATGGCAACCCTGGTAACAGGATCTGATCTGCAAGCAGGGCTACAGTGAGGCTCTGAAGCACTACCACACTACAACATGTGTTTTTATGGGGCTCTGAAGCACTACCACACTCTGACACATGTTTTTAAACCACCGGCCCTTCTTCACGTGTGAGGAAGAGGTGTTATAGTACTGTTCACTTACTTCATAAAAAGGTGCCTGGCAATCAGGATAGCAAGGATCCCCATGTAAACCAGGAAAGCAAAGAGAATAGCTACATGAAAGAGAAGAAAACAACTCTATAAATGTTCTGTCAAAACTATTCATCAACCTAGGCATGACCAAGCATGACAGAAAGTCCAACCCACCATTCATCACAGCACCTTCTCCATGCAATACATAACCCCAGCCTGAGACACAGAAAAAAAGCAAATCGACAACTACACCCCAAACCAACACAAACCAAAAGCAGACTAGTTTCAAAATGCAGCTCAGTGACTGCATGTCTTGGCATAAAAAATGCAAAATAAAACTGCACTGCATCACACGGCAATGGTGGGAAAAGAGGTGATGTGCCATACGTTCTGAAGAAGAAACGTGGAGATTGAGAAGCAGCCTCAACATGAAGAAGACAGGGGAGGGGATAATACACCACATTTGTGAGCATGGAAAATTTTTGTTTGCAGATGGAAAATTAGAAGGGCTGAAGAATAACGTAATGTAAAGGCAAAGAATGGAAGAATATATAGACAAGTTTGAAACAACCCTGGCAAGGAGATGAACAGAAAAACAAGACGTGAGGTTTACAGTAAAGGTTCAGCAACAAACAAAACCCCAAACACTGTATGAACTGTTTCCCATTTTGCAAGAAGAAGCAAGACAGAGGGAAGAAGTGGGATGATTCTGTGCATGAAACAGGAACCAACAACAAAAATGCCACCCTCTGAACACACACCCACTGATTTTTCTGGGATAATCCCTGCTGCAAGAAGGTTGTGATCGTATGGTATGTCATGTAAAGAGAGCTGACCCTGGTCAGGGCTTCAAGATGGGTGTGTAAAACCTAAGGAGGTAAGATGCTGAGAGTGGAGAGGAGCAAACCTATGATACATCTTCAGCACAAGCATGAGTGGCTGTACAGGATTTTTAGGAAGTTGATTTTGCTGGGTAACAATAAGTTGCAGAATGAAAGGGGGAAACAGAGCATTACATACGGAGGTAGCTGTTGATAGGGCCTTCATTGATGACTAGGTCACAAGAAACAGCTTTGCTGCTTGCACTTTGGGTCTTTACCAAAAGGGAATAATTGCCAAACTCTCCAAAGTGGTATTGAATCCTGCAAAGGATAAAGGAAACGGAACTTGCTAAGCCATCACAGCTGTGTGCAGCAGCACTTGGGATGCTGTAAGCCTGAATACTAGCAGGAAAGGTAAGCTGAAAGCTTCCCCTAACATCAGGACTTAGTGAGGAGCTGCCTGGCTCTGCATGGCCATCCCTTAGCCCAACACGGATGCTTAACCACACATGCATTGCCTCCTACATCACCCACTGTCGCTCAGTGAGAAACCAGGCGCTTGCACGTGCTGGCTCCAGGCATGACATTTTGGGTCCTGCTTGTGCCTAGATTGCTTCCACAGTCACAGTGAACGCCGCAGTTAGGCAGCTGGGGGAAGACTGAACCCCAGGTCTAAACAGTCTGGAAAAAGCAAGTGATGAGCAGGCAATAAGTAGATGCATGGCTTAAAGAAAATAAAAGGGCAGAGCTATCCGGTGTTCCCTGGGGCTGGGCCACGTACGTGCAGAGCTCTCCGTCACCCACGGAGCCGTTGAGCTGCAGTGTGAGCGGGTGCTGGGTATCGACCATCACCGCCGTCATGCTCGGTTCTCCCAGGTTCCCGTCGCTTGGTGGGACGAACGCCAGGAACTGATACAAGCACTGTGGAGGAAGAGCGTGAAGGCAGCTCCTAAGTGCCGAAGGACAGCGAGAGGGTCCTGCTTTGCACTGCGGCAAAGGCAAGGGGAGATGCCCGGGGCCCGGAGGTGCTCCCGCTGCGGGGCTTCCCGGTGTGCGGTTCGAAGGTCAAACCGAG
>VXBZ01011172.1:65124-75197 GCA_013399135.1 Heliornis fulica | reverse complement strand
CCCGGGCTCGCTGCCCTCCGGAGGGCTCTCCCCGTGCGGCTGCGTAAGGCCGGGCGCCATCAGCAGCGCGCCCAGCGCCGCCACAGCCACCGCCGCCACCAGCCCCGCGGCCGCCATGTCGCTGTGCTCCGCCCCGGGGCGGCGCCGCCACCGCCACAGCCCTGCGCGGCGGGGCCGGGAGAGGCCGTCAGTCCTTCCTTTCGCTTCCCTTACCCTCGTACGCCGTGGCTGCTGTGTTTTCCGGGGTCAAGCGGCCCGGCCGCCCTGCCTAGAAAAGCAGGACGAACGAGGAGGGGGCGAGTGTCGAGTTTGAAATCGTCTTTAACATAACAGCGCTGTCACGCGTGGCCCGTCTCGTAGGCTGCAGGCTGGGGACTGCAGTGTCGGCAAGGCAGTGTGTAACTGCAATGGGTCAGCCCCACCGAGGTGCATCCCTGGGCTGGGAAGGGGGCCCTGCTTAGCCTCAGTCTTTCATGGAGAATGCAGAAGGGACAGCCATGGAAAAGAAACCGCACTGTGTTAGGAGGGAGTTTCCTCCCAGGGAGGTGTCGTCCCTCTCGTTGGCATTACTGTTTGTGGCCGTCCTGCTCCTTAATGCCCTTCTCTACCTGTGCCTCAACAAGTTTTACATCTCTTCGGGACGTGCCGAAATGGACTCGAATGTCTGCTCTTTCGGGTACTTCAAATTGGGAGCGGCAAAGAATTGTTCCCCATGGCTCTCCTGCGAAGCCATCAATAGGGAAGTCAGGAAACTCAAGTGTGTTGGTGAAGGTGCTGTGAAAAAGGTGAGTCTGGTTTTCCTTTCTTTCCTCCTGTGGATAGAAAACTTTCACTGTTTGCTGGATAATTAATAATAATTACTGTAGGCATCCAAGGGCATGTGGCTGCTGATAAGATGCACAGAACAGATAAGAGCCCTGGGCCACCTCCCTGACACTGAACGAAACCAGCAACACAAGCAAAATCACAGAGACCAGTGGAGCGCTTGTGGTGCATGGTACGATTGTGGCAGACCGACTGTTTGGGCGCTGTGGTAATTCATCTGCATCTCCCTTTCCAAAGAAAACTTAAGAAATCATGTAATTATAATATCAGTAGGTGCTTGCTGATACATGTACAGGTACACGGTCCTACCTAAAGGCTTGACTGTGCCTGCTGACTGTGATTTGTAGTTGTGACTAGTCTGTCACTTGGAGGTCAGTGGCAGCTAATAGCTGTCACTGGAAGGCGGCTTTCCATGTGTCTTACATCTCTCTCGTGTTCCCAGGTCTTCCTTTCAGAGTGGAAGGAAAACAAAGTGGTCCTTTCACAGCTCACCAACCCAGAGCTGAAGGAGGACTTTCTCCATGGACTGAAGATGCTGAAAGCACTTCAAAGCAAGCATGTTGTCCGGCTGCTTGGCTACTGTGAGGAGCAGTTCACAATCCTCACCGAGTACCATCCTCTAGGATCCCTGAGGGCCCTGAATGAAACTCTCCACATCCCCAAGTACAAAGGCATGAACACCTGGCATCGCAGGTTGATGCTTGCCATAGACTATGTCAGCGTCATTCACTACCTGCACAGCAGCCCTCTGGGCACCTTAGTGATGTGTGACTCAAATGACCTGGACAAGGTCCTCTCACAGTATCTCCTAACAAGTGACTTTCACATCCTGGTGAATGACTTGGATGCTTTGCCTCTTGTGAACAGGAGTGCTGGCAGACTGGTGAAGTGCGGCCATCGGGAGCTCCGGGGTGAGTTTGTGGCTCCTGAACAGCATTGGCCCTATGGAGAAGAGGTGCCATTCGAGGATGACCTCATGCCCCCCTATGATGAGAAAACAGACATCTGGAAAATCCCTGATGTCTCAAATTTTTTCTTGGGCCACGTTGAAGGAAGTGACATTGTGAGACTGCATTTGTTTGAAATCCATGCAGCATGTAAGAAGAAGGACCCATCTCAAAGGCCTTCTGCCCAGGAGGTCTTGGACACCTACAGGAGAGTCTTAACTCTGCTTATTCGGGAGGCAGTCATGCCTGGTGCTAGGGAAATGTTATAGGGAATCGGGAGACAAGCCACATACGGAAGTTGATGTCCTTCCTATTTATTTGTTTTGCCTGAAGTGCAAAATGTTTGGCCCCAAAACTGGGAAGAAAATAACAACAGAACTTGTACCTACTGATTAAAAATAAATTTAAAATCGCCCCAGTGTTGGAGCTGTGCAAGCTTCCCATTGGCATGTTTAATTTGTCATCGGAAAAGGAGGAGGGAGAGAACTGAAGTTGGGAGGGGAAATTTGTTCCTTAAGAAATAATAAATTTATTTTGCAACATTTACACAAAAACTCTTTTTAAACAAGATTACATAAAAAAAGTTTACAAAATATCGGTCCACTAATTGGCAGAGGACTGGAGAGCAGAGACCATGGCATGCCCCCACAAGCTTTCTGCTGATCCCTGTGGCTTTGGCCCATATCTTACCCACAAAGCTCTCACCTACTTCCACATGGAGTGAAAGTGGTCACTCAGAAAGGAGTACCCCAGTTCATGTAAGGTTTTGGTGAACCCTAGAGCCAGAGCCCCAACAGCAGTCTCTCACTGATGGATGGGGAACAGGTTATTTTAGGAGCTGTGGGCCCCATATCCCACACCAGCAAGCACACATGCTCTCGGTGTTCAAGCCTTTGCCCCATGGTATTTGCAGATGGGCTTTTTAGGAGATGAAGCTGTAAACCAGGCATCTATTGCTCCTTTTTAATCCACTGGAATCTGAAGCACTTTGGAAAAGAGCTGAAGCATGTTTTGGTTTTTTTTTTTCTTTTAATTCACTTATCCTTGCCAAGTGTCATCATGACTTGATGAAAGGTGGGAGAACAAGGAACTGGAGGAAAGCGTGGCTTTCGTCCACAGCAATCAACATTAAACATGAGCTTTGGAAAATAAAAGCCCTGTATTTATAGCATGCAACTCATTTGTGTCTGAATTCAAAGCCCACCAAGCAGAAAGGCTGGTTTTTTGATCAGTGCATTTAGGAGAAGGCTTTTGGTGCCTACATGGACATTACAGCCTGGAGGGGCCAAATAATGCTTAAGCCAGCAGTAGGCTCTGTTCAGTGGGATTGGTATGTAATTGTTCTCTTGGTGAAAAAATAGGAATAGTATGAGTGAGACACATGGACTCTACCATTACATATCTGAGGACTTACATTCTGCAGACTTTGAAAGACCCAATGGCCCGAGAGATTTCATTTTTGTTTGAGGCGATTTGTAAACACAGAAGTAGTGGCCCTTTCTGCTAAAGAGTTTGGTTCTGTTCATTGTCATGCCAGTGATATTCCTCTTCACTTAAACAAGCTGTGTTATGACTGCACTGAGAACACACAGTCAGTTTGTATACACAATTTTCAAATGCAAGTGTGTGCTACTTCTATGAAAATTTTACTATAAATGGGAAAACTTTCCTGCAAAGGACTAAAGTCATACCTGATTTCATACAATGCCAGCAGGAGCCCTTTAAAGGCAGCTCATTGCAACTTTCCTGGGCACTTTTCCTCTGGACAGCCTATTTTCTTACATTAGCTGATTTTGGCTATTTTTCACTTGTGCAGCTCTTCCTGGCAGCTTTACTGCTCAGGTCTTCAGGAAGCAAAGCTCAGAAGTCAGGATCTCTCTCCAAAAGAGAAAAAATATTTTTGATCTTTCATAATTGTTTTGGACTTTGACTCAAAACGTCTTAAAACAGCCTGGGCTAAAAGAATGCTCTCTCTTTTGTGACTGCATCATCCAGCCCATGAACTCTTGAGTTGTTACTATTAGGGTTACAGTTCTACAGTTCCAGCACAACTGCAAGTTGTGCATTACAGCTCCTCAAAGCTAGGAGTCAAGCTTTGAAGAACCAAAAGACCAATCTTTTGGATGTGCTCCCAGCAATTAGTTGTTACCTCTTGTTAGCCATCGCGTATACTTGAAAGCAAGAACAGGCTGTGAGATAGATACCATGCATTTTTCATGAGTAGCAAGGACAGACAAGAGCGGCCTGCAAAGCTTCTTATGATGGTCTTTCTTGGTTAAGACAAGTTTTTGCTTGGATTTCCACGCTGTTGTGCACAGTTGCACTTTCCAAACAGATTTATTAATTTCAGAGTGAAAACAAATGAGGACAAATTCTGGCTTAAAATCATTATCTGCCATGGAGATGTCTCTGTTGCCGGACAAAACAGTTCTGCATTTTCTAGAGAAAAGGTGTTTCACTAAACATTCACCATGAGCACTGGGATCTCCTCATGCTTCTTCCTCTCCTTGCTTGTATGTTGTCCAGTGTATTTCAGCAGGAATAAATTAAGGGGTTTTTTTGAGTACAGCATGATGGAGCTTCAAATTTGGTTTTTTTTGGGTGTTGTTTCTCTCTATGAGGAAACACCAGATGGCAGCATGAAGGTTAACTTAGCATTAGTTACTAGCACTTGCAGTCTCTCATGACCAAACATAGCCAGGATCTGACCTTGAAGCCAGTATTTTACTAGCAAACTTCCATAAACCTCTAAAAGATCTCATTGTGCTTGCATTAGCAAGTCTGTAGTAACAAGACAGTAAGGGCTGTCAGAAGAGCCACCTACATGTCAGTTGAAGGGGCTACCTCCCCACTAACTTGCTTATAGTATTTGTGTACTTTACTGTTCTTTCTGATCTCTAACCAGTGTGATCTCAAGTGAGTCTGAGTGCCACCCCCTTTCACTCTTTCAGTAAAACAGAGGAGTTTGCAACCTCCCCATCTTTCTGTTCTTCCCACTAACCCCTTCCAACTGTAATATTGCATGAATCTTGTCCTTCCCACAGTTCCAGCTTCTTCTCCCTTAAGGGGAAGAATCAAGGCCTCACAACGGGAAAAAAAAGAGGCAGCACAGTTGCCTCTCCAGTTCTCTGCTGGCCATTCCAGTTTTCACCAGCAATGACAGCCTTGGATAACCACTGGGGGGCTTTGCTGCCTCAGCACAAGCAGTTCTTACACATATGGTGGAAAACAGCAAAGGGTGAAGAGCCATCAGAGACCTGTTCACATCTGGAAGCCTGCAAGTCCCTCTCTGCTCATCGACTCCCCAGGCAGCGCTAGACCAGTGAGCATGACCTCCCCTGCCAAGACTACTGCCACAGCTCTGCCCAACCTCAACAACACCTGCTAGTTCTCATCTCCATTCCCTAACTTTCCCACAAGAGATGCTTCTCCTGGGATGGTTATTGCCAAGTTTCTTACTGTATCCTTGTTCCTCCATCCCAAAAGTCCAGACAAAGAAGCTGCACAGAGGCAGACCATACAAGGAGAAGGACTGCTACCGGTGCTAATCTCTTTCAGAAAACTTCAGAAGAGATTACCCAAACCATTCTAGGTGGTCAGTGTCAAGGCAGGTACGATCCCAGCAGTCCCATGGCTTTTGATACCTCCCAAGACCAAAAGGAAGGCTTTGTGTCATTCCCTGCCCCAGGGAAGAGGACAACTCCTCAATGATGATAGTGGTCTGCAGGACCTTGCCCTTCCCTTTTGGCCAATGCCTCCTCAGGCATCCCTGCAGCAGTCCCACAGAACATCCTGCCCACCTCATCTGACCAGACAAAGAATCAAAGCAGACACTCAGCAGCACCTTGTTTCCAGACACACACACACACAAGGGATGCTGCTGTGCCATCAGTGGAGAAAACAGGGAAACCTAGGACATACCAGCTGAGCCTACTGACAGTCTGGCACCGGGTGCCAACTGTGTCAATGCACCTGGACCCACTGCCAGTATAGTATGCTCTATCCTTGGTCTGATGCTGTTGCCAAAACAAATTCCCAGTGATTTCCCAATAAAGTCAAGCCCTTACCAGGTAGGATACAAAATGGGAATTGCCTGTCTCAGAGAACAGTCCCAAAAGAAAACACTTTTTTCCTTTCTTTTTCTCCTTAGGCTCATCCAAAGAATTGCACTGGCAGTTAGACCATTCCCCTTTCCAAACTGCTTGCTGGCTGCGGTCTGAGGTAGTGTGTTTCTGTCTGTGTGCCACAGGTTTCAGACTACATCCCAAAAGCACTCCTGTAACACTACACGCTGTACAGGTAAGCAGCTTTGACAGCAGTTCATCTCTATGTTCGACACCATAAAAAGTATTACATTCATATCCCCACCAGCTGCTACGTAGGTCTGGGCAAAGGCTGAGGAAATAAAATGGACTCAACCTATTGAATTGAACAGGTTGGTTGGCTGTTTTTTGGATTTTTTTGAGTTGGATTTTTTTTTAGGGTAATTTTAAAGTTTGTATTGCTGTCTATTTAATAAAGTGGTAACAATTAATTGTATCAGAAGTTCAGAATAGCAAACAAACTTTAAAAAGTTCTATCACATGCTCTAAACCAATATTTTCCTTTGGTGCCACATAAACAAAACATCAGATCATTATCTTTGTGTGAAACAGAGGCAGTACTGTTTGCCAGATATAATTTGTGAGATATTTGGCAGAATTTGCAACTGTAAACCGATTCTATCATTATGACTGTAAGACTTACCAACTGTCAAGAGACCCTGGGAACAAGAAAAAAGTGGTTCTCAAGTTCTTCTAGCATGATATAATGTGTATATTTGTAGGGTTCATCCAAATAAATTATATGCTAGATGGTGCTTTGAAAAAAGAAAAGGATTTGATGGTTTTATTTTAATTGAAATGCTGTATACTTGAGATGACCACATGATTGCCAGTAATTGTCAGTCTGTTCTCTCTGTCTATAATCCACTATTTATCAGGATCAAATGGTGAATATATTTACATTACAGCGATATGTCTCAGCAATTTCTATGTAGCTGGGTAACTCAAAATCTATTAAAAATTATATACTTTTATATATAGACACATGGAGAATCTTTGGCCATAATTTTCAAAGGAACAAGTTTACCGTTAGATTCCACCTTTCACATTTTGTATATGAGGTAACTAGATTTTTCAGAACTGGTGATACTCAGCAGCTTTCAGTCAAATGTATAGTAGTTGCTGGACTTTTGGAAAGTAAATTCTTGCCTCGTAGAGCTGAAAGAACCTTTTCAGCAATTCTCTTTATAAATCTATGAGACTGAAGTGTGTGTTTTATTCAGTGACATGCTCGATTTCTTTATGGAATGAACAAATGTGTCCCTTTTGTAAAAGCTGGGAGTTGGTTTGTTTTGTGTTTTTTTTTCTTTTTTTTTTAATCAAATCACACAGCTATGTGTTTTTCTCCCTAAGCACAGGTTCCTGTGAGCTTGTGAACTGCACAACTTGAGCCTGACTGTACATCTCAAATTTCTTTCATTAAAAAGCAGCACTTTATCTACTCCATAACCACCCATACATGGTTCCCATGAGGGGTTGTGTCTGACTCACATCTGAAGCTCCCCAGGCTTCTTTGCTACTCTGTAATGTAGAAATTCTAGCCACTAAGTTTGGGTAGCTACCTTTTGCCAGAAAAGCTTATACCAATGCCATTTATTATTATTACTGGTAGTAATAGCAGTGGTAATAGTAATAGTAATTTGTTTGGTTCCTACATGCGTTAGGCACTGGCCAGGATCCTGGTGGTCAGATGCACAACACAGAACGACAATCCTTTCCCTATGAGCAGATTTGGTACAAGAAAATAGAAACAACTCATCTCCTCATGCATTATCAGCACAGGCAAGCATTATCCCACCTCATCCAAGCTACAAATAAATGTGCTGTATATTCTACATAGACAAATCATGCCATTTCTTGCACACATAACCACAACTGCAAGGTCTGACAATGGTCTGATCAAATTCAACAGCAGCATGGGTTCCCATGTCAGAAAGGGTTGCAGGAGCCCAAGACTGAAACAAAAACCCAAGATATAAAAGGAAACAACACTGTACCCGGACAAGCTAAACTTGGCTTAATAGTCAAACAACTTTGGCATTTGAACCAGTTTCCTCAAGGAAATCAGGCAGAAGGCCTACAGCCCTAGAACTCATATTGCTACAGGCCCCCAAGAGGAAGAACACCCCTTTTTTCAGGTTTGCAAGGCTGTCACACTCATAACAGCACCAAATGCTGCGCTCCTCCAACCTAACCCTGTCCTACCCACTGCCTATCACTTGCTAACTTCAGACGGGTATGTGGGGGAAGAAAATATCTTTCTGACTGTCTTCTGGGCTGGGGGTGGGTGGATTAAATCCAGCATTTAATTAAATCAAATAGATCAGACACTTGCTGAGTGATGAAGTCTTTTCCTGCATGCTGGAGGCTACAGAGAAAATCCTGACACCTGAACTCATACTTTGTGGATGTGGGCCTTGTTTCCCCTGGAAGCTGGATGCAGAGTCTGGGGGCAGTTCCAGCCCTTCCCAGGTTGTTCAGAGGAGAGCTACAGGGTTAATACAAAAAGCATGTTTAGCTGAATCTTAAATACAGCTTCCCTACACCCAGTACAAGGGAGTCAGATCTCAACTGAAGTATAGAGGTATGAAGAACCTCTATATGAAGTATGAAGAACACCCAACTACTTATGTTTATTCTTTCCACTTTTCTTCCACAGATTTGTAATGTTTTCTCATCAGGGCTGTTAGAAGAAAAGTTCAACATACTAAAAGAGCAAACAAAAAGCCTCAACTTTACAATGAACTGTTGGAAATCTCTGCGAAACCATGCTTAATTAACCATCTTGTGTCATGTGTGATAGACTAGTAAGGGGTCAGAGCACTTCCCAGGCACATAAGGACCCATTATGAATACTTGACATAGGTTAGATATCTCATGCCCTACAAATATTCAGGTTTTCCTCTTACTGTGCCAGTAAGAAAGCTGGGGGAGAACCGTTAATGAGGGCATGTAGTGATAGGATGAGGTGTAATGGTTCTAAAATAGAAAAGGGTAGACTTAGGTTGGATAGTAGGAAAAAATTCTTCAATATGAGGGTAGTAGATCACTGGAACAGGTCTCACAGAGAGGTGATGAAGGTCCCATCTCTGGAGACATTCAGGCTTGATGGGGCTCTGAGCAACTTGATTTGACAAAGATGTCCCTGCTTACTGCAGAAGGGTTGGACTAGATGATCTTTAAAGGTCCCTTCCAACCTAACACATTCTATGATTCTATGATTAATTTTATGAAAAAGTGAAGACAAATAACTGCAACATAAGCACATATCCCAAACATGCATAAAGCAAAGGGAGATGAACAGCATCCATAATGCCTACATCATAATAGTTCTAGCATCAGAAGTAAGATAAGGTAAAAGGAAGAATCATGGCCAGAGCTAGACAGAAACAAGCAAGCAGCAAGGATAAAGGACAGCACATTTAACCCATCATGTAGCTCAAATGTGCCACATCTGGCTGTATGTAAAAACCCAGTATGTGTGTGTGTTACAACATCCTCTCCCCAGTCAATGTACATTTCTATAACCACTTGAGAAATTTCTTTAAGTTTCTAAACCCAAACACTTGTCCTGCTCCACCTCTTCTGCTAAAGCATAATCCTTGAATTGTGCTTGTTGGAGCACACAGCTGGGCTTGTCAGGACCATATGGGGCATAGGCATAAGCTATGTTGCTCCAGCATCTTAATATCCAGCAATTCGCATTTTGGCAGGGAGAAAAAAAACCCAGAAAGTTTTTTCGTAAAGTGCCGTTTCTATCCCGACAACCTAAAGCGTCAAATTTAGTTCTTGTGTGAAGAGTGAAACCCCGTGGCCATGCGATCCGCTTTTCTCTCGGCACCACGCACCATCCCACAGGATTCCCACCGAGAGAGCACCGGCCCCAGCTCTCCAGGGGAGGGGACCCGCCATCGCCCACACCCTCCCGCGGGGCCTGGCAGCCAGAGCGGGAGGAAAAGGGGGAGGATAGTGCGCGCGGGGGCACACCCGCCCGGCCTCGCTGCCACCCCGACACGGCGGCGGGCGGACGGAGGTACGGCGNCGGGAGGGGGACAGGACGGGGAGGTGGCGGGGGCGGGGCGAGGGCTCCCGCCGGGAAGCCGTCGCGACGGTCCCACGTGTAGCTGCGCCGGGCCGCTTACCGCCTTGTACCCCCACCCGCAGGAACAAGAGGAGGATCATGCGCATTTTCACCCTG
>VXBZ01011172.1:40539-61302 GCA_013399135.1 Heliornis fulica | reverse complement strand
GTTCCCGCCGCTCTCGACGCCGCTGTTGCCGCCGCTCGGAGGCCGGAGGGCGCCCGCAGGGCGGTGAGTGGGGCACGCGCGTGGGGGCGCCCCGCCCTCGCCCCTCCCCTCGCCCGGTCCGCGCGGAGGGGAGGGAAGGGAAATGGAAGGGGGCGTCTCACCGGCGGGGGAGTGTGAGGAGAAAGCGCGGGCGGCTGTGGGGAGGGGGTGGCCGGGGGTCTCCTTTAGGCCTGGGGGCGGGTTTTCCCCTCCGTCCTCCCCGGGAGGGCTCTCCGCATCCCGTGCCCGGCTTCTCTCCGCGGGCGCCGCAGCGTTTTCCCGGCGCGGGGCTCATGGCTGTACCGAGGGCTCGGCTGGGGTCCCTCCCACAGCGCTACCCGCCCGAGCGGTCAGCCAGGCAGCGCGGGAGGAATCCTTTCCGATGGCGCATCTTCTGTAACGCTCGGCAGCGCTGCCGTCCTCTGCGGCTGTCCTCTGCGGCTCCGTACGTCTCAGTCAAGCGACGTGCCAGAAGGAACCCATTCTTTCCCGGTTACCGAGCCCAGTCCCCTGTACCTAATGGTTTTACGGATTTTCCTCTCGGCTGAGCAGGAAGCACTGTGAAGCGCTTAGAGATCCTGAGCGGCTTGTAGTTCTGCTTGTATTCATGGGCCTGAGGTAGTGAGTGGCACAAGCATCCCACAAACTTGTTTTTAAGGAGAAACAATAAAACCTAAAGGTTTTTCAGAGCATGTACCTTTAGCATTTGCTAGGGCGTCCAAGAACGCTGCCTGAGCCACGAGCAAAGAGCAGGTAGTGGGTTCGTCTTCCTGATGAAATGCAGCTATTGAACTTCTGCCCCAGCAAAACACGACCCTGTTTTCAGTTACCTTACACGTGTGATATAGGACAGAAGGTGCAGTCAGCTTTTGAAATTTTGCTTCCAATTTCCACAAGGATTTTTACCCGTTCATTCACAATATCATTTATAGGAAAAAACCCACAGTGCTTTCTTTAATTGGTAGTAAGAAAATGGGTACCCAAAAGGAAAGGCAGATAGGGTAGAAACAATAGGTCTGGTGGTTTTTTTTGTTGTTGTTGTTGTTGTTTCCATTCGTAGTAGTTAAGCTTGTAGGCATGCACAGGAGCGGATCCTCAGTCTCTTGTGGAACTTTGTTCATGCTGAATTATTAAATGTCTAGGGTGGGGAAAGCTTATGACCTCTAAAAAAAGAACTGTGCCAAAGTTATCGTTAGTCATGTTTATTTTTGAGAATTGTGTACAGAGGCAAATCTTTGTAACTTACCCAATACTGCTTAAAAAGCTGTTATGATATGTAGATTTAGTGGTGTCTGATCACAGAGAGAATGAAAGGGAAGGCAGTTAAAAATTTGCATCTCTAAGGTACCGCAAAGAAGCTTTAACAGGTTGTTCACAATTATAACTGGGATGTTTTTGAGAATCTGACTGCACTGTTGCATCCATGGGAGCTGCTGAACAGTTCTTTGTAAATTCCGTGTTCAGATGAAGCTTAACTGTGACTCCGTTATCTTACGTGACAACTATAGTCTTGTAAGTGGGGGAAAAATTATCTCTCTCCTTGCAACTAAAATGTGTCTGGCTACCTTTTATATTCAGTGCTGCACAGAAGATCAGATCTTTTTGATAGCACTTTATAAATTATGTGGCAAGGCTCAAGATGGTCTTAAATATTTCTAAGCTGTGAGTGTGGCTATGCTTAAAGCTGAAGAAGTTGTAACCTCTGTGGGACCTCATCATGAAAATATCTTGCCCTGTGGCCTGAGCATTTTGAGTTTCACTCCAGTGTTACATGCCCAGATAGTTCAAATTGGCTTGTGCTGGCTGAGCCCAGATGAGAACGTGGCCTGTAGCAGCTGCTGTGGGGCCTCGTAGCTACAAGAGCTACAAATTTCAGCAAGCATGATGCTCAGGTGGTGATAAACTTCTCAAAATTCCCTTCCAAAACTGCCCAATCCATTGAGAAGACCTGCAGAGGAAGCCTTTCCTGTACCACTTGTACTGCTGGCACCAGTAGGAGCTCTGAAAATCAGAAGATCCCAGTGCCTTCAACTGAGGACTGTTTGTGGGGAAGTTTCTTCAGCGCAGCACAAACTTATTCATAGAGAATATTCTAACCTGTGATGATTCTTTGTCTAATTTGTGTTTTGAATATATGTTGAAGCAGCATTGGCCAAAAGCCTGGTGACAGCACAGGGCTCTGGAATGTCTCCCTGTTGCCTGGGCAGTTTATTCATGTTCGCTTACTTCCGTGAGCATAATCGCTCCTTTTAAAGTCCTCCTGAACTCAGGAGCAAGCTGCTATTGAGCAAGCTGAAATTATACACGCTGCAGAGAGAAAGCTATGTTGCAACTTAACCTTTCTTTTGGAGGAATTGAAAAGATTTTACCCCGGCCCTAATTTCTACATTAAAGAGAAGCAGGGGGAAGGAGCACCTTGTTGGGAAAGCGTGTTATTAATGTCTTTGGCCTGTTGTGCTTGAAGAGCAGTAGCGTTTGGAGGAGGCTTGCTGACAAAGCGAACTCTTCAGTTGCGGTAGCTTATGCTCCGAATCGGAAGTAGGGATCAAAAGGCATTCCGTTCTCCCTCTGAACACCTGAACTGCCTTTTAAGTCACGGTAAGGAACCTGGGTGATGTCACCTCATTTATTAACATAGTCTCTCAAACAAAAAGGCAGCACTTGGTCTTGTCCTGAAGACAAGGCTGTTGTGGAAGAGCAGAAGGTTTCAATGCTTCAGGCCCCTGAGAATGGAGGTAAGATCCTTTACTTTGCAGCCCTGTTTCTGTTGTGGATTAAGAGCTAAGGGCCAAGAACAAATTTCTTGCAGCATAACAATTGCCATCATAAATCGGTGTTGCCTGGGTCGGTAGGACTCCCTGCTGGCTAAGAGACAGGAAACTGAGTGTGACCAGAGATGGTGACTGTTGGCAGAACACCCCACAGCCAGTGCAAACGTCTCATGAGAAATCTGATGTCCAATACTGGCAATTGGTGCTACTTGTTCCATAATAGAAGACAAGAAGGGAGGAGGAAAAATAAACCATGTTATGTTAAAGCTTGGGATTTTTTTAGGCAAGAAAAGTCCTGCTCTAATAACCTTTTTTTCTCATCTCTGGGACGGGGGGAGAAAAAGTCCAATAAAAATTCTCAGTGTTCATTTGTCTCTCTGAAATAGGTGTTCACAAGAAAAAGGCTAAGAAACTTTTTAAGAATGAAGGAGCTTTGCCTGCTTTTGCAAGGAATGTCTTAAGCTTTGGGTGTTACTTTAATAAAAATAATTCCTGGTCTTTTTATGGAATATCTAAACTCTGGGTGTTACTTTAATAAAAATAACTCCAAAATCCAAGATTAACAAAATTACTAAAAGGAGTTGTCAATGAGAAAAACAATAAACTGAATTTGGAATTTCTGAACCAAGCCCTCGAAGGCAATTTGTGGCAAAACTCCAGTAAAAGAAAAAAAAAAAACCTTTCAATTTTATAAAATAGTCATATATCTTCTTGATCAGTTAAAGTTTGGAACTGCTTTGAAAAGTGATTTTGTCCTTGCAGAGGCCTAGGACTTGGATGGTTTAGGAGAATTTAGCTTAATTTTAATCTAACAGTAAAATGAGTTTAAATTATTGCTGCTCAAATTAAGGATTTGCTGAAGTTTGAGTCTGGGAAAATACATTTGTACATCTGAGGAACAGAGATCCTGAGTCGGCGAATGAGTAGTCCCCTTCAGTTCTTCTCGGGCTGTCAGTCTTGCTGGAACTGGTTTTAGACATCTGTGATGCATAGAAGGCACATGAGGACCTATAGCTTACTCCTGAGAAAGACGATGGTTTGGACAAGATTATAGAAACATTTGTCTTTTTCGTAATGGAATGGAATGAGTATTTTGAAAAGACTCAGCCAGCAGGAGAGCTGTATTTACAAAATATCCTCTGGATCATCCTGAAAACATAGTTTGTAATATGCTCTTGACTGACAGCGTAGGGTGTGAAGCATAAATTCTTGAGCAGGAAAGATGTATGTTGGTTGTGCAATGGGAGACTCCATGTGATCTCGTTATTTCTGGTGCTCCTCTCAGATGTCTTTCTGGGACTCGGAACAGCTGCTGTGAACTTTACCCAGTACAGAGTATTTGCTATGTTTGAATGACTCTATTTTGCCATTTCTCAGGTCGTGGTGTACACTCTCATGAGCAATATTAGAACCAACGTCTGTGACACTGGTTATAAAAACAGCAGAACTTAGGGAGTCCTTGTAGTGAAAAGTTTGAAGGGGAAAGTGGGAATAAGAATATCATCTTCCATAGCTTTTGTTGGTGGGCATCAGGGAGTGATAGTTGAAAGCATCCAATTTATTTATAATATGAAAGCAAGGGGTGACCTGACAGAAGAGGAAGGCTTACCTTTTCTCATTAGAGAAAAGCAGAGGTGCAGGGTTTTTTAATCTTCTCCCACTTCTTTATAACTTGTTAAACATAACAACCTTTGCTTGCAGGAACTTTCCCTTTCTTTGGTAATGAGCTGGGTCTCATTGTGTGTTTTGATATGTGGCAGTGCCATTGCTAAACAGATCCATATCTACAGTCAGATAAGGCTTGGAATAATTGATGTTCTTAGCTCAACTAAATAACCGAGTTCACATGATCTGAAAGTGGCCAGAGGATTTTTTTTTCTTAGGCAAAGTATGTGCTGCTTGTATTGCACATTTATTTAAAGCTAATTTTAGCACAACAGATTAAGAATTCTGGCAGCTCAGAATACATTTTGTTTAATCCATTAAAAGATTTCCTTACTCAAACTCGTTTTGTGTGTGACTGACAGAAACTATCACAACTTTTTGACTGCATATACAGTGGTGACTCAAAAGCGGTGAAAGCATTGCACTCGAGGTCTCCAGGATCACTTTTGCCCTGCTGATGGGGGAATTGTTCTCTGTCATTACTGTCTTTTCTTTCAACCTCAGCAAATCCTGAAATGCCAAAGGCAAACCACTTGGTGGTTGATCAGAGATCCTGGAGCTGCTGGTATGGCAGTGCTCTGAAACTTGTGGTTTGGACCACTGCTTGGGCATTGCCTAAGAGCACTGCAGGAGTACCCAGTTCAGTATGCTGTCTGTACACACGTGAAACAGGATGGGAAAACATTTGTGGCCTCTTAGAAAGATACTATTAAGATCATCTCTCTGGAACAGTTTCTAAGACTGCTGCTTAACTATTTAACTTTGGGGAGATTATTGAGCAGTGTACAATGGGACAATTCAACTGCCATTGAGAGACCTGTGATTTTATTGACTCTAATCAGCATACAGTACTTAAATAGTGAAAAAGTTGCATATGGTTGTGTTACTTAAAGAGCTTAAAGTTGGCAAAGTCCTGCCTGTTACCATTTCTGTTAGTGCTGCTTTGATCATTAAAGAGCTCCATTGTCTGTGGACCACAGGCTCCATCAGGAGCCTTCTCCTGACCAGTTGCTTGCCTGCATCCTTATAAGGAGGGATGAAATGGTGTAATTTTCTTTTGGTATAGCCAAAGAAGTATTCTTTTGCCATAATTCACCAGTTCCAAGCCTGTAATAAAACACTTGCGGTGAAAGTGTTGGCTTTGTGGTGTCTCTCACAGATGCTGAAAAACTGTTGTCTCCCTGGGGGGTGTGGGAGGGTGGGGGCATCTTCCCATGAGAAACCAGCTCAACCTATTCTTTCTCTCTTAAAGACTTTGGGATTAAGAATTTGTGGCCTGTATTCCAAGGTTGCAGCTCCACAGGCTGGGAGAAGAAGATGTGACCCAAATAGTGTAAACAGGACTGTGTTTCAAGGAGATGAGACGATCCAAACCCCAGAATTTGCTTTAAGAGTCTCCCTTACCTTGTCTGCTGCTTGCATGCATGAGTTTTTTTTTTCCTAAAACTTCTGTTGAATGAATGTGTGGCTTTATACCTTGATGCAATGTGTGAGCAGAAACAGCAGTGACTAATTGCACTTGAACTTTAGTAAGTACTTGGCATAATAATCATGAGCTCCTCCGTAAGTAATAACACAGGCTAAAGTTACTGCACAGAGGAACCTGCAGCCTAGGGAAACATCAACCAAGAGCAAAATGCATTGGTTTTGCTTGGTTGGACAGTGTTGTTCTTTATTCAGGCATGAAGATGGGAGGGAAATTTTTTGCTCAGAGGGAGAGGTTCCTGTGTGACCTTGAAAAGCCCAGCATGGTGTGTTGGTTGTCTGTTCTTTTGTAACTATGTTTATCAGAGTTTCAGGGGCTTCAAAGAGCACAACACAGGGCAAACCAGTTTGCTTACAAGAGTGGCAGTTCTGAAGTGGAAAACATCAGAAAAGTGAGCTTGCTGGATCTGGAATAGGGTAGGGACTGGTGAAGTTCTGCTGGATCTGCCAGCTTCCAACAGATCCCGGGAATGTAATGTATAGCAGTGTTACTGGCTGATTCACAGTAGTTACTAAGTTGTTGCCTTAAGGGCCCTCAGATAACATTCCCACTGTAGCAGAGCATGATATGGCATGGGGGCTTATGGTGTGCGAACTGGGCTGGAGCCCTCAGAAGCAGAAGAGAGGTAGTTAATAGCCATGCTAGTTCTCATAGTTCCCTCAGCACAAGAACAAAGGGATGTTTAAATGACATTGAAAATTAGTACATTTGAAACCTGACATAATTATACCACATGATATTACTGAGGCCAAAAGTTTAGTCAGATTCCAAGCAGACCTGGACATTTATATATATACTGACAATGTCCAGAGTTACAGTAAATAGGATTAAAAATAAATTAGGCGTATAAACCTTCATGCTAATTGATGAGGTCAGGAAGGAATTTTGCCTTCGGGTGAATTACATCATTGTTCACTATCCAAGCTATTCCACCTTCTGCAGCATCTGGTCCCCATTACAGGAGGCAGGATTCTCAAAGACAGACCAGCAATCTGACCTGTCCTGGCAGTGGTTAGCATATCCTGCCTCGGTTTTGGTGGCACTTCATCACCTATAACATTTTCCCTTTCTTTCCATTACCACAGCAGTACTGTTAGCATCGTTGACTTGGGTGTGTTCAATCACAACGTGATGTCTGCTTGATATTTATGAACGCAGCACATTGTTTGGGGGCTGCCTTCGTTATTTATGCAAAAGTCTGTTGTAGGAATCAAGCACCTATGAAAACTCTATCCTTTTCCATCAGATTAGGTTGAAATTAGCCTTATAATTTACATTTCTGTGCATGGGACAGTTGGTGTGGTTTTGTAACCATTGTTTCCTTGGGAGACAAGGTAAAATGTCTGTCTTCCAAGAAAGTTGCTGTGGAATACTTTTTCTCTGAAACAGACTGTGTGCATGAGCAGTTGTGCCAAATAACTGAGGCACGTGTGCCTTTAAAACATGTGGTTTATTCTTAAGACTTTCCTCAAGGTATGAGGTGAAGGCTTCCTTGGCAAAATGCTGTAATTGAGTTAACAGTCCAGGTGGTTTCTGCGTTTTGTTATGGAGCTACACAGTTTTTCTGCCATTGCTGGATGCTATGAAGATCAAAGTTAGAAGTACCAGCCTGCCAGTCAGTTGTCTCTTCAAAAGAAAGCTGGAAGTTCTTCGGTCATTTCAGGTGACAGCCAGCGTCAGATATTTTTTACAATTGTTAATCTTTTTCTGCAGTTCTCTTTCTGCATGCAACAAGAAGCTGCCTGGATGTCCTGTAGTCTGTATGGTGCATATGCTATGCATAGGCATCTGAGTAACTTGTCTGCAGTTAATTTCTGGTGCTCAGACAGAATATGGAGTATGATAACTGTGGAACAGGGAAAGTGTGATTACTGTTTCATGTATCATGATAAAAGATTGAGAATCCTTATATGTCATGATAAAGGATTAAGAATCATTGTGGTATAAAATAATTTGATGGTGTCTGGACATGTTCTGGGTGTCCTGCTCATGGGATGTGTGTTGCTGCTTTGGCTGCTGGGCTCTGTAAACTCTTGGAATCCGTGGTAGTTGCCTTTTCTGGGTCTGCAGTGGCATGCTTCTGAGTAACAGGCACATCAACTGAGGCACAGGCTTTGAGGACTGTTTGCCTCCTAAGCACTTTCAAGGGTAAGGACTTCTTCAAGAGTTCAGAATTGAAGGAATAAGTATTTTTCTTTGACACTTAATCCCTGCGCAGCAAATACGTTTCTGTCTGGTTGCTTAACAGCTATTATTTCTGCAATACCCAGTGTGTGTTGAGAGGATTTCTTGCTCTGACTGTCCAAGGCTCAGTTGTCTTCTCTGCTGCAATATGCAAGTACCGAAGCCAAGACTTTTTGTGCTTAGATGGTACTCTGTCCTTGTAGCTATCCCTCATACCTAGTGTAAGAATGCTGAAACACCCTGTCCTTTTCCTTGGAGGTGTGGGCAAAGAATTATGTTGTCTTTCTGAGTGAGGTGTGCCCCATGTATGGAGCATGCTGTTGTCAAGTGCTTTTGCAGAAGAAAGGAGGATTTCACATGGGAGGTGGAATTTTGAGAATTTGAGATGGAGGCTGATAAGAGGTAGGATCTGCTCTGCCTGTACTAGGAAGAGATTTTAGTGTTAATGTTTATTTGAAGATGGCCTTACCCCTAAAAGGGAGAGAGAGGATTGCTTTCATGTTTCTGTCTCACAGAGATGGCTGGCAGGATGGTTTTGGTGCCTGCTTATCTGCCCTGAAGTCTTCATGGCTGGGAAGGCTTGTTGGAAAGGCTTGCAGACATCGTTTCTCCTGCACCCCTTCATTCAGCATTCAGGCAAAGTCATGAGGCAGGCAAATGGCTTGGGCTGCTTGTTTGGACGCAAGATGGCTGTGTCTCTGTTTTGTGGATGAGTCACTGCTCTGCCTTTTTCTTGTTAAGCTCTGAGCAGTGCTGCTGTTGTCTTTGGACCTGCTCGATCCCAAGTTTTGGATGACAGAAACGGATAGGCAAGTCCCCTGCACCCCGGCCCCATATTTTACAATGTGATTTTGGGGACAAAGACACCCTGAAAATAGCCTAGGCTTGTGTCACCTCATAGTTAAAAGTGCTGTAATGCAGAGGAACCGCCTCCTCCGATACCTGTTAAGTGTGTAAAAATGCAAACATGATGTGGAAGTTGTGTAGGTTGAGGAGTGGCAGAGAAGGTAGAGGAAGGGTTTGTTTCTCATTTCAGTTGTGGGCTAGAGCTCTACTTCCTTGGACAAACGAGCCCTGGATAAAGATAACTTGCATTGTTTCAGTAGCAGATAAGTTAGCCAGTGATTTCTTTTAGTTGAGCTGGCTGCAGCAGACTAGTTCTGCAAGCTTGGCACCAGATGATGTTTTGCACAGTATGTAAGGCTAGTTGGCACAGGGTTTCTCCTGATCATCGTGTCGGAAACAGAGGTGCAGATTGGGAGATTTTACTGGTCACCCCAGTTTTGGCACATGATGTTTACATGCATGGTTTGGTGAAACTTTGCTTTTGTGAAAGGAATTCTGATTTCCTAAAAGGAACTTTAAAAGGAATGAAAGTTGGGATTTTATTAAAGACACAGAGGCATATTATTATTCACCTTTCCTTGCTTCATCCCTGTGATGTTTCCTGTTTTGCTTCTTGAGATACAGGTGTCATGATGAGGAGCTTCTCAGAAACAGAAGTGGATGATGAGTGGAGATGAAGAAATCATACATTTAAGAAGTTGGCTCAAGTTTCCGTTACAGGCATGGAAAGTTTCTGAGACCAAGCCATGCAAGAAGAACATGAGTAAAGAAGAGGGAGATGTAGACCCAGACTTTCTAGAAGGGATTGCAGGATTTGAGAGGACACTGCGCAAACGTCACGCAGTTTGCTTGCTTATTCATTTACCTGCGCCCCTGGATTGTAATACTTTGTTTGCATATCTGTTTGGAAGTTGAAAAACCCCCTCACATCTGTGTCTTTAATATAATCGTGGCTTCAAACTTGTTTTAGGAAGAGCGGAACATTGGTGTAGTTTTTATTTGTGGGTTAGACAGATGCTGCTTTGTACTTGAAATCAATTTTGGTTTTTGTCGAAACATACATTGAATATGGAAAAGATCAGACCTTGACCAGTACAAAACAGGAGATCAGGGTGTTTGCTTGCATTTAATAAACAGCTTTTGCATAAAAAGTGTTACAGGTGTGTAGGTGAAAGAACAAAAAGATAGTGCTAGCACACTAATGTGGGTAACCTTATAATGTATTGTTCTTTTGCTGCCCTTAGACAGATGTCAGTATCAAATATTAATCAGTTTAATTTTTTTTTTTTGACTGTTGGTCACAAAAATATTCCAGATAGGTATGATTTCTTGTCAGGGCTGCCCAGAGCAGATTAGCTAATATTGAGGCAGGGGAGAGTGTTTTAGAAAAGTGATTTTTTTTAACATCTTGACTGTTACATGAAGTATCTCCAGGGAAATACCAGCTATGCAGTCCATGAAGTTACAGTGCTGTAAACAGACTTACTTGTAGATACGGAGTTACTAAGACTTTGCCATATGTGTATTTAAAATGTTGAAATTAAATTTAATTTCCTATATTGGACAGTGTTGCTAGTGGAGGCAAAGAACGTGGGTTTGGTTTTTTTTTTATGAAGTCTTATCTGGTGTTCTATCCTTAATAAAAGGCTATGGTTATTTTTGCATACTGACTGAATATTTGGCCTTTAAGAGTATATAATTAGATGGAAGAGTAAAAGCAGTTATTAAAGGACTGTTTTTCTAATGAAAATAGTTTGAAATCATATAATTTTAGTTTCTACCAAATAGATATGATTAGTGTGTTGGAAATGCCTCTACAGTGGGTATAAAGGGAACAGTTGAGTGACAGTGGCTGAGAATGTGTCCAGTTATTTTTTTGTAGCTTATATTTGTAGTTGTATTTTTTCTGTCTCTTTACTTAGATATTTCCATTTAATTGAACAGCTAAATTACAATTTGATGCAAAAATTATTTGCACTTAGTAATATTTCTATTTTAAAATAGGTATTGTACTAATGGATACGTAAATCGCACTGACTGTGAGAAAATCCTGGCCTATGTTATTACTTTGACAGAAACTTGAATATGAGATAGTATTGTCTGTATCATATAAAAATGTTTTCATGGATTTCTAGCTGCTGAAACTGAAATCAATAAACTTTAGTTACTGTTGTGACTGGAACAAGAAATCTGCACATTTCTGTTTTCTTCACATTTCCTCTGCCTGTACGTTCACCAAGCGTTCCTGCCAGTATTACTCCTTCTGTAGTATTTGCCACTTTTAGATTGACCTGTGAGGTACCCTTGGTGTGGGTTTTTGCATGTTCTTGCAGAAGACTTTTTCAATGAAGAATTGTGCCTCTGAGTGTATGCATTACTTTGTGTTTTCTCAATGAACTATAGAGAATACCAGGCAAAAAAAAAATTCCCATGATTGGTAGAGTAGCCAGCGGACCAGTGCATAATTATTTTTTCATATTTAAATATATTTGTCAGTAACTGGTTTTGTCTTAAAGTAGATACAGAATGGTCTTTGCACACCTGAATTTCACGTTAGATTACTGACACAAGTGTATTCCAAGTTGAATGTACATTAGTGAACAATATGTCCTATGTTATGGATGACTTTGGAGAGTGGAAAACACCTTTTTCTTGTTTGAGAAGTTTTTAAAACTGGAAAGGATTGTGTTTATTTTAAAACCCCAGTGCTTCAGATTTGAAAGAAACAAACTTTTAATATAGCCCAAATTTATTCTGATCGGTTATTTGTATTAAATGGAATGGTTCATTTCTGCAGAAGTTTTAAACTTCCAGTCACGAGAAGTAGTTGGTAAGCCCATTTGGGTTGTAGTATTCCACTACTTCAGAGCATCTGTTTCTTCACATCATTTTGCTCATTGGATTTAATTCAGTATCTGGTTAATTCAAGGCAAAGGAATGATTGACAGTTGAAAAAGTGGCATAATTAATTTTCCTTTTTTAATTTATGTGCAGAAGAGATAGAAGAGGAAATTACTCCTGTGACTTCTGAGGTTTGGGTGACCAGAAACAGCCAGTTGTTTATTAATTATAGATTCTTTGTTTACCTTTTTAAAAGAAATTTTTTTTTTTGTTTTGTGTGTGCATTCAGTGTTCCTCACATGATGATCCCCTTCCTCATTTCTTTTGTGGGTAACAGTGAGGACGGGCTGTGGTCCCTCCCAGATCTTGCAAGAAATGTGCTCCACACATGCTTCCATACTCCAGAGGTCTGTCTTCATGTGTCATGGTTGTCACACCTGGTTGCTGTAGACTTCATTGTCTGTATTTATTTAGGTATTTTCAATATTTATTTAGGTCATTTTCTGCAAGGAACATGCATAGGTCTAGAGAAGTCCCAGTTCAAGCTATGGACAGCATAGCAGGATCCTGTCATAGCTAGCTCTGATTCTTGTCCTTCTCCAGAAGGGCCAGGAAGAGAGACAGATCCTTGTGGAATCCCCTTTGCTATTCCTGACCTCTCAGCAGCATTCGTTCTATCTATGTATGTATCTCTGGGCAACCCTCAGGGTGCTGTAGTGCATCGCTATCACCGGCACAGCTTAGCTATAAACACCTTTTTAAGAGGGTGAGGTGTATTGGCCGCTGGCTCTCTTTGCTGGTGCCACGTACTCAAAAGAAGAATCTTTTGCTACTTTAATGACTTTCTCTTCTCTTTATAGCTTCTGTGTCAGCGAGCAGACATTTTAGCTGTTTGAGCTCTTGCAGCGGACAAATACTTTCAGCAGTTCACTGGAGGAAATGTGTGTCCTGTTTTCCTGCCTGTGCCTTTAGGAAGACGCTCTGTGTTCCACCTGGATGTAGACTGGACAGCTGAAGCACAAATGTTAATGTTACCTGGATTTGTTCCCAGGCTAGGGATAAGCCCAGATAAAACATGTAGCTATCTCTCCATGAGCAGTAATTATCCTGAAGGAGAAAGTTCTTGATAACAAGGTACCTGATCAAGCCAGTCTATTAAGCTGCTGGTGTGTAGGGCTTTTCCTATGATTTTCAATGCTAATTCCCTCACAGGAGAAGCACTGGGGAGCAGTGTTTTACTTTGTGAAGGATAAAGCCTATCTTTTCTTGACCTGCTTCACAGGACTGTGTGCCCTTATTAAGTCCTCTGGGAGGAGTTCCCTGAGCCCAGTGGGAACTGGGAACCCTGACTATGGGTTGTTCATAAGAAATTAAGCCAATGTCATAGGGTTTGTTTTTTTTTTTGCTGTTTACACCTTTATATCTTTATTATTGCAATGCTCATGGGCAGGGAAGTAGAATTTCCATTGTCACAATGTTTTGGCCTCATCTACTTCCACTTACTGCCAGAACACCAGTTGTCACATCTGAGTGTCATCGTCCTTCCTCTCTTTGGCTACACCCCTGCTCCTTCCCTCCTTTTGGCATTCAGCTAGCTCATCTCAGCAGTTGCTTGGTCTTCTGTCCTGCTGGCCACACTGATTTTGGAGATTATTGGTGAGAGCGAGCCAGTGTGGTTTGGCATGTTGATAGCTGCTTGCTCACTCTAGCTCCCTTTGAAGAGAGATGGTTGCTGGACGTGGGGGGAGCCCCAGCCATCTCTGGCTCAACTCCACAGTCACTTTCTTACTGTCTGAAACCCAAACTGAAATGGAAATGGCAAGCAATCTAAGGTGTCAGGTTTCCTTTATCTGAAAAATTCACATTGTTGACCTTTGGCAACCACATTCTGTCTTTTTACCAAGGGAATCTTTGCATAAGCCTCCGAATTTGCAAAATGCCTACTTTCTGATTGCCACAGGAGTGGCAGTTTTTATGTTCTGTGTAAAGTCAGTGTGGGTCCATTAGTAATTCAGGATAATGGTTCTTGAGTTATCAGCAGTAGCCAGGGCTTTTAGAAACACTTTGCCCATGTTGTCTGCCTAGATCAGTTGTGAAGTTGGAGAGGGGAAGAGAAGGATTAGACTCAGGGAGGCTCAGAGCAGCAGTTTACCCCTTTCCTCCATCTTAGTGTGGATGTAGTGTAGTATGATCAGTATCCAATGAATCAGCCAGTGTGGTGGGCGATACAGATCCAGTTCCCATTATTGACTGGGGCAGTGCTTAATCAGTGCTGGCCAAAGCCTTGTTCCTGCAGAATGGATTTGCTGCCTTTGAACTCCTCCTGCCTTGGTGTGGGCTTGTGCTGTGACAGAGGTTGAAGTCAGCCTGCCTCTCCCAGGCCATGCAACACCAGGAACTTGTGTCAGCCTTGGCCCCCAGCATTTACAGTTGTGGGTTCTTCCTTTTCATCTTCCCTGGGTTTGCTCACTTAGTAGGCTCTCTGGAGAGTCCCTGAGATTGTTTTTCTTGAGTGAAACATGGGTGCATCTCTTTCCATTCGGAGATTATCCAGCTAGATAACAGAATGTGTTGGAGCTTGCTACCTAATATGCAAAAGCAGATGTGCTTCTGTTGGTTGGAGAGGACTTTCCCTATCTGCTATCTCTAGAGTAGATATTCAGAGTTTTGTTGGGATTCGTTAGGCACACTGGAATTACTGAAGCTCCTAGAAATGGTGCTGTGTATGGTAGAACTATGGTAAATCTACATTAGCTTCAAGGATGCCAGGGCTGATTTCCAAGTGATGACTGATGTGTGGTGTCCTGCTTTCAAGTCCCTCGTGGTGCAGATGGTCACAGGGGCCTTCAAAACCTGGAAGAAGGGTATTGCAAGAGTTGAATTACTTTGAGATACTATGTGATATATGTGCAGCCATCTGCCACCCATTCTCATTCCTCCTTGTTAATTTTATTGTCTTTGTTTGCAGACTGAGAGGAAGTAAGGGTTCCCACGCAGGGGCACAAATTCTGGTAAGGGAAACAAAAAGTCCCCCGTTCAGGCTGATTATGGCTGCCAATTTTAGAGTACCAGCAGGTATGTGAAAGCTCAAAAGCTCCCATTACTGGCCAGTGACCTTATTTAAGTTGGACAATATAACAATATAACAACATCCCGCAGCTTTTGGATGTTTTTATTGTATTTCTGTTTCTGACCAGATTCAGTTTACAGGTATTCAGGTTCCAATTCTTACAAGTTTTTGTGTTTCTTAGAAATTGATGATCGCCCCCCATTATTTTCTACTTGGTTGATGGTTGGACTTGATGATTGTAGAGGTCTTTTCTAACCTGAAAGATTCTGTGATTCTATTCAAAGTGTACGTATTTTAAAATAAGTATGAAAGAAAAAAAGACCATTTCCATTTGATAGAAAAGTTACATTAAGTTGCAAGCTAATGTTTTAGTGGTTGGTGCTAAATGAGAAACTGGGCGTCTTTGAGAAAATAGTTTATATGGAAATGCAAAACAAAGGGGGTTTAAAATTAATTGTTTAAATTTGTATGTTGTATTATATTACTTAAGCCAGAGTATAAATCTGTCTAGCATGGTTTTGTTGCATCAAACAGGGATCTCTCAATTGTGGATTTACCAGAATAAATCACAATTTTAAAAAAAATTAAAATGGTATCTGATTAAGATCGTAATATATAATATTTATCATTTCTCAAATATTTTATTTGATGGGAACAAAACTGGTGTTGCCATTGCCAAAAACCACTCCTCATCATTTATTTTATGGTCATATAAATTTTCCTTTGCCAGCTTTTTTAGTGGTATTCAAAATTGTAACTCTTCTTAATGGTCAACCTATCTTGGCTTAAATCTACCCATGCCTGAGGTTCCACAGTGCTGATTTAGCAGAACAAAAACTTTGAAGATATTTCCTTTTCTCTGTGCTGGTTATTATATCCTTTGCTTCGTGTTCAGACCGAGCTCTGAAGCTTAGGTCAACAAGATACCACGGCTGTGGTCAGACTGACTCGTGGGAAGCGGCACTCAAATGGTTCCAGTTTGTTTTTCTCCCGTGTCCGGGATGATTCCCACAGGTCAGGCCATCGAGTTCTGGCTTTGGAAGTCAATGTAGATGCCTCCTGAATAATGTGTCCTTTCATCAGTATTTTTACCTGCATCTGCACGCTGGTGGTGGATATTCTAGGCTGGGTGAATGGTCCTTTAAGGAGAACTAGAGTGAGTTTTATGCTTACTTGGACCTTTCATGTCTGAGCTTTACCAAAAAGAGAACATGAAATAATATTTTGCATTTGTTTTTTTTCACTTTGTAAAGTTAAATAAGTTAACCTCAAAAAAGGTTTCTGCATTTGTTTATTCACTTCCTGTGATTGCGTGTTTCCCAATAATGGGTCGAAATCAGAGTAATCCAGTTATAAATTTTGTTAATCGAGCAGGTGACAATAGGCGAAGCAGCGCTGGGCGGCCGGGGAGTCCCTGCTCCGCCAGCGGCACGCGGGTCCCCTTTCGAGTCAGAGTTTTTATATTGTTGCCTCAGGCTTTTCCCACGCAGTCCCCGTGCATGCGCAGTCCCCGCGCATGCGCCAGTTGTTGCTAGGGCGTCGTCCCCCACCTTAGGTTCCCATCCATCACCAGGTTTCCCGTGCAGTCCATGCTCTCGCTTGAATTGATTGACTCTACTTGCAAATAATAATAAAAAATAAGTATTAGGATATGTTTATATCTGCGGGAAGATATTAATATATTTATTGTTGAAAAATATTGCTTTTGTACATAAAGAAGATCCAATCTGAAATTATTGACCTCTCTCACTTTCATAAAACCGGGAAGCCTGTTTGCCTGCTATTACAGAAGTAAAAGGAAAGACTTTGCACCCAGACCAAAGAGATGTAGCTTTTCACAAAGCAGTTATATTACAAGCTTAATAGTCATTGGGTGATGACCTTAAATAGTCAGTGTTTCTGACAAAAAATTGTGGCTTGATACTTGTAATTCTTTTTTTTTATTGTGCATATATTTTAGCATAATTTTTGCATCACAGATTTCTAGCTGGAGTTTTGCCCTAATTCATTGCAGAAGATGATGTAGGCTTCCTAATCTAGTGAGTTTTCTGTAGAATTGTAAACTACTTTTCAGATTTACTAAATTATCCCTGAATATCATCTGCAGCTGAATTACACCAATTCAGAAAAGTTTTACTGCCTTGTTAAGAAATATCCTTATTCAGATTTGAAAAAAATAGATGCGGTCCGAATTACATTTCCAAGGCTGTTTACAAATCTAAATCGTTTGGTTTTTCTCAAATATTCAGGATGCAGAAAATGTATCAATTTATTATGTTGGAAAATGGTGCCGCAGCTTTGGGTGACTCAGAATGGAGTAAAATGTAAACGTTAAATTTAAACCATCATTTATTTATAAACCAGAAATATGTCCAAGCAAGTTCGTGTCTGTCAGATTTTTGAACCGTGACAATGCAGTTCTGATTTCCATTACTTTTTTTTCCTGAATAAAATGGTTTAATTGCATTATATAGTATCAGAGCAAATATTTTATATGAAGTTAAGCAGGGTACCTTTAGACAAACATTATTTTTGCCTTGGCATACATGCAAAAGATGTTTCCCACTTAAAGGAAAGCGGTTGAAGGAATTTGGACTGAGTAATTTAGGTTGAACTGTTGAAAGTGAAGCTGCTTGCTTAGGCATCAATCCAGTCAAAACTCGTGCACATCTTTAACGTTTTGCCATCTGCGTAGCCCGTGAGACCTCTGCTGACATGGATAAAGTAAAAAAAAGCATGCAACATCTTTCTCAGATTGGATGTACGTATCTTGCCGTCACGTGCACTTCGGTTACACGTGCGTTAAGTGTGCTTGCAAATAGAAAACCTGGGGCTCCTCAAGAAATTACCTGATCTCACCCAGATGCCCAGCTGGTGCTTAAAAATGAGATTTCCTTTCTCGTATATGCTTATGTTTGGGGGAGGGGGGGGGAGGAAGGAAAAAAAGGATCGTTTTGTTGCTTTTAATATGAGCTTCGTTGGATTGGTTTGTCTCACTAGTGCAGTCATGACGCAGTGTTGTGTTTTATCAGTGCCCACCCCCAGCAGAGTTCTTTGCTTAAGAGGAGGCAGATTTTCACCTACTGAATAAGACTCTGGACTCGCATTGATGCTTCTCCGTGTTGTCTTGTGTGCTCTCCTGTGCTGGAGTGAATTTTATTCCCGGATTGCCTGGTGTAAGTTATAGCCCTCTTTCTACTCTCTGGAAGTTTGCATGTTCAGATGTGACTGTGCTGAATGATAGGATGTCTATTTTAGACTTCAGCCTGTATTTACAATCAGGAGGGCAAGTCACTGGAAGAGCTCCTTTCGCTCCTTTTCCTTTCGCAACAACTTTCAAATACTGTGTGAGTTTTAGAAGATTTTTGTGCATGGTTTTGTTTTATAAAACAAGTTTTCCCTAACCGTGAACACTTGTTTTCTGAACAGATCTTAAAAATCTGTAGTGTCGAATCATAAAGCCACTTGCTTGTTAGAAAGACTTTGTTCAGTCTCTGAAGGATCACATTGTCCTTTAGTTAGAGAAAAAGTTATTTATTAGCAAATACACAACAAGGACTTGTTCATACATTACGTGTCTTAACTGGTTTGTAGAATTGCCATTTAAACGTGACTGCTGCCTGTGTTTTTAGTGACTGTTTTCGGCAACAGAACCTCATGCTGTATGTTAATGCTTTGTTTTATTTTATTTTTATGCATATTTTGTATGCATTTTTGACCTGTCAGTGGTGGGAACAGAAGTTGATAAGGACTAAGAAAAGGGTGCATGCATCCTCTGGAAGTTTTGGGAGCTGGCCAGTGACAGTCCCTCTCTGCAATGTTAATCTGGATGGGAGTCCTTGGAAAGCTATCAACTTCAGTCCTGTTTCCATATCAAGTAGTAGCATGAAGTATGCTTAAATGCATTGTGAATGTGTTAAAATAGGAACCAATTGATATAAAATCTGCTTCTGTGGATGCAGTAATTGGGGTTTCTTTTTAAAGTCAAGGGTGCTTTTTCTGTATTGGAGCATTATACTTGCTTGGCCTTGTGACAAGTCCTTTGCATGTAATTTACAGCCATATAGGGATGTTCTTAGTCTTGAACCACTTGAATTAATACCACCTTTCATATCATGAGTGTAGTATTAGTAATTTAATGTAGATAATTTGTGAGCCTTGTGGCCCAAGCACAAACTGGAAATGATAAGGACTATCGATGTGAACGATGTTAGTAGCTTTCATTATAAATCAGGCGTGGTTTCTGTGCCGTGCTGTGTTTAGTACCAATAGTCTGGAACACCACATCTGTTATGAGTTTGTATACAGAGGTGGGAAGCCTGACAGATTTTTTTTTTTCTTTAAAGAACGACATACAGAAATTAGAGAGGCATGGAATAACTTCCTAGAAGCCGCTGTTTGGTAGGCATTTTAGACAGACTTTTCAGCCAGACTTTTCACTAGATGTGAACCTGCCTGTCAGTGCAAATTCAATGCAACTGTCTATCATGAAGCATTTGCTGTTTTCAGCTCTGCAGGGGAAAAGAAATCATCCTCCCCCGTCTCTCTTGTCATAAAGCAAAGCGGGGCGGTTGTGAGAGTTACCTTGAGAAATGCTCCATTAGCTGCTGTCTTTTGATTTTTGCTCATACCTGGGCAACAACAAAGCAGAAAACTGGGACCTCGCTGCATCTCTGTCCTGACCAGAGTAGGAGAAAATTTTCAGCTGTAGCGTGGGGCAGCGTCTGAGAGCAGAAGAGCTGCATACACTATGATTTATATGATTTATACACATTTCGATGTTTCACAAGTGCAGTAGGTTCTTCCCTAATCTTCTGTGGACAGAATATTAAGGGATGTTTATGAGGTCTCGTTTCCTTTATGTCACACAGTTGGATTGCTGGTGGGTAATGCACTCTGATTGCTTCCCTAGACTTTGAACTCCATCACAAACTTTTATTTAACCATTTGTCTCTGTTGTTAGATGTTTCTGTGTTCTCTTTAGCAACAATTTGGCAAAAAACCCACTGCAAAACAAACAACTGACAACTTTGTTTATCAAATTTCAGATTATTTTCCACTGAAAACTTGTCCAGGTTTAGAGGTAAAACTAGAAACTGTGAATAGTTTCCAGAAAAGCTGTCATACTAAATGTCTGTATATTAACCTGTACTAAACTGATCTTGAGTGTTTACCAGGAGACCTTGACTTTTTCCTGATGATTCACTTGTCGTTTCTTACCTAGATTTTGTGTGCATCTCTCCTTCAGGGAAAAAATGGCACTTTGTGTTGACAGAGTTCTAACAAGATGTTTAGCGAGCAGCAAAATAAAGTCCAAGGGGGATGTCTGTATCATCTGTCAGTGAGGCAGGGGGACGTGCTTAGCATTTGCAAAAATCAGATTTTTCTCACTGAGGTGCAAGGAAGTAAGTTTCTGAGTCCCCTGAAACAGTGAAAAGCTTCAACCGATACCTCCTAAGTATGATACTCTAATTGTGGATCAAAAAAAACCTGTTCTAGCTAAAAATCTTGCCTTAATGCAGAATTAGTTTCTTACTGCTTCAAATTTCATCTCTATGCATTTCCCTCCGCTCTAACAGCCTTTGGAGATGCACACTCCAGCTTCAGGTCCTGCAGCTCTCCGGTGCTTACACAGTTCTGCTAATGCCTAAGGGTGGTTCAGGAAGAATTATCCAAAGCATAAATAGGAAAATGGACTTTTCCACTCTGGATCCGCTGTAGTAGTGTAGTGCACCTGACTGCGGAGTCCTTGGCGGAGAGGTGGCATCAGTCCCGCAGGTAAATGGGAGGATAACCGAGTGTCTAGCAGTCAGGTTGAGCTGCACTTGGCATGCAGAGGCATGTCAATGAAATATAAACGA
>VXBZ01011172.1:0-40404 GCA_013399135.1 Heliornis fulica | reverse complement strand
CTCCCCCCCCCACATTTATTTCTTTAAACATTTAACATATCTTACAGTTATTTAAGGCTGAAAGTAGTAACACCTAGCCATTTAAATGCTGCCTGCATGTTAAACATGTGTTTATTCTATTTCATCTTTTCCTTTTGATTTTGTCTTGTGAAGTGGCAGGGCTGTTGGTGCACTCTGTCACTTGTGCAGAGGACATCAAGTAAAGCCTCCTGAGTTTTGGAGGAATNAAATTTCATCTCTATGCATTTCCCTCCGCTGTAACAGCCTTTGGAGATGCACACTCCAGCTTCAGGTCCTGCAGCTCCCCGGTGCTTACACAGTTCTGCTAATGCCTAAGGGTGGTTCAGGAAGAATTATCCAAAGCATAAATAGGAAAATGGACTTTTCCACTCTGGATCCGCTGTAGTAGTGTAGTGCACCTGACTGCGGAGTCCTTGGCGGAGAGGTGGCATCAGTCCCGCAGGTAAATGGGAGGATAACCGAGTGTCTAGCAGTCAGGTTGAGCTGCACTTGGCATGCAGAGGCATGTCAATGAAATATAAACGAGCGCAGGAGAGGAACAGGCTAGTGACTTCCAGATGTCATACAGAGAGCAGAAGATCTGCCATTCCCTACTGCACAGTGTTTTTTCCAGTTTCTTTTTTGTCCCAGTAACAACTTGAAATACCACAGGTTCTTGGGTTAGATTAGGTGGTGAAGGGCATAGCTCAGCGTGTCTGAGCATGCCAGATGTATTTTGGGCTCTAGAAAGAAGCATGCTACAAGATTTAGTCTGTATTTAGTCACTGGCCTACTTTGCAGGATATTTTGCATTTCTGAAAACTTTCTCAGCAGAGATGTGCCTTCCCCGCCCCCNGAAGTGGCAGGGCTGTTGGTGCACTCTGTCACTTGTGCAGAGGACATCAAGTAAAGCCTCCTGAGTTTTGGAGGAATCTCTACTTTGAATGTCACCTTGCATAAAATGACAGGAGGGGTGACTTCTTACTTAAGACATCCTTTTCTCCCGAGGCCGTATATCCCATTTCACAGGGAGGCAGATTATGTATCTGCCTCTCCGGGCCCTTTGCCAACAGCCCCGCCAACAGACTTTGAGAGACTCTGGCCTTCACGAGGAGTTTTAGGAGCACACATACACACACTTGGAAGTCTTAATTTCTTTGGGACCATCTGGAGCTCTTCTCCGCCTCCCTCTCCCAGGGAAGCTAATAAAGGCAACCTTGTGACTTAGTGGTTTATTTTGGAAGCTGCAGGAACTCACTGTGGCTGGAGGAGCCACATTTGGCAAACATTGTCCCGTGAACTCTGTTGCGGTACGGGGAATGTCACAATCCCCCTGCTCTTCTTTATCCCAGAAATCGGGTCACCACAGTAAATTGGTAGTTTGGTTGACAAGTGGAGAAAAGACACATCTCTGTTGGGAATAAGCACTTTCATCTTGTGGGTCTGAAGGAAATGGTTCTCATATAATCACGGCGTTTGTGGGTGCATACATGGATCTCAGTCAGCTTTGCCCATTTTCAGGAGAGGAAACTGGGGCACTGAGGTTAACTTGGCAAAGGTACTGTGCAAATCCATGCAGGGTAAAGAATTTAGTCACTAATCTCCAGGATCAAGGAAGGACCCTAGTCCAGCACTTCTTCTCCTAGCAAAAATCTGACATACATAATAGACATTTTTTAACAGATTAATTTAATGGAGTTTTGTCTTCCTTCAGAGGCAAACAAGTGCTGATTCTAATTGTTTTTTCCAAATATCATTAGCCTTTTCTGTCTCTGTCAAGTCTTTTTCCACTCAGTGGGCTGAGTGCTCATGAATTATGAACAAGCTACAAGTCTTCAGACATCAAAAATGCATTTGTACTTCATTTTCTCATGTTATCTCATAGTATAAAAATCCTTATACAAATGTTTTTTAGCCATTAAGACCTTACGAGATGTTGTTTTAGAGTGTAAGGCATTTGAGGATTGATGTCTGCTCCATGTCTGGAAAAGACTGGAGCAACAGTTGTTCAGCCACTTTGGAGCCTGGAGAGTGAGAGTGACATCTTTTCTCCTGAATATGTGTATTTAAAGAAAGCACCAATCCTTTACATCAACGTAAGTGTTTTCTAGGATATGCTTATGTATAGGTGTACTGTTTTCCTGTTGGTAGTTCTCAAGGATCCAGCATCTAAGGAATATGAGAAATCTGTTTTATAATTTTGCCGTTACTTCAGAGGTTTCAGAGACCAACCCTTCCTCCTTGCTGCTGCAGGACCTACATTGCTCTGGGGTCATCGAAAGAAATTAAACGTGATCTTGAAACTTTGAATGTTGGTATATTGTTTGAGACTGAAGTGACCCTGGGGAAACGTAGAGAGCAGCAGGTGGGCTTGGGGCTTCTCACCTGATCTCTTGAAATGCTTCTTAAAACATGTAGAGTTGACTGACCAATATTGCGGCTAAATGTTTGTTTAACCCCTGGCCACCTCCAAAATGGCACTTTTCTGGAGTGAAAGCATGGATAAGAAAGCAGAGGGTGGCATGGGATCCTTCCACGGTAGCTGCTAGCGGAAGAGTTGCAGCCCTCCTAAGAGTTTGGGCAAATTTGCTTCTAGCTTTTGACCACATTGACATCACTGTGGGCTTTCTTGTGCTGCTTGACAGCTTTTTGGAAGGTGAAGGTTTTATATTTTAAAGTCCCTTTCTCTCTGTCTGTTTGTTGGTTTGAAGGAGCTCACTCTTTTTTCCAGATCAAACTAATTAAGGAGTAAGATATAATTCAAAAAAGGATTGTAAAACTGAAACTATCAAAATGCTAGAGGATACCTATAGCAATGGTTTGAATATGAAAACAGTTGACCATCTACAGGAAAGAGCAGCTCGTCATTTTAGTTAAACTTTTCCTACAGTTTTCCCTTAATCTGCAGGGATACATTGTAGATGTGTACATACATGCATGGGAATATTTCAATTATTGTGCTGTTTCAGTGACTTAGAAACTCTAAGAAAGTTGTATTCTTCCTGTGTGAGATGTGATAACAGCAATAGATGAATACTAATACTCTTTGCAGTATTTTCAGTGTCATTTCCCAGACAGACATATGGATAAAATAATTTTTCAAAGGAGTGCATCCCTGGCTGCAGCTGATAAGATGTTGAGACCTCTGCTGAGGTTGGTGGAGCTAGGTGATATACATCACCCAGGAATCAGGCTGTATGGGATAGTCTAAATATTTGGCATGTTTTATATTGACTGGGTGCAAGGAGCCAGGAAGAATCCTTCTAGAAGAAAGGCTTATCGCACTGCTCGGTAACTTCAACACAAGCCAAGCCCCGCCAACCTTTCCAAATCTTTTTAAATTGCTCAAAAGATTTTCTTGGTCAGTGATATTGTAAGAAACATATTGCTTTGGAGGTGACCTGATTTTAGCCTTTTCTGAATTGCTTTATGATTAGAACAGTCACATGCCGAAGTAGGACCCCATTAGTGGGTTTAAATCATCTGTTTACTTCTGAAAACACGCATTGTTATGGGCTCTGCTGAGTATTCTTTTTTTTTTTTTTTTGTAAAAAAATTCTTTTATTTTCTTTCTTTTTTCTTTCTTTCTTTCTTTTTTATTTTTTTTCTGTTGCAGGACAGAACATCGCAGTTGTACCGGTTTGGGAGCAAAATATGGAATATGTTTCACTGCTGACCGAAGGCAGCCAAATGAACAGTATTTATAGTAGTTTGAAAATCAGCAGTTAGCAGTTTCTTCACATTCTAACACTACCCAGCACTTTCCAGAGAGAACTCATTGTTTACAAGAAATCTGCTTTCCAAATCCGTTGCAGTGCCCTCCAGCCTTGACTATTAACTATTTGCAAAGGGGAAGCGAATCTACGATTTGGGGAAAGATGGCAATGGATGAGTACCTGTGGATGGTCATTGTGGGCTTTATTATTGCTTTTATTTTAGCTTTTTCGGTTGGTGCAAATGATGTTGCCAATTCTTTTGGAACGGCTGTGGGCTCTGGTGTCGTTACTTTACGCCAGGCTTGCATTTTGGCTTCAGTTTTTGAAACCACTGGCTCAGTATTACTGGGAGCAAAAGTTGGAGAAACGATTCGGAAGGGTATCATTGATGTTAACCTGTACAACAGCAGTGTCCCGCTGCTGATGGCAGGAGAAGTGAGCGCAATGGTTGGTAAGTAATACTTTCCTATTCCAAGTCACATTCATTGTGTGTCTGTCATCCTGTTCATTGTGAATATTTTTAATTAAGTTTTCCCATCTTCTGGATTTGCACGTCTGGTTTTGTGTGAATGCAGTGGCCTGTATTCATTTTTTAGTATCCTGTGCCTTTGAAATGTTTCTAATCATTTATGTTTTTCAATGGTTCAGCCATTTAACTATTAGGAAAAAAAATGTTTAACATAATGGATTTTATATATGTACTTCTAGCACACTGGAGATTTTTAGGATGGTACACAGAAGCATGGCATTTGTGACTGTACAGAAGATCCTTCAGAAATCACACTTTGCAATGAATACCTACGGCAACTGATTACCCAAATCATTAAAAAAATTACAGAAAATCCAAACATATTTGCTTAAACTGATTGTGTAGCTGAGTGATTGCAATTAGTCACGCACTTCTCTCTTGCCCATGGCAAAACCAAAGGAGCAGTAAAGACAGATGGTCACACTTTTAAGGTCATTTTAATTTTTCTGTCTCAAACCGAAAGCAGTTCAGGGTACCTTAGAGTTTGCTCCGTGTTCTTTTGTTTGCAGTTAAATTAATCTCCGTTTAGAACAAATAGCATATTCTGAGGTAAGTAACATTAAGCCGTGGTATTTATTCTTTGTTTATATGCAAGAGGCTTTGTGAGCTTTTGGAGAGCTTCCTCAAGGATCAATAGCAAACTTGCTTTTAAAGGGCAGGAGGCAACAGGAAGGAAACCCTTTTGCTATGGGGGAGGCAGACCAGGCAAGGGGCCAGCCTGCCCATCTCACCACCGCTTCTTCAGTCTGGCAGGTCCGTGGCACGCCACGACAGGGCTATGTGGTTTATATGAGTGTCTTAGCTCCACTCAAAGGCTTTCTTCCATAAATCTAACCTAGATATTATTTCTACCTACCTCCTCTAGCCAACACACAGTTTTCAGGCCACACCCACACATGAGATAGGTGACTCCGTGCAGAGGTCTACTACGTGGGGTTGTTTTCCCCATTTTTTTGGGCAAGTGGAAAAATGATGTGCTTTTTGTCTTAATTTTAATGCATCAAGGTGGACACAGAGTGCTGGTTTCTGGACTTGTCTGAGGTGGGTTTGTGTGCTTCAGAGCAGAGAGGCGATTCCCTTGGGATTTTGCTGCTGCTGAGCCTCCTGAAGGTTGACCATTTTCCTTTGCCCAAGGAGAAGAGGGGTTGGTTAGTGGGAAATTGCTGCCAGGGCCATACAGCCACTTTCCCAAATGGTCCCTCTGTGAGGCTGCCAACTTAAACCACATCAAATGCTCTTCCGCACCCCCCCATCAGGTCAGTTCCTCTTTACCCATGTCTCACAAGATCAGCTGCAGATTTCTGGTCTTTCCCTCAAGCTGTAGGGTGACTTCTTAGTAGTGCTCCACTTGCATCATTTAGCCTTCTGCTTCCTGAGATAAGCTTCATGGTTTCCCACGGGCGTGAGCCTGGGAGCAGCATACACCGTCTGAAATGTGACCTGCATCTTCTGACCTCCATGTTCTTGATATTCAGAGTCTCTGTTGAAGGAAGGGTCCTTTTCCTTTTCTGTATCTATTTATGGCATCCCGGTCCTGGCTGGGCAAAGTTTTAAGTCTCAGATGCCTCCTGCGGAGGCAACTGGCCAGAAGCTCAAAGAAAACAACTTATTTGCATGTGTATTTACATAAGCCTGTGTGAACTTCATGACCAGTTGCATTCCCTTCCTCCAGTAAGGGCATTAAGAAGAAATTCCACATTTTAAATCTCAGAATTAATCACAAGTTACAAACTGCAGATTTCAAATATTTTCCCCCTCAAATCCATTTCCAGCTTTTCTCTGGATGTATGCTATTCTTTTTTTCCGTGTTTTCTCTGAGTCTTCCTGGATGTTTTCTTTTCCTCTGGCTGTTTTCACTCTGCATTTTCTCCTCCTGTTCTCTCATGCCTCATGATCATGTTTTTGCGAATGGACTTAGCTTCTGAATTTTGATGAGGCTTAAATAAGTCAATGGTCTGGGAGAGACCAAAAGTCACTGCTGTATCCTCTTTCCAGATGTTACTGGAAGACCCTTTGATGCTTGCAGCAAACAGCAGATGGTGATTTTCAGGGCAGCCTTCTCTCCTAAGAGAGAAGGAAGCAGGGAGCAATGGGATTAAATTTTTTAAATGTAACATTTTGTACTAATTTGTAGAGTATTAAAGTGCTTTTTGTTAGGAGGTTGGGAAGTTAGGAACTGTTGCTCTTGGGTGTAAATGGTAGTACTTCCCTAGCATTAACTAATAGTCAGGTTGTTGTCAGGAATGGTCCAAGTGGTGTTTTCATGGTCCTGGTGGAAGCTGAAGTCAGCAGCTGGTGTGACCGAGGAGATGCCACCGACAGAGTCAGCATGAAGGGTCCGAATTTGGGACTTTGTGACAAGTCTAGTGAGTCTCCTGCTTGCTAGGTTAGCTTTGCAAAGATTAAAATTTGGAACATGCATTGTATATTAAAGAGGGGTTAAAACTTTGATGTAGGTAGTGAAGGCATTGCAACCCCCTGAGGAAAGTCCTGCTAGGGCTTCATTTGTATATCCTTCTCTTCCTTAAACTTCCTCAGATCATGCATTGTCCTTCTCAGACCATCCATCTGTCCTCCACCACTTTCCCTCTTGCTGTCCTGTTTGTTTTCAGGTTGAAGTTTATTAAATAATAATTAATAATTCAATTAAATATTGCCATGCTCCCTCTATTCCCCCCCCCAACAAAAACCGCAGCCCTCATGACATATTGGCAGTGCAGCTGTGGCTTGGTTGCCAAGTATTTTGTAATTATATATTTATGGCTGGCTTATCTGTTTATTTGGCTCTTTACAGATGTTACCATCTGTTTTCTCATTCACCTCGCTTCCACTTGCTAATCTCTAAGTTCATGTCAAAGGTTTTAAAGTGTATTTATTTTTATTTTGGTACAGAGGAAGAGGAGCCAAAAATTAAAGAGCAGGTGTTCCTTGTTTGATCTAGAATTTCCAATAGCACTAGGAGTACCAGTTGTTTTGGGACAGTACCCTAGGAGAGGTCAGTTTTACAAACTGGTTGACTTCCAGATGTAGCCACATACGATGCCAGCAAACCACCATTTGCAATTGGCTCTATTTCAAGACTGTCAAACCATCCACTCCTGTTGGAACTGAGGATAGAGGCTGAGAGTTTGAGTGTATGTTCAGAAACCTTCCTTTATCACTTGTGGCTGCTGCAGACCTGTTAAGGGAGGTGTCATGAGCCAGGAAATGCGGAATCTCTCACAGTAGCTTGATTGCTGCCACTGGAGCCTCTTAACAAATGAAGCTTTAGTCTTAAGGCTGTGAAGTCTTAAGATTAAGAAGCTATCTTCCTAAGAAATCTCTAATATTAGGTGAGATCCACAGAAAGCTTGTGTCGCTGCCAAAATGACTTTGGTGTGCTGAGAGTAAGGGGAACCTGGGTCCTTGCAGTGTGAAAACAAGTTGGAGCATGGAGCAGTGTGCTTGAGGGCTTGGTGGCTAACTGATCTGATCTAACTGTCTGGTGCTCAGGCTCTTTTTTCTTTCTTTTATTTTTTTTTTTTTTTCTGCACTCCTGCTTCTTCATCTTTTCATCTTCTTAATCTTTCCTTGGGACATATGTTGGGACACCAGACATTGCATTTACTTTATAGACCCTTAGCCACGATCCTTTAGATGAAGGGTCTTATTTCCTTATGTCAAAGGTATCTTTGGCTACTGTGTGACTAATGTAAGCCTCTTCTGCAGTTCTGAATTTCTCCAGTGCCACAATCAGCTGCAGATGAAGGCATGAGAGAGTCAGTATTCTCTCCTCAATCCTTTTTTCCTGTAGAGGACTCCGAATATCTGTGCATCACTGAGAAGAATCGTAAAAATTCCCTGTCCCACAATTGCAGCCTTTCTCTAGTAGATATGAGCTTAGGAGCATGGGTAGTTTGTTAGTGAAACAGAAAATCCCTCCTCACACTGATGGCTTGGAGGCTTCTAGGTCCAGTTCTCAAGAAAGAGGTTTTACAGTCTTGATGCAGACTGGGACCAGTTTGTGTATTTAATCAGACAGGTTGTAAATACTGAACACTTTGAAATAAAAACGCCAAAACCAAAAAACCAAGCAGGACTGTGTTTAGTGTAAAGAGCTGTTGATAATAGAAAGTCGTAAGTAAGAGGCAGCATTCAAAGCCTCTATTAAACTGTCTTAGTATCTGCTGTTAGAGACAGAACAGGAACAAAACTCTCTTTAGGAGATCTCCGCTGTGCGTGTGGAGAGTGTAGGCAGTGCTCGTAAAAGAATGTTGGTACATGGAGAAGAATTTTCTGTGTGGCATTACTGTTACTGTTGTTGTTCATACCATACATTTGGGCTTTCTTCTAGGTTCTGCTGTTTGGCAGCTGATTGCGTCGTTCTTGAAACTCCCGATATCAGGGACCCATTGCATTGTAGGTGCTACAATTGGCTTTTCTCTGGTGGCAATTGGCACGCAGGGAGTCCAGTGGATGCAGCTTGTCAAGATTGGTGAGTGCTGTTTCTTTTTTATGCACGAGGGTATGTGAAATAGCATGCGCTGCCTGCAAAAATAATTTCCAGAAATCTGCTTTGTGCTCATAGCACTACCTCCTGAAATTATTTTTCACCCCAGTCCTGTCATTCAGAAGTTGCACTGATGCTGCATTTATTAAGAGCTGCTGTGTATCTCCAGTGAAGAAAGCGATAAGACGCAAGTTCTGCTTCCCCATCAGTAAGCTGAGGAGACATTGTCCCTCAGTGACATGCTTCAAGGTGACATTCCTCCTCTTCTAATTCTTTTCATGGCAGCTCATACTACCTTGTAGCTCACAGCGACGCTAGCCATCATGTGAATGCCCACAGTCATGTTTCTCCTCCCACCAGCTTCAGGGAGGCAAAAGCTGGGCATGCAGCACATGCTTAACTCACCGCCTCCCACAGCCAAGACCAGCACAGCCAAGCAGGGATGTGAAGGAGTTTTCATTATTTTTTTGGAAGCCTTGTAACCCAAGTCACAGACTAAACCCTGTATTAGAAGGATTTGATGCTGAAGGCATGGATATACAATTGATCTTCAGAGAAGTTCAAGAAATGCATACTTTTTTCAATTCCGTTGAAAGTAGAAGAGAGTTTATAATGACAGCGGAATCAATCTGTTAACTGTGCCACAAACAATAAATCACTCTGGATGAGATTTCCAAAGTGCTGCCCTAATCCGGTTTTATTGAGATCAGTGGGAATTCTGCCACCTACTTCAGTTTAATCAGTACTGGACACTGGCAAATCTGGCCTGCAAAAAATGTGCACACATTATTCATTACATTCATTCTCTGGCATTTTGGAACTCGAGACTTTTACCCTGTGAGCAGCACAACATCCTGCTAGATGCAGTTGCTTTCCACTTGTTTGCAACGTTTGTGGTCATGGTGATTAGGAATTTACAGGACTTTCTTCATCCACTCTGCATCAAGCTATAAGTTGCTTTCCTGATGAGTTTGACTGCTGAACTAGAAAAACTATCAGTAAATGTTTTCACTGATGTTTCTAATTGTGCCTAACATTACTTTGACTTTATGAGTGTCAATAGACACTCTATTGCACCAGTGGTGACTAAATATACGGAACATTCCTACTAATTGTACAAGAACTTTTTAAAATGTATTACTCATTAGCTATTATGCATGAATATTGTTTATGTCATGTCTCATTCTTTTTTTTTCCTTCAACACAGTTGCCTCTTGGTTTATTTCCCCACTGTTATCTGGCTTGATGTCTGGAGTCCTCTTTGTGCTGATTAGATTTTTCATTTTAAACAAGGTAAAGAAATCTCCCTATTATAATGAGTGCTTGGTATGAAGGCTGTGTTCTAGCTTCCCACTTGAGTACTGGCATTTCCAGAGTTAAAAGCTCATGGCTTGCTTTTTGCACAGGAGACTGGTCAATTTTTTTAATAGCCATTGGAACTGTACTCGCTCTGAGCGTTTGTGAAAGTTCAGTAAGTAATTTTCAATCATTTGGTGCTTAGACGGTGCTACGTGATAATTTATGTTGTATATTCTGTTTGATTAAAGGGTGCTACATTGAGATTGCTTCTATATTAGTGCAAACTTGTTGGCATTGACTTAGCCTCATGGTAGCTGCTCTGACTGTTATTCAAATGGAACAATCCTCCCTTGCAGATACTTTAACTGGTATTTCATAGTTACAAAATTTTAAGCTTTGGTTTTCAAGCACATCAGACGTTACATATTTCCTAGATTCTCAAGAAACCTGAATCAGTGGGTTTTAGTGACCTCAGTCAAAAGTGGCAGCTCTGAAGTAGCATCAGTCCATATATCTCCAGTACGGAAGATGATTTGCCTGCCAGACAGCATGCACTGGAAACCAGAATGTTTTTATCTGTCCTCTCCATTTCTCTCACGCCAGTCAGCTTGCTAAAATGGGGGAGTGTAGCACATGACAATGACCTAAAATAAGGGACACTACATTAGCCGTTATACAGGGAACTTAACTAGATGAGGGATTAATTCTTTTGCTATAAATAACACCACCTGTAACACCTCAGCTTCATCATTCTTTATTTCTGATGTAAATAAATGTCAGTGATAAAAGCAGATGATAAATTTGATTGGACTCAGCTTTGAATTTAAAATTACTCAAGTTGCATAAAGGACAGGGAAAAAATTCCTCTATTGCATTCAAGACCTAACAACTTAAGAAATTAGTCATCAAAATCACATGTACTCTGGTATAAAAGCTTCATATTTAAGCATTCATGTAGTAGAAGAAGTTCAAGCTAAGAAAATTGTCTTCTGTCTGCCATCTGTGCCACTCACAAAGCATTAAGAACTGTAGAGCTTCTGCAGGTATGAGCAGGTAACGACTTGCACTGTGTGTGTGCATAAGAGAGTGCTTTTTTTAGCTTGTATGTCCGTAGTCTGGTGTAGGGGTTCATGCCCTTCTTGGGGGTGTCTGAATAGCAGCTGGCCCTGCAGATGCAGCCTGTGCTGCATCACGCTTCGCAACCGGGGCATAGCGCAGGGCAGCCACAGTCATCTCTCTGCTGCCTTTTATGGCTCATGGCAGCAAGAAACAAAACCACATTAGCCAGCCCTTAACTTCGCCAGGCTCTTTGCAAACACACGGAGCCCCTCAGAAGGCCAAAGCAGTCTCCTCACAAAAGCTTTTTTCATGGCTCACACCGGGCGTTTCCACTGCGCCGCCAGCCGAGCCTTTCCTCGTGAATGTTGAGGGCACGAGACCGTGGCAGGCAGCAGGCACAGTGGCGTGCTAAGCATCGCACGCTCGCTTTACGTGCACTACCTATTTAATACAGCAGACACCTAATGTCTCAAAGATTTCTGTTAGCTGGTGGAAAGTGCAAGGCTGTCTCGGTCAGAACTGAGAGGTTAGGGATCAGGTTTTGTGATGGGGTACCGAAGTTGGAGCCTCCCCCAAAAACTGTCAAAGGCCTGTCCTGCTTGGCACACTTGAGTTGTGCCGAGTGAAAGGCACTTCTTATTTTGGAGACCAGATAAGAGAATTCTTTCAGAAAGAGACCTGTCACCCAGCAGGTCTGCAGCTGACCTGACAGTACAAGCTGTCACCCTGTTTCCCATTAACGGTGTCAGACTTTCCCAGAATGCCATTGCTTGCCAGGACCGGCGTTGTGGATTTGAGTGTAACCAGGCAGGTCACTATCCCTTCCTGACCATCCACCCAAAAGCTCCATGTACCTGCCGCTGACCTGGGAGCACGTGTTTTCCTCACGGCAGTTCATGCTGACATTAATCTGTCTTAAAACCTGGCTAATGTTTCCTTTTTTTTCCCCTGATTTCTGTGCAGGAAGACCCTGTGCCCAACGGTCTCCGTGCACTTCCAGTGTTTTATGCTGCTACCATAGCTATTAACGTGTTTTCCATCATGTACGCAGGGGCACCAGGTAAGTGAGCCATCTGCAGTGGGCAGCATGGGAGGAAGGCTCCCCACAGTGTATGAGGATGCTCTGCCAGCTGCACAACACCACATGGTTATCTCCTACCTTAGGAGTTAAAAAGGGCAAGAGTAAATCATACACCTCCACTCATGCTTCTATTTGTGTGTTTTTGTGACTCCTCCTGATCACTCTGGTTAGTGGGGAAGAGCATGGCTACCAAAAAAAAAAAAAAAAGAAAAAGAAAAGAAGTATAAAAGTCCCTCTTTAGAGGAAGGGAAAACATTGACTTTCCAGCTTTGGCCTCGTAAATCTGAGCATGTGTTGAGCTCCCAAAGGTATTCCAGATATGTGCACCGAGGAGGCACAGCTGAGAGTGGGCGTTGAGAGCAGGTAGGCTGTCTGCACTTAGCTTGATGCTATAGCTCCGCTGAAATCAGCAGAGTCACTGTTCTGGCAGATCTGGCACAGAGCCTATTAATTAAATTCACTTTATTGCCCTTCAATGATAAGGAGTCCTGAGCCTGTTTCTGCACTGAATATGTCTTCTTTCTTGGGTTCTGTGTTTTCATTGTAATGCTATAGATGGAAAAGATGCATGTAATTTTCAGGACTGTGTTTATATTTTTGCATCATTTATGTGCATTCATGCGTTTATAGTTATATTTGAACTTACATATTTTATATTTATGTTTGTATATTTCTACTTACACAGATTTTAATTTTATATATTTGCATGTTTATATTTGACTTTACTTGAGCACTGTGCATTTAAACACGCACTTACAGCAAAAGAGTTCTGAAAAAAATGTGTTCAATGCTCTCGGCTACTTTATGGAAGACTTTAGTCATCAAATATTATCATTAGATCAGATTATTGCCCCAGAGTCATGAATGAACAGGCAATTGGAGAGAGACTCCTCAACATGCCCCTGAATTAAGACAGCAGACTTAGAAAATTACTTTTTTTGACTAGTGATTTGTTTTCTGTAAAACCTGATGCACTAGACAAGCTAGATAAATGCACTTGGTAGACTTTACTTCATAGCATAGCACTACTGAAATTAATAAAAAGTTTGAGAAGTTCCTGATTTGGGGGGTAACATAACTCAACTATTCCTTTCTCTTAAGTCTAATTGGCTGTGTATCCAAGATGTTTCACAGTAAATCAGCTGTATAACCAACATTTCCTTGTTAGCTGTACTGCAGAAGTAGGTCAGGCACTCTGCAGTGACTCATTAAGCAAAATAAATGAAATAAGAATCTTAATGTCCCTTCTGTTTCAGCTTAGTCTCTAAAGTGTGTGAATAAAAAGGTGGGACGCTGTTTTTAATGCTCAGGAAATACATATTTGTTCTCTGAGGCCTCTGTCCTGCCAACATTTACTCACAAGGATGAATTAATCATGTAGGTTTCAAAATAGGCATGTATATATATGCTTGGTTTGAAAGATCAGAGTACAAGTTCTTTCTTCATTAAGGGTCTGATCATTTAATTGAACAAGCACAAGGAGCTCTGTAGGGGGGATGCTTACAGGAACACGAGTTATTGACATTATTGCTCAAGTGCTACATTAAGCTATTATCATTAGCAGATAATGGCTTAGATTAAGCTAAGCATCAGACTTTATTGACCAGAGCAAAGGTCAGATAAATACTTACCCTAACGGGCAACCTGGTTTAACATGCATTAGTGCATGAAATCACTGCAAACTTGTTTTAGCAGCCTCGATGTGGGAGTTTTACCCCTGACTTCTTTGGAAACAAGATCCCAGTGGGGTAACAGACAATTGAAAGATGAAACCTGCAAAGTTTTGCATGTCAGCTACACCTTTAAATACTGCTCTAACTGATATATATGTTAAAAATTATCTCCTTGCTCACATTGGTTTGGAATATGTTGTGAACATAGGCTTTTTCGGCAACTGACTGCTCTTCCGCCACCTGAGATCATTACATCATGTTAATTGGCAGTTTGCTTGGGTTTTATTTCTCTGTCTTCACAGTACTGGGACTGATACTGCCAATGTGGGCCATCGCTCTAATATCAGTTGGTGTGTCCTTAGTATTTGCCGTCTTAGTCTGGATTTTTGTGTGCCCTTGGATGAAGAAAAAAATAGAAAGTAAGTAGTTGCCTAATGAAATGCTAGTGATGTACAATCATGAAAAATTTTCATTTCAGAGCTAGAAGAGCCCTTGAGAGGTCTCCTGGTCCAGTCCCCACCCACAGGCAGGATGTGCTTAAACTATTCCTCCTGTGTAACCTGCTCTTAAAAACTCGTGGTGGTAGAAATTCAAAACCTTGTTAGTCAGTATTCACTTCTAAAGTCTAGCAGGAAAAGTAAAATAAATCTTGGAATATAATCCAGTTTTTATTTTATTAAGGAGACGTTAAGGAGGAAAAGTCTGGTAGAATTAATATCTTTAACCAACTTCTTTAACTTAAGTTGGGTTGATCACAGCTTTTAGCTTTATAGTGTTTTGTTTGTTTGCCAGTCTCAATAAATACAGTGTTTAAAACACAGAAAAGTTTCAGCTTCCTTTAAGAGATGAGCAGCTTTGGTTACCTACTTCAGCAAATTTTGTAGGAAAAAACTCCAATGCTCTAGAATTTTCTGAGATTAATTTAGTAAAGATAAGTGATAGAAATAAAGAACATGTATGAACTGGAGCCAGGTTATTGTATCCACGTTGATCTATGCAGTTGATGCAAACAGTGGAAACATAAGCGGCAAGACGGATAGGTTGGGTTTTAAATTACAGTACTGTTACTTCCTTAGGCCGGTTAAAGAAAGATGCTGCACTGTCAAGGATATCAGATGAAAGTCTTGATAAAATTCAAGATGAAGAAACACCAGTCTTTAAAGAGCTTCCTGGTGCCAAAGCATCTGATGAGAGCACGATTCCACTTACTGGCTCAGTAACAGAAGCTGCTGGGGCATCAGATACTATTGCAAATGGAAATCATCCACGTGTACCGTACGGTAAGAAACTAAGACACTCAGAGGGTTTCTTTCCTCCCTGTTTTGGTAGGGCTTCTTAACTGTGAGTAGGTCTCAGTTGTAAATGGTAAGTTAGTGTTTGGGACTTCCAGCTCTAATCCCCCTTCAGAGCTTCTTTGGACAATGCTCGTTTTCTAAGGAGGACTTAGAAACAATTGCATTTTGTTTGGCTGTATTCCAACTTAAGAAACAGCTGAAAACAAAAATAACTTTCCTTTTTGCCTTACTTTATATCCTTAATTGTGTTGCCGTCCTTTTACGCAGTGGAAAAACACAGAGAGCACAAATTGCTGATGTATGAAGGTTAAATTCAGCGTAAAGATGATTAGAATGCTACCACAGGAGATGAAAAGATTTGGACTTCAGTTGACAAACGTATGACCATTTGGAGCATGTCCAATAGAAAAATCTCACACATTGTTTTCTGAACATATATTTCTAAGAAGCAAGCTTGTGCACATAAAGCTCTTTTTGTTCTCCTGCATGGTGGGATCACACACACGCACGCAGACACACACATCCCCATCCCACTTAGCGGTCTGCTGACTTTGATATCACTTGCTAACATCTACACAGCCCTGTAATTTGGTTAATAAATGCCTAATGTATTCAACTGTTCCTTACAAAATCAAATAAGTCATGACGTGAAGCCCTCTGAGTGAGTGTGTGCCTCCAGTTTAGAAATAGCTAAACTAATTCTGAATGTTGCAGAGTGGGAACCCAGGAAGTCAGGAAATGAAGAAGAGAGTTTCTTCAGAACTGTTGCCTTTGATGCGACATGTCCAACAGTGTGCGCTAATGTTAAATATACACTCTCATAATGTTCATAGAAATAAGATACACAGTGTGTTAGAATAGCTAAGGAAATACTTCTGCAAAAGAGGAACTATTTCTGCTTTCTGGTTTTATTAATCCATCTTTCCTGAAATTCTTACGCTTAGTCAATGCAGAAAATAAGCTCAGAAAAAAGTGGTTCTTATTTTGCAAGAAAGGAACTTTATATAAGTTACTTCTCAAAGAACCAGAGGATTTAAACTCCAGGTATTACGTTTGAATAGCTGATCCCAGGTGATATGCTGCAGGTCACACAGTGTGTCTGGGGAGTCCCGATGCTGAAGCAAAGCTCTTTTTTTTTTTGTACAGAAGGAGAGAGTTTCTGTTGCAGTGAATTGAATCTTGCCTTATTCACTGCATATATTGCAAATCGGTTTTCTTTGACTTGTACTCTTGGGTCACAGCTGCTTAAGTGTCTCTCAAAGTGGGAGGGAGGGGGCTCGTGTATTACATTTCCCAGAAATAAAACCTCTAAACCTCTACCTTTTTAGGAAGGGCATTTTCAATGACACACACCTCGGTGAAATCACCTGTTTCCAATGGCACCTTCAGTTTCGATGGTCAGATAAGGAGTGATGGCCACGTTTATCACACTGTGCACAAGGACTCAGGTTTATACAAAGACTTGCTCCACAAAATACACTTGGACCGGGCCACTGATGAGAGGTCTGCTCAAGAAAACAACTACAAACTGTTACGGCGCAACAACAGTTATACTTGTTACACAGCTGCCATTTGTGGCATGCCGGTTCATTCCTCCTTTAAAGCAGCAGATACATCAACTCCAGAGGACAGTGAGAAGTTAGTGGGAGACACCGTTTCCTACTCCAAGAAGCGTGTTCGCTATGACAGCTACTCCAGCTATTGCAACGCGGTGGCCGAGGCAGAGATTGAAGCAGAGGAAGGTGGGGTGGAAATGAAGTTGGCCTCTGAACTCGCAGATCCTAACCGGCCCCCAGTTGATCCTGTGGAAGAGGATAAAGAAGAGAAGGACACGTCTCAGGTCCATCTGCTCTTCCACTTCCTCCAGATCTTAACAGCCTGCTTTGGATCCTTTGCCCATGGAGGTAATGATGTCAGGTAAGAGGATGAGATCTTGGAGACCAGCAGCTTTACAGTTTTAAGAGCTTGGAGCGAGGTTTGACAGCCTGGCCAGTTGGAAAGCGTATTCATTTCTCCAGGCAGGTGATACCAGGGCTGGGTTTTGAAAAGCTTGTGATACCCTGGTGCTTTGCAAAAGTTGGGCTTCTCAGTCTATAGTGTATTTTCTTCCCAATGGTAACATCCTTTTTTTTTTTTTTGCTGCTAAATAATTGTGTAGTAATTTGTTTAATTCAGGTTTAATTTGGTAGGCTTTGAGGCATTGAGACTCCCCTGGTGTGCTAGCCACTGTAAAAGCAAATAGCCCCACAGAATTTTGGGATCAGAGACCATCAGCAAATGAGAGGTTTAGGCTATTTTTAGATTAATTTCATTCCTTCTCCCATTGCAAAAAGAGGTGTGTGAACAATGTCTTCTTTCTGATTGGTCTTTGTTTGGGTTGTAGCTGGAGCTGTACTTAGTCCCCTTCCCACTGAACCCTTGCTGTGTAAGCTGTACCCTGCTGGTGTTGGTTTCAGCATTTTCAGCGGGGCTTCATCACTTGCTTAGTCCTCCTTAGGCATCTGGGCAAATGCCGTTCCACTTAAGGAGAGCAGTTATTGCTCCTCGCTCTTGTCAGCCACCCAATTTAACTCTCAGCTCATCTCAAAACCACTTACAAAAATGTTTCTTCCTTCCCTGTCAATCTGGCATCCTGGAAATTCAAAACAGGGGTTTCTGAAGAGCCTTCTTGCCCTCGCTCTTGTTATTTCTCCCCTCATATCCACAAAGATCTGGCTCTGGGACGGAGTTCAGAGTCCCCGCATCCTCTAGATCAGAGGGCAGTAGTGCAACTTTCTTTCTTCTTGGATGGTCTCTGTTGATCAGAACCTCTGCTCTACACAGACTGGGCAAGAGCAAAGACTCATGGAGGCTGGTGCCCATACTCTGCAGGTGGCCAGCAGCGAGTGCAGAGGGCAATGTAGGAAAAAAGACAAACACTGCTGCTATTGCTTGTAATGTACCCTGGGAAAAAAAACTGCATAAAGTTCACCACCTACCACAGTACATGCACCTGCTCCTTTTATTCATGACCCTGTAGTTGATGTCAACACATAGTCCTCAAACACTCACATATATATGAAAGCATCACTTGTCTTTTCAGTAGGAGGCAAGAGTAGTAGAAACTCTTAGAAATCTCTTAGAATCTCTTAGAAAACTCTTAGAAAGAAGTATGCAGTCAATTCAGAAATCAAATTTGGTGTTACAGGAGCTGGACAGGCTGAAAAGCAAGGTTTAGACTGTGCAGTATGGTTTGCTGCCTCTCACAGCCTAATTCTGCATTTGGACTGCCTCGTTGCCTTGGTAATATCCTTTCCTGAAAATTCACATTTTTTAGTGTTTTTCATATCTCTAATTCTGTCAGTGATCCTACTAAATCTGCCAGCAGGCACACATTTTTATTAAATGCTATTTATTCCAAAAGCTCTTCTTAAACTGAATTCATGCAATTGGAAAGCTAAAGAATACGTTAGCTTTGTTTTGTCAAAGCAGGTAGAAATGCCAGAGGATGGTCATGGATGTGGGACTGGTAGGAATCCATCCTTGCAATTATACTGAGTTCTAGCTAAGCAATAAAAAATTAGAGACCCCTTGGTGTGCCAGAAAGGTTGATTACACACTCTGGAAACACACATACCTATCCTATGGATTATGTAGTAGAGACATTTTGCCAGTCTTGTCTAGCAGAGCAGAAGACTTCTCACTGGGCTCTTGGCTTCTCTGCATCTTGCATAAAGATCTGCAGAGCTCGAATGGCAGTGTGTTGTTTTAAAAATAATGCAGTTGAACCTAGCTAGTAACATGGCTTTCTGTCCACATTTCTCTAAGAAATAAAGCCTTGTCAATCCACCTTCCACAGAAAGCTGCTATCTTTTCATCTCCCTCCATCATTTACTTTCCTTCTGCTCGTTTTAGGTACTTCTGTCAAGCTGCTTCTCTTTCCCTTTTCCCTCGGCCTTGAATCCTGTTGTTAAAATCCCACTTCCCTCTGCATTTGGTTTTAAGCTCCTCATATATTTAGAGGAGAGTCTCTGTTGTCCACATCTTTTACTTTGGACATACCTTCTACATTTTCCTTAATCATCCTGAGGACTCTTGTCTAGTATTTTCTATTTATTCTCAGGCTGTTTGCTGGTTTTCCTTGAAGGGAGGGAGCAGTTGAGATGAGCAAAGAGCAAATAATTAAAAGTAACATAAAAATAAAAAACTGCAGGTAGTTAAACAATTTAGCTGTTTTAGAGCACTTTGAAGCATGAGGCATATTGTATGGACTGAACCATGATGCAGCTCAGAAATGCTTTATGGAGCAGAAGTGCCTGTTATAGTTTGGTTAGTGCTTTAGTGGGCAGAAAACCATATGGACATCTCGCTTGTTTCATTGCCCAGGCTTTTCCCCTGGGCCTGGAAGAGTTAAATCAGTATTTTGTCTTTGACTGCAGAACTAACTCATAATAAAGGTAGCTAGACCTCATTTTCTTCCAAGTTGATGCTTTGTAGCATCGTAATGAAGCCAGCCATCTTTGCTGCAGGAGCTGATGCTGTAGCAGTTGGGGCTAGTGTTCAGGCTAACATCAGCAGGGATCCTGGCTGGGGCAGTTGTGCCTTAAAAGAAACAGGGAATCATGGTAACTCCTTATTTGGGTGGTTGTTGTGTTCAGACCACCCCCTTCCCCACCCCCCACGCTCCTTTCCCCAACACTGCTAAGCTTATATACACTGTTTCAAGGATGCTGGAGCCCTTCCAGGGCTGGGACTAACTGAGCTGGACCAAGAACCTTGTGACACCATCCTGCACATGGGCTTAATGAAATCTAAAGAATTTAAAATCCCGACTAAATGTGTTGGGACAGAACTGCTGAAAAAAAAATGTTGCTGAACTTAATTAGTGGCGCCAAGTGAGCAGGTCCCACTGGCTCAGCACCCGAGCACAAAGGGAGCATGTCAGTTCATTGCAAGGGCAACAGCAGAATAGAAAGGGCAGGATGGAAAAAAAGACCTGGGCCAGGAGCGTGACACAAGGAGAACTGCCAGCTTCCTAAATGCTTGTTTAGAGCCAGCTTTCCAGAGAGGCTGGGAGGCTGGGCTTTGTTGGCCGTCAGGGATTATATGCACCTACAGTTTAGTCAGGCTGGGCTTATTTTCTGTAAATATAGCTTGGTTCAGCAGGAATTATGATGATCCTGAGCTCAGCACTGCAGCTGCAGCAGCCGACCTGTGTAAATGCAGGTAGCAAGAGAGTCGCTGAAGCGTTGGGGTTTATGCTGCATTTGAAAGTCTGGAAGCATGTCTGAGTCTGTCTTAGTTCCCAAAACCGAGGGTAGTGGGGAAGGCTGCTTTTAAAATGGCTAGAGAGGACTGCCAACCCCATAGCTATCTATCTCCTATGCTCAGCTCAACAGTGGCTGTTGGGTTGGGAATGGGAGAGCTGTGAGCAAGCAGTGTGTTGGCCCTGCAACCCATCCAAGCAAACGGGAAGATGCTTTTGTTGACTTAGGCAACCTCTGGATCTTGTTATTCCTTAAATTCTTGCAATTAAAGCAGGATGACCCACAGAAAGATGCTATAGGTGGATGTGAGGTTTGCTGATTAAAATCTGCTGCTTATGCTGTGAAAAAAGCCTGAATGTTGTGCTCCTGCACACCTGTCTCTGTGTGCATTAAGTCTTTCCTTGTACAGATTCCTTATGTAAATGGGTAGCCTCTTCTTTCCTTCCCAGCCTCCCACTCTGCCTCAGGCCCTCACTTCTGCTGTGACAGGAGTCACATGTGACATCCCCTGTCCCCAGGGATGACAGAAGGAGCCCTGTCAGGTGTGACCAGGCATCTACCCCAGTCTAATGGATTCCAGGAATGGAGGAAGGTTGTTTATTATCATGGCAGCAGCAGGAGCTGTGATGCTCCAGATCATAGAATTGCAGAATGTCAGGAGTTGTAAGGGACCTCGAAAGATCATCTAGTCCAACCCCCTTGCCCAAGCAGGATCACCTAGATTAAATCACAGAGGAAAATGTTCAGATTGGTCTTGGATGTCTCCAGAGAAAGAGACTCCACAACCTCTCTGGGCAGCCTCTTCCAGTGCTCCATCAACCTCACGGTGAAAAAGTTCCTCCTTCTATTAAGATGGAACTTTCTATGTTCCAACTTGGACCCATTGCCCCTTGTCTTATCACTAACCATCATGAACAGGGTGACTGCAGACAGTGCTGCCCGCCTGTGTCTGTGTGTGCTGTGGTGCTGGTGGTACCAAGGTTTAGCTGGGACATGCTGTAAGGAGGAGAAACCTGTTTGCAGTCCCGTCACAGTTGTGCAGAGAATCTCAGTTTTGCTGAATTCCTGCTGCATGAATTGTTTGAATGTGGCTGCTCTAATTAAATTTCACATGAGGACTTTGGGACCACCCTCGTGTATTCACAGATATTATAGGACAAGGGGGTCATTCGTGTTAGCCTGCAGGTGATGCCATATAGATTTGTGGCACAAGCTTGACAAAGAATAGCTCTCTTATTTTCCAAAGAATATAGGTTGCATTGCTAAAGACAGGATTTAAAACTATTTCAGAGCTGTGGTAAAAATGATTAGCATTTAAAATATATGTGTGTGTGTGTATTATATATTTATATATCTATACATTTATATATTATTTATATATTTATATATTTATATATTTCTACACATTCTGTTAGTGGTTTTAGGGAAACTGAACTGCTACCAGATAGGGAATTAACTGCTAACAAAAGCAATGCAAGTGAAACTAGGAAATAACGGCCTGCACAAAATGAAGGGAGAATAAGTTTCTCCTTTCACCACCTACAGACTTTGCTAGATTTTGAGGTCAGAGCACACAAACAGCAGTGGGACTCACCTTTTCCCCTCTTCCTAAAGTAAATGCAGGAGGAAAGGGCCAGAACATTGCCAGTATCTCACTGCACGCAGAGACCTTAGTCTCCTGGCTGAATAGTCTAAAGGAGCTGTAAGACTGGATTACAAAACCAGTATTTCTTACTTCTTCCCCCTTCCCCGAGAGCTGCAGTGGAGAACACTCAGAATATTTAGGAAGCCAGTCTGTCCATTATGATTACCGAGAGCAGCTCGAAATCTGATTTCTTCGCTTTTTAATAGCACTCTGTCCTGAAAGTGAAGCCCGTGTCCCAAGCAGATACAAATCTTGAGTGGTGTCCTTACTTGTGCAGGTACTTGCCACGCAGGCAAGCCAGAGAAGAGCAGCAAGAAACAAGGGACTCTGGTGGGTGCGGGAATCCCGTCCCATGCTGCTGTGATCAAGGCCTGTGACCAGGCTTCCTGGGGGAAGGCTGGTGCTGGCAGGCAAGGGGGAGGATGGACCCAATGCTCCAAGGTCCAGGGAGTTGGGGCTTCAGGGCCGGCATTTACAGGACATAGTGATGAGCTGCAGGAAGCAATGTGTAGTCTTCCTGACTCATCAACACACCCAGAGCTTGCACTTCACAGGGCACAGGTGTGACGCTTTTATTGCACTATGGTATATCCACTATTCCAAAACCAATTACTTAAACTAGGATAAAGCTCTCTGAGATCTTTGGAGATAAGGATTTTTTTTCCCCTATGAGTAGATACGTATGCTATCTTCTTTGCACCCTTACTCAACTGTGTGATGCCTCCGGGCATAACTGCAGAAATATAATCAGAAATATCATCCCGCTTATTTTCCCAGTGGAAAGTTCCTTTGTGAAATCCTGGTTTGGGAAACAGTCAAATGACTGGGGATTTTGTAATGGTGTTTGTAATACTGGAAGCCTAGTATCGATTTCTCAGATGTCTATTTTGTCCCATCATTCAGTTTTAATCAGTGGTAATGTATGTGTCAAGTTTTTTCAATCAACTAGAAAAAGTGGATAAAATACAATGTGCTTTTAAGGTGGCAGAGGATCAAAGCATGGCTATCAAGTGGTCTGTAGACTGTGGGTTATAACAAAGCTTATTCAGAGTGTAACATTCAAGTACAATTAGATTCTTTCGACAACTTGCTACTCCCCTCTAATAAGAAGCAGTGCAATAACAGCAATGTTGCTAATTCATAAAATGTTATAACAGGCTTGATGGGATTTGGCAAGGGAGCATTCAGTTGACAGCATCCTTCCATTACTGAAGAAAACCCTTAATTTTTACCTAAAAAAAAAATAAAAAAGAAAAAGGAAACATTTTTTAGTCCTTGTTTCTCCAGAGAAGGGCCTGGACTTGTGGCCCAGAGGTACTTAAAAATCTCTGCTCATGTGAATGTGTGTGTGCATGGGAAATTGTAATTTCTAAGCCTGTCTCATGATAGCTAAATGTGGGCGTTTTTTGTTGGTAATACTATCTGTCTCACAGGGAAGAGGAGAAGCCAACTCTATTTATAGTTCCGATTCCCTGTCAAATGCTGTCTTTCACAACAGCTTTATAAATGGTGCAGGACAGATTCTCAACTGGCACAAGCGAGCAGAAAAAGAGAAGTTGTGCCAGTTCACGTTAGTTGAGAGCCCTAGTGAAATCGTCATGAGGGTCAGACAGCATTTCAGAAACACTCATCAGCGCTTTGCTGAAGCGCCGCGACACGCATCTGCAAGTGCGAGCGTTACTGTAGATGGCATTTAACCCTGCCCTGTGCCTCCAGGTAAGGCAGACAGCCCCTACACACCGTCCCTGCAGTAATTGGGGCTGGAGGACCCCCGCAGAGGCAGTTAAAAATACTGGATGTGGAGAACACACGACAGGTAGATTCCGGAGTCAAGCTTCTTATGCCGTTTTATAAATTCATGTATAAATTCATCCTAAAATTAAGTTGTAATGGTCATCTTCTTGTGCTCAGTGCAAAAAATGCCTATTAGGTGTGTAAAACTAAAGGGATACCACAACAGGAAGATCTTATCTTGGCTTTTAAACCCAGCAACTAAATCATACAGTAACATCCTGGAAAGCACTTCAGTTACATAGGACCCTAATGGCAGCTTTACATATAGATAGATGTGGGTAGGCATTCTGAGCCCGTGGGTGACCAGCTCAGGCTTTTTCTCCTCTAAACTACCGAGAATAAGACTTGGAGCTCCAGCACAAAGGAGAGATAGTTAAGAGCTGTGTGGGAGAGTAAGAGAAAATAGACTTGTGAAATGAGTCTTAGCCTGGAAGATTTTGCATGGAAGATTTGAAGTCTGCTTTCCTGCTAGTCATGTCCTGAGAGTCAAATCAGATTGAACCAGTGGAAAATACTGTGAAAGCCACACCCCAGTCTAACCGGTGTCCTCATGGTTCATCTGTTTAGTCACTCAGCTGCAGGAGACATCTGTTAACTGCAGAAGGTCTCAAAGCAAAGTCTCTTATCTACAAACTTCTTTTTGATGTGGTGCTTCTCTCTTGCTCTCCTTTAGACCGGTTGTCTCCTACCACAGGTTTCTTCCTAGTCCATGGATGGTCGATTGCATGTTTGTCGTAATGTCTCAACTATGGATCCCAGTCTCTGCTGTTCATGAGTCAGACACATCCATTGTGAGCTTTTGGCAGTTTTGTAGTGGGACAAGCCCAACGGCTTTTTCTAGATCTGTTCTCCATTGGCATGGGAAGTGTTGATACCACAAGCCGAAGGAGCCCTCTGAAGAGCTGTGGTGGTAGCAGATGGGGGCCACCAGCTGCACAACACTGCTGGTTTGCTGGCTGCTGGTAACCTCTTGCAGCTATTCAAACTGTGAGGTGCCATTGCACTGAGAAGCTGACTATTTAAGTTGCATTAAATGTGATTTCCAAGGAGAGGAGAAATGGCTCTCTAGTATGGATAACCAGCAGTGCAGATACCCACAAATTAAAAGGCAGTAATTACCTTTTTACCTCTCCAAGTGTATATGGATGTAGTGCTCCTCTGCTTTCTTTTCCCACAGGGGGGTATTGGAAGTGCTGCCTCTGTGGGCATTAGTGTCATCTCTTGTGATCTGTTGGGCAACATCAGCCACTTGGATACTCTAAAGCTGAGCATAAGTCAGCAGAGCTTTGCCTTGTCTTCCATTGCTGCAAAAGAGAAAATAACCTAATATTCAAAGATTAAGCTTAGTTGATTCACAGTAGCATTTGCAATTAACTAAAGCTGGATTTTTGTTACAAATTAACCTAGTTTGCTGCTATGATTTTGAAGCATTTTCTGTCTTCTGTTAGTCATTTACAGGACTAACAAATATCTGTCTATAATCGCTTCAGAGAAGTCAGGAGTCAGTGCCTGGGTTCGCTCCACATTTACCTGTAATTTTCAACAGGGAGGTTGTCCCCATGTCATAAAGCACTGTAAGAAGGGATGATCAGTTTTCCCTTTATTCATCTCATCAACATTTCCGTTGCCTTTATCCATCCTTCTGCATCCATCAGTTGAGGATACAATGAATTACCTTTCTTTTTCTATGCACACTAAGTCATTTAAATGTGCAAGTAATCTAATCCACACCTGAAAACATGGACAAAGAAGTTGCAGGTCAACTTAAAAATAATAGAAATGCTTTGATAGGGAAGCTCTTCTTCCTTAAAGGTAGAATAATTCTTGCATTTAGACACTAAGAGCTTTTCACATACCATCCTTTCACTCACACAAGAACTCAATAGATCAATTGTGTACTCAGGCATTGTATCAGACCAGAATTTTAAAATATTTTTGCTAGTGAAAATAACTCTTTATTTAAAGTGTATCTAGTTCTTCATCATACTACACAGTGTCTTCAAACCCACTTGATTTTAATATCCATGTTAGCCCACTAATTTTCAGCACCATTCTCAAAATACCTAAGAATTATTCACTCTTTTTTATAGCTACAACCATTGTCAAGTATTTCCACTTGCCTCACAATTTGAATGGTGGTGTGTGTGTGTTTACAAGGGAAAATTCCTGCTCAGTTACTTTGCTCCAGGACAGTCTCTCAGGGTTCAGAGCTCATTTTCTCAGGGACCAGAAGAAAGAAAGAGGGTCTCACCTTGCTTAGATATGCTGAGCTTAGCAACGCTGAGGACCCTCATCTCTTGACAATTAACACCCAGCCCCTAGCACCTCATATCTGGTAAAGATGGGATTCAGGTGAATTTTTAACTGCCAATGACGGTAGCTTGGTTTTCACAACATTTGATGTCAAAACTGGCCCCTACGCCATCTGTGTGCTTTGGAATGAGACTAGGAACTAAATTTAGCCGGCCCTGGCTGCAGAGCAAGCATAGCTGTCCATCCTCGGTGCGTTGCTCGTTGCAACCCACTCTTCTTATCGGTTTACAAAGAGAGCAGCTTCCTGTTGGTTTTCAAACTTTTTGAATGACATTGGACATGTTTGCTTGGTTCTTCTCGTGATTATTTAGACATAAGTGCAGCATTGCCTTGCTTCTCATGCTTTTTTGGCTGTGGCTAAATGCTGCGCAGCAGGGCAAGCAGCTACTCAGCTTAGCAAGAGAGCTGCAAAAAAAAACGCCAACAAAGCGATGTCAGTGTTCTTATCTCCTTTTTAGTATTTAAGCTTCTAAAGTAACTGGATGCCAGCTTTCAAGTTTTTCTTCTCTCATGTTTAGAAACTTGATGCTTTTTCAGAATAAACAGAGTCAGAAGTCTCACTGCAGAAACTGGAGACTCCAGCCAGCAGTATCGTGTGACCTGCATTAGAAGTGGGGACTTCACTGTTGCCGACTCAGAGTGTTTTTCTAGACGGCAGCAGCAGGGTAGCAAAAAGGGCTTACACCAGCTCTGTGTCACCAAGAAGTCCTCTCTGATCCAGTCCAACTAGCTCTGCAATGTGTTTGAAGAGGACTAAATCACCTTCCCAGCTGCATTCTGATCATATCTCCGAACATTATGGGTTGTCAGACTAGATTATATTTGTATTTTCTTGTCTGCAATGGTAATTTTGTTCATTAGTTTCCCTCTTTGACAAGAAGAGCTAATTTAATACTTGAATTTTAAAGATGCAGAGCTCTTGAATTGGTAAATTTTGAGCTACTTTCAGTGCAGCACTAAAAATACTGGGTTTTGTCCCAGAATAGACATAATGAAGTATTACCGCCTCTGACATTTCAGGAAATGATTTGTAAAAGAGAAATTCCTTTCAGCATTCACTATAGTTATCAGTGATAAAGGGACAACTGACAAAAACAACATGAGTCCTCTGCTGCAGCCTTTCCAAGAGTGTAACCTGTAGGGTCAAGTCAGAGCATTGCTGCATGTATGATGAGGAAAATAAGAGCCTTCCTCCAAGGCAGATATCTGCATTTTCATAACTCTGGTGATGTTTTTCTGTTTCTCCAGCAATGCAATTGGACCCCTTGTTGCGCTCTGGCTTATCTACGAGCAAGGTGGTGTAATGCAAGAAGCATCAACTCCTATTTGGCTGCTGTTTTATGGAGGTGTTGGGATCTGTGTCGGTCTCTGGGTCTGGGGTAGAAGAGTTATCCAGACCATGGGTAAAGACCTCACACCAATTACACCGTCAAGGTAGGTGCACAGTTGTCATTACAGTTCTGTGAGCTTTGTGCGTGAACCAATCGGAGAACTCGCTGCTCCGGTATTTTGTTGGTAATGCACTTTGCTGGATTTCCTGTGCTTTGATTTTAATGATGACCTGACTTCCACCTTTCTGTCTTTCTAAAATTTGAAAGACAATTGAAAGAGGAAAAGGAGAGAAAGAATGAGAGAAAGAATGAATGAGAGAAAGAGAGAAATAAAAAAAACAAAAAAGACAACCCTGTAAACTAATACAGAATGTGCTTGGGGTATAGAGGTCCACATGAATGGAGTCTTCTGCTGATGACCTAATTAACATGGCAGAAGGTGCATTTGGAAACGGCGAGATTACAGGGGCTTTCCCGCTGTGCTTCAGACTATTAAAATCATATGTATTTATTACAGTAATTTTTGTCCTTGATGCATACTCTATCTCATCTGGTGCTTAACTGAATTACTAATTAGGCATGATTCACTGCAGCATAGGGTAGTAGAGGTCCCTGACGCAATGAGCCATGCAGCTGCGTTACTACAGTTGGACTAGATGATCTTTCAAGGTCCCTTCCAAGTCCTAACATTCTGTGATTCTGTGACTAGCCTGTGCCATTCCCATTATTCAGCCCTTCCTTGTTTCTCTTAACTTACTCCTATGACAAAAATCCATTGGAGATAAAACACTCGAAAGAAGAAACGGGTAAGACTTTGGCACGCTGCATGGTATCAGTCCGAGCTGATGCAAAGAGTGATTGTGAAGTGTTTTCTTATGCTTCCCGCAGTGGATTCACTATTGAGTTGGCTTCGGCGTTCACAGTTGTGGTAGCTTCCAATGTTGGACTTCCTGTCAGTACTACACATTGCAAGGTATGCCTTTGCCCAGCGACTGCAGTCAAGGCAGCCTGGACTGTTCGTCTTAAAAACGTGCTGCTTGAGCCAGTGGATAATGGCACGGCGAGGGGAAAACAGTCGCTCACGGAGGACGGTTAGGCAGAGGTGCATCAGCGCGTCTCGGTTGTGCCGGTGACACGGGAAAATAATCAGGCTTCCAAAAAACCGCACTGGAGTTGTCACAGTAAAGGCGCTGCAGTCGGGCACGGCGTGAATTCCATAGCTGTGGGTAAAGAAAACCAGCACTTACAAACCCGTGGCCTCCATTTGAAAGCAAACGATTACAAGGAAGGACCTGTTTTCCTCCGACAGTGCCATTTGAACCTGGTCAGGTAGCTTTTCTCCCTTTATTCAGAGGCTGCGCACCATTCACCATTTATACTTCACTTCCTTGATAAGTGCATGGCATGGGATTTCCTGTGTATAACTCTTTTACTACAGGTTTTCNTTTTTTTTTTATTTCTTCACAGTGGATTTTGCATTGAAGTAATGTGTGCGCTAACGGTACTTGTAGCCTCAAATGTGGGTATTCCAATAAGCTCCACCCATTGCAAGGTATTGGAGTTTGCAGTGATCGCATCAGTAAACCACATCACTAGGACAAACCATAACAAAATACAAGACATACTGATTGTTGCAGATTGCCTTCACTATGCCATGTGCAGACAGCAATTGCAAAATAACTAGGGCAGCTTCTAAAGCCAATATGGCTAAGCAAAACCGGTGTTATAAGTAATTGCACAAAAGTCTGGAACATCTTTCACCCTTACATGACTGCGTGGAACTAATATAGACATATTAAAATAATCTAGACCTGTAGTTTGTGTGATTCCCGGTTACGTGGTTTTTTAGAGGTACCTGTGTGAAGAACACTGCTACATCATTCAGCTAATAACTTAACATCTCTCTTCTTTTAAACCAACTTGTCCTTACTTTTGTGCATTATTATATGGAATCCAGCCCTTGTAATTAGTTCTTTGGACAAGGTTGTTGGCTTTTTATAAATTAAAAAACCCAAACAAAAATGTTTGAAGCATAGATGTAGGCTGGGTAAAGAGCAGAATTTAATTATGCCATGTGATACATTGTGTGAGAAGAAGCTTATACTGCTTGTAGGCAACATGGAGCATGTGGACATTTACACTGCTGGAAGAACATGGTGAGAATTTGGAATTTTGTTCCCTGCTAAACACCCAAGTCAAATATCCCATCTTTCTTTCCTTTGCTTCCCCATGGACTCCCAAGCTCTTGGACACATAGAGCTGTCTGTATCCCTCACCTGCTGGCAGGGCATGGGGAGGCTTCTCTGAAATAAGAGACCCTAGAACGGTAATGCCCCTCTGCTTCGGAAGGTACCACTAAGATCTACTAGAGCCAGATCCTGTAGGATTCACTACTGCACCCTGAGGACCTTGGAGTCCTTCCAGCTCTGGTTGGGACTGGGGCAGGCAGGTTTTCAGGGCTAACCACTCTCTGGCATGGCAGGTAGGTTGGCAAGAAGTCAGGCGTCTTCTCCTGTGATATTGACCTGGTTTCCAGTGAAAGAGTTGATGAAACCCACACATCCTGCAAAACGCCCCGAGTTGGTTCAGTCAGCCTTTTTCTAATGAAAACCATTTCTTCAGACAGCCTTCCTCTATTGCAAAATCATCTCTTTCTTCTGCTGCAGAGCTCTTTGAGAAGCAGCCAAGGCTGAGCTGCTCTCAAAGGCTGTTCAGATTTCCTGGCGCTGGCCAAACTGTTTCCTCTGAATCAAACAGGGAGGGAAAAAATAATAACAACGTGATTCATGTCTGAAAATGCTGCCCTAAAACCACCTCCCTTTAACCTAACTGGTGTATCAAATGTGTGATGAAAAATTTGCTAGGGAGAATAATACAGCTTTGATTATCCCAGTTGTGTGCCTGAAGCACTTCTGGCCCACCGTGGTAAAGGAGCAAAAACACTTTGGTGCTGACAAATAGACAGAGTTTAAAGAGAAGATGTCTCAGGAGCCATAAGCTAATGAGAGGGCAGCGTTAGGAGGTATTCATTGACTCAATGCAGTTCAAAGCTTGGTCTTTTCTAACTGCAGAGCAAGATAATTCTTTTAAAAAAATACTTCCACAAAAGCAGTTAATACGGTTAGCCTGGCTTTGCTCCCTGCAGTTTGCTGTGCCTCATTAGATGGATCATTCTTAATGGGAAGATCCACTTGGCAAAAGGATTAGATTGTACCAGGATGTCACATTGTTACAGTTGACTCCTCTGTTTTTCAGCAAAATTAGATCATGAGTCAAAAGATCCTAACTGAACCCAAGGTAAAGCAAACACTTGTAACAGATATATTCCTTGTTTTCTTCGAGGGCTCAGTGAAGGAATAAAAGAGCTATTATATACATTTGCTCAATGGGAAAATGTCTCTCTGAACGTGCTGCCATGCGTTGAGACAGAAATGTCTTCTTAAAAATCAGCAGAAAAATAATTTTGCCCTAGAAGTCAAAAAGCAAATGGGCTCAAGGTGAGCCTGGCCCTAAGCCTCTGACATCAGGGAGTGGGAATTATTCTTTTCCCCAACATTTGCCAGTCAACAGAACGTGCAGTGACTAGATAAACTGACGACAAAGAAATAGCAGTGTGAAACACCTTAGGTGCATGGAGATCTTTTCATGGTGAAACGATAGACTATAATAAAGAATGGAAAGCAAGTATGAAGGAAAACTCTGAGCAGAGGTTTTGAGGTGTTGGAGCAGAGGTGGTAGCAAAATGGAGATTGGTTGCAGAAGAAAAGTATTAGCATCTCAGAAAGATCCGTTAAGCCCTCTCAGATCAGGACTTGCTCGTGGTCCTTGTTCAGAGGTGTTGGACTACATGCAGTAGACACTGCCTAATATCTGGACCTAAATCTATGGCCCAGCAGCTTTTCCACACTCGGTGCCTGCTGAGAGCCTGAACTGCACCTTCATCCTTGCCATGAGTCAAAGGGCCTCTGAAAGCCTCCAGGTCAAGAGAACCTGTGGGAAAACCATAATATTTTTGGCCTCTAGAGGAGTTTGTGAGTTGGGACGTGGTAGCCACATTGCTCTGCCTGCATCTGTTGAACCATCCTTGGGATTTATCATGGAAAAGCTGGTGGGGTGTGAATGCATACCTTGCCTTTCTCCTGCTCAGTTAGGCAAATGATCGTATTGAGTCTTATAAGAAGCGCCTGCTATTTATTTCTAAGGTGTAGAAATAAAGAGGCAATTCCTCAGCTGTAACAGGTTGAATGTGCTCAAATATAGATAAAATTCGGCTTGCGGGAGTTCAGTGCAAAAGTGACTTTGCTGAGGTCATGCTGTCAGCTTCATTTTGCGATTACAATTTTGGGGTTTTGAAAAATATTCTCTGTGTTGGTATGGTGGAATTATCATAGTCTGTGTGTTGTTATGCTACACTCCTGCACAGGCCAAAAAGGGCCACAAGCATTTCTGCAGTGCTTTAAGCAGAGCATACTGAAGGCAAACTGCACTGGTTTCAAACCAATCTCAAAGTAGATATCATCTGAAATCCTGTGGATGGTGTAATGTCCTTACACCCCAGTTTTAGCTACTCTCCTAACCTCTAGTCCATCAAAATCACTATTAATAAACTAAACTTTAATAATGTTTAAAAGAGATTGCCAATGCCGTCATTGCTGATACCTTTTAAATTTCAGGAAGGACTCAGAGACTATCGTATGTAGACTGCAGGCTCACTCAGTAAGCAATGCTTCTTGTTGCTAGCGTGACAGACGGATGCTGAGGACGTGCACAATGTAAAGCAGAGAGCCTGACAGCAGAGCTGCTGGAAAACCAAACGCCCTTTCCCTCGGTTAACACGTCGATACAGGCAGAAGTGTGGGGTTACTCTTAGCTGGGCACCTCCTAAATACACTCACACCTCCTAACTACAGAATAGCGTGGTGTCTGCGCAGGGGATATTCAGATTAAATATTATCTGATCGATTTCCATATTGGATCAAGCCTCAGACTGAGGCCTTTTTAGTCCTGGAATATCAAGTTTAGTTTTCCCTTGTTCTGTCACAGCCCCTCTTGAGAGTCATATTTCCCTGGAGTCTTCCACAAAGAGCTCTTTTCTCCAAAAAGAAATGTTAAGCAGTACTTAGAAGTTAAATAGGTGTAAACAAAAGATGCGAATTCAATGTCCTTATCCTATCTACCCCTGCTTCCCTGTACTCCCAGCATTTATTATTTTCCTGGCTCCACACATGGGGAGCAGCGCATCCTCTAATCTCTAGGCAGGGATTGATACTCCCATTAAGAAAACAATCAGGGAAGAGGAGGCAGGGATGGCGTTTCAGGGAACACATGCCCAGCTGTGTCTTGGAGATCCCCTTCCTTCAAAACAGGATATTCCTTCTGCGTTTCTTGCTGCTTTACCATGTGCTTTGAATAGACTTGCACTGATTTACACGTTTTTGTTAACAGCACGGAGGGCCACTTCCAGGGCAGAGAGAAAACAAAGTGTTACTGAAGTTTTTACATAATTTTTTAATGGAAATTTTTTTCACAGTCCAGTTCTGTCTTGAAAAATAATATGCTGGGTTTATACCCAAGCTTCGTAACTGAAAATACATTTGAAAGAAGACAAGGTCACAGCTTTGCCTGTGCAGCAGTGCATTTTCTCTTTGAAAACACTGACCTACCCAGCTGCCCTGGTAGCAGTGCCTTCAGGGGATATTTTGGTGGTTTATCATTGTTCCCCCCATAGAGCCAGACCTCTTGATGTCCGTGCACTTTGCATGCCCCATAGCATTAGGCTCACGCCTTTGTCCAGAGGGAGGGTTTTAGCTCTGGAGGCTTTGCTTGGCTGGCTGGTGCAGGAGGGCTGGTTTGCCTTGGAGGCTGATGAGTTTGACGCAGGGTAGTGGTACAGGGTCTAACCATGTGCTGTATGTCTGCCCCCTTCCCGGTTCCCCTTGCTGTCACAGGTGGGCTCAGCTGCTTGCATTGCCGTTGCTGTCCTGTTTCTAGCCCGTGGTATTGAAATATATAGGTGCTGTTTGGAGTCTGCTCCATATGCCCGAATGTAAGCTGCATAGGTTCAGCAGCTGCTGGGTGACCAGGAGGGACTTTCCAAACCAGCAAAGAGGACAAACAGTTGGGATGGGAACTGTACCAGCATTTCCAGCCTGCCCTGTGCCACAATCTCTGACAGAGCCTTAGAAACAACTTCCCCATGTTTTCATGGTTTAGACCGCAGTCTGGCCAGGCTTGGTGGGTGCTTGCCCTCTCCCCTACGGACTGAGGTGCTGAGTGGGTGAAGGGCTGCCTTGGTGGCAGTCATGGCTGATGTGGGAGCTAGTGTGGCAGAGAAAAACCCACAAACTTCTTTATTCTTCTTTGGCTGTCCCGGAGACCCGAGAAAACCAGGAGAACATTGAAAAATAAAGGTTAAAGCACCCTGGAATTGTTCCCCTCCTGCCACCCCACCAGAACAGAGCCATCACAATCATCATTAGGGGCTCCTTTATCTCAGAGCATCGCTTGGTATCAGCTGACTGGCATTGGTGTGGCCAGGGGCATGTTACAGGTGCTCACGTCTCCTTCTCTCTTCCCTGCCCTCACAAGGTTGGCTCTGTGGTGGCCGTCGGCTGGATCCGCTCCAAGAAAGCTGTTGACTGGCGCCTTTTCCGCAACATCTTCCTGGCGTGGTTTGTGACTGTGCCAGTGGCCGGCTTGTTCAGCGCCGGAGTGATGGCTCTGCTGATGTACGGGATCCTGCCTTAGGTGTGAAGAGCCTCCTTCGCTGGGAAAAAGGGGAAACGGCCGAGCTACCACCGAGGGGAGAAGCATTCCCTTGAAAGAACCAGTCAGAGAGGATCCATCTTCCATATCTAACTTCTTATCTACTGTACATAACAATGATGTGTCATATTGGTGACATGGTGATGTGGTGCCATTTCTTATATATTAAAGAAATATATATGCATATAGTAGGTAACAATACCTAAGTTATATTATCAGTGGGGTGAAAATAATTGCCTAGAATTTAATATTTAGTAAAAATTGTACATAGTGTATCATTCTGGTGGCAATTTTTTAATCTTTTGAAGAAAAGTATGGGTTAGGAAATGTTTCTTGTCCATTTGATATAAGAAGCGAGGTACAGGACTGCGTAACATGAATTTTTTTTTAAAGCTGTTAAGATACTGGAACAAAATAAAATGTGCAGAAGTGCTTTTCATAAAATAACTTGATATCATATTGATCCTTGTGTATCATAGTGTGATGGTTATGGCTGTGTACGTACTTACAGACAGTAACTTTTAAATGGTGCATTTCCCTCATATATTTTGGATAAGAAAGTTTAGGAAGTACCAAAGAAGCAGGGGAATAGCTTGCCGATATTATGTTGTTGTCTACACGTGTGGGTGTGTGTCGTTTCCCCCCCACCTCTAATTCAACGTGTTTTTCACTGAGCTCCTGCCAGCAAGGGAGGTGCTGTTCATGTCTTAACGTAACTTTAAAGAACAAAAACAACAACAACAAAAAAAAGAAGCACACACAAGAGCAAGCTCTCATTGTTACTCAGTATGCAGACCGTGGCTCTCCACATTAGCTGATAGTAGATTGATTTCATTTTGTGGGTTGAAGTATCTCACCACTCGCAGTCTACCTTCCCCCTTCAAGTCTCCGCTCCCGGTTGCCCTGCTGTCAGTTCCAGCAGGGGAACAGACTGTCAGTCTCCCCTTTTTCTGTCCACCCAGCCACAGCCACACATTCTCAGGTACAGGCGCGGGACTGGGGCGTGCGCCGCACCCCCATGTGCAGAAGCGAAGGGCAGCAGCGGGTAGGAAATGGTCTTAGCCCTGATTTTATGGTTGGAGATATGGGCGCCCACGAGAGTGCTGGCTCACGCAGGGGCTGGCATCAGGAGCACGTCGAGGATGTGAGCAGATAGTGGGTCGTGTCCACTGGTGAGTCCTGTCTCACGCCACAGCCTGCCGGCCTCCTGCCGCACTGCTGACTGTGAGGAGGGGATGGGAACTGGGTCTTGTGTGGTAACCAGCATTTGGGATGAGATTTTTTTTTCTTGGCAGCTGAGGAGGGGGGGGACTGGCTAGCTACATCCCCTGCACGGCTTTGGAAAGTACATTTGGGAGAAGGTTACTGTTTTGTGGGAGGGAAGCAAAGGGCAAGGGGTGCCTGAGGAGGTTTGGAATATATTACTGTTTAAATGCTGCTAAAATTTTGATAAATGTTCTTGGTACTCCATTGTGACTTTTCCATTGGTCATTCATACTAAATTTATAATAAAAAGACAAACGGCCCCTATCACCTTTCGTCTCTTGTGGTTTTTGAGTGTCACTCGGCCCTGCCAACTGTTATGGGAAGCTAAATCCTACTCCTTGGCCCTTTGTCCAAGGAGGTCAGTGGGAATGAAACCACATTCTGTGTGGTCCTGATAAAACCCCCTTTTCTTCCTCGGTCCCAGCACCCAGCCCTCACTGCCTGGGTCCTGCCTCGCAGGCCTCTCCCTGACAAGGTTTGGATGCACTTGCAGGACACGCTGCTAGCTCAGCCCTTCCTTCTGGGGTTCTAAGTAGCCCCACAACTGCAACACCATGGTGTAAATAAATAGGGCCCCAGAGCTATGGTATAAATAGCATTTGCAAACAGGTGGGAACTTAAGAGCAGCAGCTGAGCAACCAGAGCAGATAGCAAACACATCAAGACAATTTGAGACCTGCAGAGAAGGGTGGAAGTCTTCACTATGTTGGCACTAGCATAAACAAATGCCTGCCCAGTGGCCCAGGAGCTTGCCACCTTCTTTTATCTACTGATCAAAACCAGAGTTTTCCTGCCCAGCTGTAGCCCTGCCAGACGAAGGCAGCATGCGGAGGGCTGTGCTGGCTCTGAGGGGTGTGTGATAATCCCCCGGCACATGCAGCTGGGTGTCTGTCAACACACAGAGTCCCAGCATGGCAGGCGTTGGAAGAGACCTCTGGAGATCGTCCAGTCCTACCCTCCCTGCTAAAGCAGGATCACCTAGAACATTGTGCACAGGATGGCCTCCAGGAAGGTTTTGAATATAGGTAGGAGACTCCACAACCTCTCTGGGCAGCCTGTCCCAGTACTCTGCCACCCTCACAGTGAAATTTTTTCTCGTGCAGATAGAACAAGTGCCCACTGCCCCTTGTCCTGTCACTGGACAGCACTGAGAAGAACCTGTCCCCTTCCTCTAGACACCCACCATTGAGGTATTTGTAAGTGTTCATGACACCCTCTCAGTCTTCTCTGGACTAAACAGGCCCAGCTCTCTCAGCCTTTCCTTGTATGAGAGATGTTTCATATTTATGAAAAAAAAAAAGCTGTTTATGAGGGAAATGGCCAAAAAGGAAACATCTCCAAAATACCCCCACACCAAATATAATAACCTTTAGTCGGAAGGGAGATGGAGACCCCAAAGTGACCTTCTCCGTGCTGGACCTCAACAGAGCCACTGGATGCTTTGCACCCTACAGGGATGCCCCATCCCCAAATTCTGTTATGGCAGAGGTTTTCCCAACATGGTTCTTAGCTATCAGGGCTACAGCCATGGTTGCTGTCAGGCAGACCTTGCTGCCTGCTGGAGAGGAGCAGCAAGGGCAAAAAACAGGTCAAGAGACAAGAGAGACAGAAGCCTGATGAAAATATTTATTAAAAGTAAAAACTTTTTTAACTGAGGAAATGCAGCCTGAGTTTTGGAAACCAAAGTGTCTACTCTGGATCACTGAGCAGTGGTAAAATCCTTGACCTGAGCCAGCTGACAGGGTGTGAAGGTGCTTCTTACTCTCATCAAGCTCTCCTGGTGCCTCCAGCCCACTTATTTGCTCGATTTCCTATCTTGTCCTGGGACTTACTTCATCCTTGTGTGCTTATCTGATGGTCAGATCCGCTGGCTGTAACTGGGACTTGTTATTACCACCAGTTCTGCTCAGCAGTGTGTCCCATACAGGTAAGAGTTGCTGTGGCATGGTCACCTATGAATCCTGGTTTGCCTTCTTCAGTGGAGCAGCCCTGGTCTTCCAGTACCCTGCTACTGGCCTCCCGCCCACCAGGTAAGTGTCTTGTATACTTGTGACTGGTTAGACTGGCCCTGTACCCCTCAGGGCATGGGTTCTGCCCATGCCATATGCTCCAAGACTTGTTTTGGTGTTGCTAGCCTAAAGCCCCCTGGAGGGTCAGTGAGAGTTCAGAATATGCAGCTGGGGAACGTGTGGGGCAAGGCAACATGGACACAGGCCCCTTGGTTTGCTTGCAGAAGAGAGATTTTGGGTGCTTCCTGAGAGCCCTGGCCCAAACTTGGAGGCCTGGGTGCCCCTGGGACTCCAATGTGGCAGAGCAGGAGCTTTAAGAGAAGCCAACTGATACTGAAAAAGATTTGACAGGTATTTTTGGAGGGCAGAAGACTCTCTGACTGAGGGTCTTGTGCAGTTTATGGGTCCCTACCCCTCTAAGGAAGGAAGCTGTTGAGAAAAGAGAGGTTTTTGAAAGGTTTAAGGACCTCTGGTTTTATGTTACTGTTGAGCTTGCTTCAGTGATACTAATGAGATAGCTTGATGGAGCATTGATTCCATCTCCTGGCCACCAAAAGAAAGTCTGAACTGATGTAAGATTTTACTGCCACTGTGACGCTTTCTAAGCCTTCTTCTAAGCAGGAAAGCAGAACAGAATTATAAAGAACAAACACATGAACTGTGTTTTTTCCAGGTGAAGGTGTATGAATAGCTAAATATCATGCACTTATCTCACTTTAGTTATTTTAGATCCTAGGAGAAAAATCGATTTATGTGGCATGGAATTAAATTATATTTTCATACTGATTGATGTGAGTAGACTTTGCTTCTACTTGCAAAAGCAACTGTTATCTGACTTTAGTTCTTGAAACTAAGCTGTTGAACTTCTGCAGTGATTCTGTTTTAGCACTGTATCCCTGAACAAACACTTTGGGGGTAACACTGGTCAGAAAGATCTTACATGCTTATTACATCACTTTTTCAGTTAATGGCACTTTTCAAAAGGATGTTGTTTTTCCTAAGCAAAACAGTATTTTTAACTTGTACAAATATGCTGTGCTGTCACCAGCTTCCAGGTGCTTAAGGTTTTTTTGTGAGTGGGGTGAACACAAGTAACGGAAACTTATTTCCTTCCTTAACTGCAGTCAGCTCTTAAAACAAAGTTGGTTCCTGGAAACCGAGCACAAACACGTTTGAGCCAAATGCCTCCTTGCATCTCCCCCAGCTAACACCAAATGGCCAACTTCAGGAAGATGAGCCTCAAATTGTGACTTCTTATCTGATAAACCCTGAACTCAAGGATGTGACATCTGCTACTGCTTGGCAATGGTGCTGCAGCACAAGCATTTACTGTAGGTCTTTATTCATTGCTGTGCTTCAGAGGGAGAAAAAGGAGTGGTAGGTGTCCAGGTGATGGCCAGGACTCTTCATTGCTGAGTTGCAATGAATGGGTGGGATCGTCTACAGGTGACGTGTGCCAGTTCCTTTGCTGGGGGATGTTTGTACACCCATAGAATTGGAAATGCTGCCAAAGAACAGGATCCTCGCTTCTGACCTCTCGTTGTAAGGACAACTGGGGTTCTTGGTCTCTGAAAGCCAGTTCCACCAGCTGTCCATATCCCTCCTCCAGCACAACAGGAGAGGATGCTTGTGTCTGCAGATGAAGCTGACAGTGTCAGGGGAAGATCGGGAGAGTGTACAATGCTGCTCTTAAGTAAACCAGGAAAATGGTCATAAATAGTGGAAAAGCACTAAAATACTTCTGGATGATTCTAAAACTACTTTCTTACTGAGGTAGAGTTTATTGCCTGGTTTGGGGGGGGGCAGGAAATACAGGAAAGTTAATATGAAAACTTTATATTGCTATATTGATGTACTTTGTGATGGATGGTAATCTCCTGATAAGACAATTCTGAGACTCCCCTCCATTCCTATGGGAAGCAGGCATGCTGCAAACTGCCCAAGGTTTCTGGTCTGAACCAGCTTCTGCGTGATAGACTCCTTCCAGTCATTCATACTTCTTGTGGATTCCTGGTGGTCTCTGTAATGGAAATTGCATGTGTCATGTCTTCCACACTCATGGCCTTATCAAGAAAAAGCTGACAGGTTCTCTCTTCTCAGCCTCTGACTCTGCATGACAACCTGTAGTGAGACTTGGCTGATTTCAGGCAGACGATGACTTCTGTTTCCCACAAGACCAGAGATGCTTTGTTACACTGATAAAGTGCCTGTCACAGAGTGCTAGGGTTAAGTGCTGCTCAAAATACACTGAAAGCAATGGGGAACTGGCACAAGAACGATGATGAAAGGGAGAAAGGAAACTTCATGTGAGACCTGAGCACTGTGAAGTGCTTGGTCACTTTATGGGAGGAACTGCACAAACTCATTTCAGTGGACAAGCTTTGGGTGGTAGACAAAGGTGAGGCAGCACTTAAGAGCTACATCGTGCAAAGGTTTGTTAAAACTCTATCTATTTGGGATTTTGTTTCTAAGCACTGCAGAAGAAGGTTAAAAAGCAGTATCAACTCCCAGGCTGTTCTCTTCCATAAAAACCTGTCCTTCCTAACCCATCTTTATTCCTGATAACGTCTGTTATTGTTCCTTGAGTTCCCCTTCCTTTATGAAGGCTGACGTAAATGCATTTTTAGGTATCGTTTGAAGAATATGTGCTCAATTAATTCAATGTTATGGTAAAGACTTCTTGTTTGCTTTGTTCTTTCATTTTGGGTAGTTTACATTAAATCTATGTAAAGATACTTCCTTCACTACTGAATGGCATAATTCCCCTTCACATGGGAAGGTACAGAGACAAAAAGTAAGACCTGTCTGTAAGGCTCATTAACAAATGCATCTGCATATTTGCAGATGATGTTGATAAAAAACACAAGGATAAGCAGAAGGGGTGGGGGGGGAGG
>VXBZ01011171.1:7081-21085 GCA_013399135.1 Heliornis fulica | reverse complement strand
CGGCCCCGCGACGTGCCCCTCGCCTCTCCCCTCTCCGTGCTTTCGGGGATGCGCAGCCGCAACCTCGTGTCTGGTGTCCTAAGCTGAGGCCGTGTGGAGCAGCAGGGGGGTGCTCTTCCCTCCCTCCTGACCCGCCTCCTCGGGCATGCTGTCGTGGTACTTGTAACATTTGCATGACTGAAGTGAACCCTCTCTGTATATAGCGTCATATAGCGGTAGTCCTCCCAGCCGTGCGGGTGGAGCATTGCAGATACAAGTGTTTTCTTTTCACCGGGTTTTATTTATTTTTAGTCGGTTCAGTTTGGCCATCGGTTCCTTGTTTGTTTGTTTCCTCTTAGCGGGGGGCAGGAGGAGGGAAAGCTGCCCCCACCCACTGCTCCATGGGAAGCAATAACAGCCGCGCGGGTGGAGGTTTGCAGGGAGGAAAAGCCACTCCACAGAGACTGCAGGCTCCTTCCCCCCATGTCCCCGGGGTCCCCCCACAGCAGCCAGTCCAGGATGTGCTGAAACCAGTGTGCAGGCCTCCAGCATCCACAGGAGGCTTGACGTGAGGTCCCAGGAAGCCCAAGGGAGTTGAGCAGCACCCAAGCCCAAGGGGGGGATGAGGACAGCTGGCTCTCTCGCCTTCTCTGCCTTCTATAGCCCGTGGCTGCCCCAAAACCCCCTTGGCCCCCTGCTGCTCCCTGTGTCCCCAGAGGTGTGGTGACAGCTCCTCTTCCTGAGCGCTAAGCCATCGGGATCAGTTCCCAAAGCTGGTCCTTTCCCACATCCCTTTGGAGGCGTAAGGGCTGCAGGGCGGTAACGAGACCTCTCCCACGCCGCTGAGCGTAACTGGGCAGTGTCCCCCAAAGAGAAAGGCACCGTTTGGCACTGCACAAATCTGAAGCCCGTGGGAAGGGTCAGACGATGAGCTGCGGGCTGGGGTAGTGAGATGAGCCCTGGAGGTGTGGGTGCACAGCAACAGGGGTGACGTTGGGTGCTGGTGTCCCTTGACCCTTCGCCGGGCTTCCTGATGTCCCAGCCAGGCAAACATCCAGCCCACACATCCAGTGGTGAGCTCTTCCCAGCCAGCTGAAGACCACCTCTGGCCCTTGTACCATAACCACTCAGCTGGGGGTGTTTGTGCTCATGTTGAACAGCCTGTGGAAGTGTTCATTAGCCTGTTGCAAGATTTTCTCTAGGAGTGTGAATTGTGGGGTGGTTTGGTTTTTACCTTCTCAAGCCTTTTTTTTTTTCACTTTCAATGGGTTTTTTTGGGGGGGGGCTTTTCTTTTTGTTTCTCACTGTTTTGGGGGAAGAGTGAGGCACAGGCGCAGGTTGTTGAGGGTTGTGATTACCTTTATGTACAATGATTTCATCCGTTTGGCTTCGTTGATTTCTCTTTGTGTGTATTGCCCACCACTATAGGCAGTGAGTCCACTAATTGTGATGATCCTTATCAATGGTACACGATGCACAGACAAATAAAGTTTGTAAAGATTCCCGATGGATCCAGTAGTGCTCCTGCATATTCTCTGTGGAAAACCCTTCCCTCCCCTCCCATTGTCTCCCCTTACGTCGTACCCATCTCTTCTTTACCCATTGTTTTGCCTTTGCTGTGTTGCTGCTGCTGAAGGGGGAGCAAGGGCCTGCTCTTGCCTCACCTCACCGCTGTCCTCCTGCTCCATCCTCCATTGTGCCTCGGGGTGCTGTGGTACAGCCAGGGCTCACAGCCCACCCAGCTCTCAGGGTGGCGCAGGAATCCACCCAGGGACAAAGCTTCAGCTTCTGGGGCCACAACCTGCTCCTCTACTGGGTCCCCCATCAGTGCTGGCTTGCCCCAGGCTTGGGGAGAACATGCCCCACCCCCCATGGTATTTAGCAGCTCTTTCTGGTTGCATCCTCTGGTTATGGAATCAAAGAATCACAGAATCCCTTGGGTTGGAAGAGACCTTTAAGATCGTCAAGTCCAACCACAGCTTGACCCTGCCTAGTCCACCTCTAGACCATGTCCTTCAGCACCTCATCTATTGGCCTTTTCAATCCCTCCAGGGATGGGGACTCCACCACTGCCCTGGGCAGCCTGTTCCAATGCCTGACAACCCTTCCAGGGGGGAAATTCTTCCTGATGTCCAACCTCAATCTCCCCTGGGGCAGTTTGTGACCATTTCCTCTGGTCCTATCAGTTGTATCTTATATCGAGCTGCGTCTGCTCCCGTCCCAGCCTCACAGTGCCTTGCACTGCATTAAGCCACAACCTAACAATAGGTGGGGACACAAGGGAGTCATTCCCAGGGCAGCAGGTGCAAAAGCAGATCTGAGACACCCCACAAGGTCACTAGGAGAACCAGCAGCTTGGGCTGCTCTGGGCAGCTGCCTGACCATGCCCCAGCACAGGTGCCACGGGCCACTTCAGACCCACGTGGCTTGACAGGACTCAGCTAGCACAGATGAGGACAAAAGTCTCTACATGCCCAGGGATATCACTCCTCTGTGTTTCATCCAGCACTGTTGAGCTGTCCCCAAATAAACCCTCCCCACAATGCTTCCAAGGTCCCGCTCTGACAGCTGAAGTCAAACACCAGCTCCAGGGATGGGTCCCAGGCAAGCGCTGCCTCCGTCCATCCATCCCTGATCCTCCTGGCACAGCACACGTGCCTGGGATGCACGCTCCTGAGGTCCTGCCCAAGCTCCTGCCACGTTCCTGCCCTTCTGCTGCACAGGGTCATACAGGGTCTGCACAGCCGGTCAGACTGGTGCCAACAGCAGCATCTGGCTTTTGAGCTCCAGGCTAGAAATGTGCCACCAAGCAAAAGGAGAGAGGGTAGGAAGCAGTTAATTCTGTTGCAGGGTGACCACATCTGCAGAGATGACCATGCCTGCAGAGGTGTCTGTGTCTGCAGAGGTGACTGTGCCTGCAGAGGTGACCACATCTCTGTAGAGGTGTCTGTGCCTGCAGAGGTGTCTGTGTCTGCAGAGGTGACTGTGCCTGCAGAGGTGACCACATCTGTAGAGGTGACAGTACCTGCAGAGGTGTCTGTGCAGAGAGGTGACCACATCTGTAGAGGTGACCATGCTTGCAGAGGTGACCGTGTCTCTGACACAAGAGGATGTGTGGCAGAGCAGGCAGCTAACGCATCCTGGCAGCCAGAGGATTTAACATGACCTCTGGTTGTGCAGACCCAGCCCTTCCCCACACCCTATGCTGCTTCTTTTCCAGCTGTGCTGTGGCACCACTCTCCCTGCAGGCGCTCAGCACCTTGCAGGATAAGTGCAGGTCAAGCTTCAGGGCTCACCAAGCCCCAGGCGAACACAGACAGTCACGTCCATGCGCTTTTCCCTGGTGGTGGATCATGAGAGCGAAGCGGCTCTCCTGACCCAGCAATCACACCCACCAAAAGGGGATGCTGCTATCTGACTGTCATCATTTTCTGCTCCCAAATGAACTGCAGTCGCTGAAGTCATTAACAAGTCGAATGGGACTTGTGCAGCAGCTTGGTTTGACGTGCAGTAAATAACTGTTCCGCTCATAGAGCTTTCCGGAGGGAATGAAGCAGCATTGCTTGCTTAGGACAAGGACTAAATCACAAAATCTGTCAACACCAGCCTTGTTTATGCAATTGTTCTCTGCCAGCCACGTGCTTTTTGGCATCTTTAACGAGCTTATGAGCTGTGCTGTGTGCCCTGTTGCCCATGGAGTCTGCTACTCATCTGTTGCCACAGATGAGTAGCAGACCCCTGGGAAAAGACCCCTCTGCTGAGCCCCAGGTGCCCACCCGTGTTCGTGAGGGTGTAATGCTTGTTGTCTAAGCCAAGCCCCCCTGACAGCAAAAAGTGATCTGTCCTTCTCTGCCAGACACCTGTGTGCCCAGAGGGAGCACAGCCACCAGCACGGGGACACAGTCCTGGGACCCCATCGAGTGCCAGTGCTCTTCCACCTCCTGGCCCCAGCCAGCCCCCTGAGCCTCCCTCGCAGGAGAAGGGCATTGAGCACATCTGGTAACACCCAAGGAGGTTACCCAAAACAGCACTTCAAACCCTCACATCTGGTAACACCCACGGAGGTTACCAGAAACAGCACTTCAAACCCTCAGCCCACCCGCCCCAGTGGTCCTCCCGCCCTCTCATCACCCATGAGCCGAAGAAGACACTTTCCATGGAAAAGGATGCAGCATGGTGCAAAGGACGTTCAGAGATGGACATCCCAGCAGGACACTGCAAAGGGCTTGGGGACAAAGGGAAGGAGCACATGGAGCAGTGACAGCCCTGAGCATCTTAGCAAAGCCATATCCCCAGCTCTCCAGGCGCCCACGGGAGAGAAAGCAGATCCCAGCCACAACCCAAAGACACGGAAAGGGGGCAAAAGAGCCAAGGACTCTGCTGTCCATGATGCCAATGAAGCCACAGGCCTGCAGGATCTCAGGGCTGAGCCTACCCGAGCTGCTACCACCTGCGCCAGGGCAGCACGGGAGCCACGTGCTCCAGAGAAGCGAATCCCTCATTTCCGAGCAACGTGCCCACCCGTGTGTCCCACGGGCTGTGGTCACTGCAGGGCAAGGGCAGATTGCAGGTGTCATTTGTGCATCTCTCTCTGTGCTTCCACTGGTTCTTTGAAGAGCAAAAGGGGAAAAGGGAGGCTTTGAGCCCTTTCTTTACACGTGTCCAGACACAGCGTGTAAACTCCCCGCACTATTTGCACTCCGGGCGGGGAGAACCAGAACCCGGGTGTTATTGTTACAGCTATTTTTAAATGTTTGGATAAGAACCAACGGTGTTGGGGGCCATATACGTACCTAAGGAGGAGGCTGAGCTGCATTCCTGAAGGGGCAGAGCTGGGCACAGCCAGAAAGGGATGGCAAGAGAGGAAAGAGAGAGAACGTCGATGCTGGAGGATGCTATCCTGGGAGAAACCCCTGTGTTATTTTCTGGGCTGTGGCACCCCTTTGCTGAGCTCTGGGAACCTCTCTGGCATCTCTGAGCGTGTGAAGACTGACCACACACATGCAGCTGCAGAAAAAAAGAGCTGTTTATCNGCATGTCCCCCCACCCCAGCTGCCAACTGCCCTTCAGCACAGCCAGCACACAGCATCCAGCTGCTTTGAACCATCNAAAAAAAAAAGAGAGAGAACTGGCTCGGGCGGGAAAGCTTCCAGAGGCATCTGTATTCTTGCAAAAGGGACGAAGGGACAATAAATACAGCGAGTTTCCTCACCTTTTAAGGACTTGAGCCTTCCTCCTTAGGGAACTGGAGGTGCCAAGAGCCTCTTGACAGCCAGCAACACCCCCCTGCACCAAGGGAAGGGACAACGTGAAGGAGAGGGACCTGTCTGTCCCAGCAGGAGCCGTTATCAGTAAAGGCAGATCGCTGCTACTAGCAGGATGTGGTCTCTATGGCACGTCCCTGAGAGCAACCAAGGGGTCTCTGTGGGGTCCTGGAGCCAGCCCCATCCCTGAGCACCCAGTGTCCCCAGTGTCCATGGCGGGCCCGGCGTCCTCCCCTGGCTCCTTCCCATCCCCCCCGAGGTGAATGCCAGCTTGGGGCTCCCCTCCTGGGAGATGTGAAAGGAGACACTGGGGTGCACGCTGTTCCCAAAGCAGGCAGCTGAGTGCTGCTGGTGGGATGTCTGTCAGAGGCCACAGGGAAGGGAGAGGTGCCGTGGGGTCCCACACCGGACCTGCAAGCCCTGTTTTAGGCACTGCCACAGCACGTCCCCCTGCCCCAGCTGCCGGCTGCCCTTCGGCACAGCGAGCACACAGCCTCCAGCTGCTTTGGACCACCTCTGGGCACCGGCCCCAGGCAGCACCTTTATCCATTTCATTCAAAATAGCCCTTGCTCGGTTGTACCACGCTGTGACAGCTCTCTGCCCCTCCCAGCACACACTCCCACCCCACCAGTGTGCAGCCTGAAGCACTGGTGGAAGTGATGCTCTGGGGACACATGCTAACTGGCATTGGGGTCCTCCAGCGTCCCTCTTGAGCCATCTCAAGGCCCCAAAATGGCTGTCCATGCATGGCAATAACCTGCCTTGGGGCTTGTTCTGTGCTAACCCCCACATGGAGCCTCTTTGGATGCCCTCTTCCTTCAGGCTCCCTGCAGAGGAGCCTTCTCTGTCCCTCTTACCCCACCACGGGGATTTCCCATGTGGGACCTGTCTCCTCTCTCACTGGACGGAACAGCAATGCTCATTAGCTCAGGCTTGCTGTCTGCATCTCAGGGCAAAGATTAACCACCCAAAACGATGTCTTCAACTTGAAACCCTGCAAGCAAAGGACAATGCAAGTCTCCACGCAGCAGAGGCAGCCGTCAACGTGCTGAGCCCTTCCTCATCACCCAGGCACCGTCACGGCGGCTTCCCACGGGCACTGTTTGCATCGTGCTGCTGCCCTTCACTCATGAGGTTGTGGAAGGTTAAACTTTTCTGCTGGATTTACAACATTATCAAGTCCCACAGATGATCCAATTGCATCCCCCCAGCCCTGTCTCGACACTTCCAGGGCAAACCAACTGATTTAAACGAGAGTTTGAGGTCCACTACAAATCCTTTCTTTCAAAACAGAGCCTGTTGCTGTGCTCTAAAACTTACCTACCTGCTGTTATAGTCCACTTCAGGTGGTTGTGTGATGGTTAGTTCCATTTAACTTTCAAGTTCCAACATTACCACAGAGCTGGGAAACAATGTCTCCACTCCTCTCCACCCTCCTTGTGTGCTATCTTCAAAGTCAGAGACATCAGGCTCCCCTGACGTTACCGACCTTCGAGATTGCCTTGGAGCTTACTGCAAATAAGGATGTTTAGGAACTTTTCTGGAGATAAGGATGCTCTGCACATCAGTTGCTCATCCCACTGGAATGCTTTTGGAAATGCTGAATCTTTCTTGGGATGTGAAGTTTTGGGCAAAGTCTCTGATGACAATGTTGAGACAATTCAGGTTTTCAGACCGACTCTTACACCTGCCCACACCTGCTGCTCTCTCCTGCCCCGACTTAAAACAGACTTCACATAAAGCCAGTTGCAGCACCTTGGGATGCTTATCAGGAGATGAGCTCCTGAACCCTCAGAGGACAGAGAGGACTCCACCAGGCTCTCCCCCTGCACTCCCTGATCTCTCCATTGAAGTTGGACTTATTTCTTCTTTATTTCCAACTCCCGAGGCGTCCCTTACCAATGATAATGGCAGGGTGAGACCTGCATAGAGCCAACAGCCTTGCTCTGCCTTCTTGGCAGAAGGTGTTGTGGAAGCCCATGGCACTGGGATCACAGGGGCTGCCTGCCCCTCAGCCCTAGCACACACTAGGCTCCTCGCTCACAGGAACACGAGGTTCTGGCAGATTAACTCCCTTGCAGAGGCACTTAGATATGTGGCGAGTCGATGAGTGACTGTGAAAGCACAGGAGATTAGATCCTGGTGCTGCAAATGTGTCCCGGGTTGCTACTGGGCTTATCTGTGAGCGTTAATGAAAGCTTTTGTGAAGGAATGGCTTTGTGACTCCCAGGGATGCGGGCAGATTTCTCCTTGCTTGGTGTGATGCTGAGATGGGTCCCTTCCCCCTCCCGTCCTACAGTCCTGTGCCTGTCCCTGACCTTGCCTTGCAGTAGGAGCCGTGATTAGATGCCTCTCAGCCGAGCTCCNCAGCGAGCCACGCAGGAGACCTCCTCCTCTCGCTCTTAATCAGGAGCCATACTCCTTCCAGCAGCTCTAGAGAGCGAAACACGGCCCTAACACCTTTTATGTTACAGACACCCTGTTAGCAACACAGCAAACGTGATTTACTTTGTTTTCCCTGATGACAGCACTTGCCCAGCTGCTTTGTTTCTGTACAGCATTAAGCATTGGGAGGCAAAGCTCTGCAAATAACCCAGCCTTCGAGGCTGCCTGTCAAGGGTGTTGCTCGGCAAGCTTTTTTTGTTTGCAGATGGAAGGGAGAAGTTGGTGGATTCTCATAAGGTTCCTAGCTCCTCCTGGAACCAACACAGATGTGCTGGTGAGAGCCACAAAACGTCGGGTTTGGTACAACCCTCTGCATCCTCAGTCTCTGTGCCGAAGCGATGCAGCATGAGGCTGTCAAAACAAAGCCATGATGTCCTGATGGCCACTCGGCACTGTTATACCTCCCACTGTCCCTAGGGTATCTCCAGAGGAGCCCTCTGCTCTTCATTGGGTGCAAACATCACCGTTAATCAAGCAAGAAGGACAGGGAGGANCCCAGCTGCTTTGTTTCTGTACAGCATTAAGCATTGGGAGGCAAAGCTCTGCAAATAACCCAGCCTTCGAGGCTGCCTGTCAAGGGTGTTGCTCGGCAAGCTTTTTTTGTTTGCAGATGGAAGGGAGAAGTTGGTGGATTCTCCTAAGGTTCCTAGCTCCTCCTGGAACCAACACAGACGTGCTGGTGAGAGCCACCAAACGTCGGGTTTGGTACAACTCTCTGCATCCTCAGTCTCTGTGACAAAGCGATGCAGCTGTCAAAGACAAAGCCATGATGTCCTGATGGGCACTGTTATACCTCCCACTGTCCCTAGGGTATCTCCAGAGGAGCCCTCTGCTCTTCATTGGGTGCAAACATCACCGTTAATCAAGCAAGAAGGACAGGGAGGATGCTGGGTGCTACCTCCACCCACCCCCCCAAACAGGCCCAGGGCACATTCCCAGCAAGAAGCAGTCAGGCTGCCAGGGAGCGAAGCTGCAGCCAGGAAAGCTCACACCTCCCAAAACCAGCAGCTTGCCCACAGCAGGACTCTCCGTGGGGCTCACCCCATCGCTGCTGCGGCGGGCAGAGCCTCTGGCAGCTCAGCATCCTGCAGGCAGAGCAACCCGTGCCACACATGAGAGCACTCGGCAAAGGAGGCCTGATGGGACTGGCCATAATGTCCTGAAGAAGAGGGAAATGGGATAGGAATGAGTGGAAAAAAGGACAGTAGCAGTAACTTACCACAATTACTGATTTCCCCCTGTAATTAAGCGATCTGGTTATCTCAGAACTTGAGTGACCACTCCAGGTCTCAAAAGCCATTTCCACCCACTTGAAACACGGGCAAAGCAACCACTCTGCTTTCTAGAGTGGAAAACAGGTTGTTGCTGCGAGCTTGGAGAGGACACAGGAATGTACCTCTGATGTCAGAGATGGGATTTGCATCATTATCGTCCTTCTCAGGAGCGGGGGACTCTCCCTGTGCAGCTTGTCCTCCCCAGCTTGCCCTGGGGACGGTGGATGATGCCCAGGAGTGAGGCAGACCAGGGTGCCCTGTTGTGGCAGGATGCAGGAGAGGAAGGGCTCAGAATGGTCTTAAAAGGGTCTTAATAGGCAAAGGGAACGTGTAGTGGCTCGGTGCATCCCACAAGGCATGGCAGCAAGTCAGTGTGTGGTGCAATTCAGGGGAATACTGCCCAGGTAAGGCTGTCCTCTGGTATTTTTGATGTGCTGGAGAACATGAGAGATGTGCTCCTAAACTGATGGCTCATGCTTTCCTGCTCTCCTCTGACAGCAGCTACTGTCCCCCCTCCCCACTCAACAGCCCGGGAGGGAGCTCCCTATCGCCCCAGGAGCTGCACAGGGCAGGGAGGGGGCTGTGACCACCACACTAGAAAAGCCCATCAGCCCAGGCACCCACCACAGCTACCCTGCACCTCCTGTGTCACCCATCATCCTGTGTGTCTTCCCCCTCCCAGCCGCAGGGCACTAGGGCAGACCCGACGTCTTGTGCTAACCCTGACCAAGAGAGACAGAGAGATACCCCTGCAGGTAGACCCCAGCTGGGCAGAGCCACATCCTTCCAAAGCAGGGCACAGTTTGTGTAAGAACTGGCTTGCCTGGGGATGGAAAATCAGAGCATGGGTTACAAATTCATCCCCACCTTCCCTCTGGTGCCTGTGCCACAGCTGGCACCACGCGCCAGCAGCGCCCTGGTGACGCGAAGCCCCTGCACTGGCAGGTCAAAGCTGAGGGTCACCCCTGGGTGATCTGAAGCCTCCAGATCTCTCTGTCTCTCTCTCGTGGTTCCTTGTAAGTTCAATGGCACAATGCAGCTACACTATTTGAAAAGCCATAATATTTGTTGGTACGACTCTTTTATTACCGTCGATTTATATATATTTGTTGATAAAAGAGGTCATCTTGGGAGACACTTGTAGTCTACTGGGAAATAATTATCTGATGCTGTATATTCTGTACATGCTGTATAAACAAAGTGAAATATTTAAATCAAAATGTTCGGTGGACTCAGTGGCACTTGCTGGGAGGGGAGGTTGGGACTGGGCGAGCCCCCTCCTCGGGCTCGGGGTCCCTGGTAGAGTCATCGTCCAACTGGGGTCCTGGCCAAAGCCCAGGGTAGGACCTGGCCATGGTGCAAAGGTGAAGCCTGCAGCTACCTGGGTGCTTTTCCCCACACAAAAAGCCAAAGGAGACAACTTTGCGGGCGAAAGCAGCCGTATTTGATCTCCCTCCTGCGGGTGAAGCACGGGAGCAGGCCCAGCTTTGTTTGTTGGAAACTCTCAGCGCAGCAAGACCGGCGTCGCCCACCCAATTCCCTCCTCTCCTGCCCCAGGGTGGCAAACCCTTCAGCCACCACCCAGCACGACATCTCTTAAGCCTTATGGTCAGAGACAATGCCCCACAGGGGGTTGGATGAATGAATGAGTGGATGGATGGATGGACAGACGGATGGGTGTCTGGCAGCGGCACAGACTGGCTCTGAGCATCTGGCTCCTCCGACTCGTCTCCGTGCTAATCCCGTGCAACGGCGCCAGCTACTCTCCGGCACGTCTTAGGGCAGCGATGAGCTGCGATCTTCTAACCTGACAACACACTGTTAGAAAACCTGTTTCATATTTCCTGTGGTATCGATCTACGACTTTTGAAATCATTGGAGACAGTTGTGGTAGCCTAAAAAAAAAAAATTGTGCTGAGCTCATATATTTTTATATTTGTGGTGTTTTCCTATTCATAGAGAGTAGTGAACCAGTAACCCTATAGCTGAAAGTTAACTATTCAAAATAAATATACAACTGCAGAAAATATTTGTAAAAATAATTTATTTGAAATATTCTGCCAAAGATAGCTCTCTAATTACCTGTAAAATGTCATTTCTCTCTTTTTGCTCTGAATGTCATTGTGAAAGCACCTTTCTCCTCACTATCTTTCGAAGATTTCCTTTTTTTGTTTGTTTGTTTTTGTATTTTTAAGGGCAAAGAAATATGCCAATGATTTTTTTACTGGAGCAGTAAGTAGATTAGTAAGGGAGGCGGGAGACAACTTTACGATGGTGATTAAACGGGATCCAGGAATAATCACTCCGAAAATCTGGTTTCTCCTGTAGTTCCTCTCACGGGCATATGGGTTTCATAGCCCAGGACAGTTCTCTGGCAGGAGGTCTGTGGCTGATGTTGCTGATGTGTAGCCCACCTGAAGGAGAAAAATCTCTTGACCCCCCCATCATTTGCATGCTCGGGGCATTTGGACCCCCTTATGGGTAATTTCTGCCTCAGAATCACAGAATCACAAGGTTGGAAAAGACCATTAAGATTATCAAGTCCAACCATCCCTGTCCTCTCCTAAACTCTATCCCTGAGCACCTCATCTTCCTGTCTGTTAAATACACACAGGGGTGGGGACTAAACGCCCTCCCTGTGCAGCCTGTGCCACATCCCAACAGCTCTTTCAGTGAAGAATTTCTTCCCAACATCTAATCTGAACCTGCCCTGGTGCAGTTTGAGGCCATTTCCCCTTCATTATCTACAAGTAGGACACCTTCATTAGCCCTTGGCCTGTGGGTAACCCACACTCGAGGCTTTGTGGAGCTCTGGCCTGATGAGGTCTGGCCCTCCCCAAAGCCATTCCCAGTGCCTGCAGCAACCAGACCCTGCAACAGCAGAAATCCCGCTGGATCTGTCCCCTTTCCCACATGGAGACAGGGGCAGGGGAGACCCATCCACCACAGGACATGATGTCTTAGCAAGGGACCAGTCCCTGAAGGCAGTGGGTTAGACAGGATGATGTATGGCCCTTTGCCAGGGGAAGCTGCCCACATTTGCCTGTTCAGAAACCACTAATTTATTTATTTATTATAGGGGAAATTCCTGTTTCCCTTGTTCATCTCTTCCTCTTGAAAGAACTTTTAAGTGCTAGGGAAAGCCTTCATTATCTCTGTGAGCCCCAAGCCAGTGGCACTGGAAACACGACCTCAGCCATGTCCGTTAGGCCCTGCCATATCAGAGAGGGTTTTGGCTCAGGTGGGTCGTGGGGTTTTTATCCTGCTTCTGAGCAGATTCACAGTTTCTTCAGTTTCTTTGTCATAAAGATCCAGAAGAATTAACTGGCAGTAAAGAAATGAGGGCCCCGGCCTAGTGAACAGGCTTCCACGTGCAATTCGGCTCGCCCAAGGCCAGGCACGTGCGTGAGCACTTTTGTTGGATGGGTGCCCAGAAACAGAGATGTGAAACAGCCACCAAGCCGCCTCGGGGCACGTACAGGTGTGACAGGAGTGTCGCCATCCATCGGGTCTGGGTGTCAGGCGACCGCGCGCACATGCACGGTCTGCGGCTGTGGGAAGGAACGGCGCGCCGGGGAAGTTTTGGTTCCTGGGTGCAATGAGCTCTCTGAATCCAGGGTTACGTAGCTGCTCCGTCACAGGGAAACGTGAGCGAGCCGGGGAAGACAAGTGTGAGAAGAATTGGGTTTCTGATCACTGTGCATTTTGTTAATTAGTGAATTCAAATAGTTTTATTTTTACCAAAAAAAAAATAAAAAAACAGATAATCTTTATTCCANATATATATAAATATATATTATTTGAATGGTTTATATCCTGTTGCTCTAACTACATAAAATGGAAACATATTGCAAGTTGTGTCATTCCAGTGTACAAAATAAATGACTCCCCCCACCCCTGCATGCTGCCTGGGTATGTTGTGATTTGAATTAAGAGTTATATTTGAATTGCCTTATTCAAGAGGTTGTATGTTACCTAACTGGGGAATGACCTGGCACTGTTCATCACATTACATGTGCTACTTGATGCTGTGTTATGTCAGATTCAGATGAGCTGTCTGTCATCCGTGTATTTCGTGGGAGACCTTTTATCTTGTTGAACTGTGATATGTAAAACCTCTCATTGCCTGAAATAGTCAGAGTTGTAGAAATCAGTGTCTTCAGCTGTTTCCCTGATTTTATCACATTTCCTAACACAAAATATAGATGTTTGTAAATTCTTCATTCACTTTGTCTATTTTTACGTACGAGGCTCTTTTAATCTGGCAAAGGAGTACGATAAGGCAGCTTCCCCTGAATTTTTCAATCAAGGCTCAGTTTCATTTCTATCCCTCGGCAAGATGCAACAACCAATTTTCAGCAGCTACAATTGGAATTAGGGACGTGTGTTTACTGCTGTTATCTCTTTTCTGGCTCAGATGGGCCATTATCACTGCGGAACACAGTGATTAATGACAAACCACACGTGATGATTCTGTAGTGACAGCTCTCTGTGGACCAGGCACTTTACAGAAGCTTCTCCAGGCCCCACACCTCTGGGGTGAGTGGGAAGGGAGAGAATAGATGTCCCTGCCACAGACAGACAGACAGGAGGAGAGAGGGGACAGGCAAAGCATACGAATCCCAGGTCCAAGGCGCTTTTTCTCATTACACAATGCACCCCAAGTCTTTGCTGTCTGCCCCCCCTGCCCAACACCCCAGATATACACCCCAGATGTAAAACTGCACCTTGTCCAAGCATTAACCCCACAGCTGCAGCACATCTCTGAAGACCAACACCCCATCTAGACACTGCGTTGTGCTAAATCCCCCGTGACGGCTGCTCCTCCAGCGCCCGCTGAAGCTGCGCGTGGGTCTTTTTCTGGCTTTGGTTACCAGCGTTAAGATCCTGTTACTCCACATAGCGGCCATTACCCCTTGTCCTGTCCCCACAGGCCACTGAAAAGAGGTTGGCCATCTCACTTTGTCTGCCACACTTCAGATATTGATAAACATGGATGAGATCCCCTCTCAGTCTTCTCCAGGCTGAACAGCCCCAGCTC
>VXBZ01011168.1:170115-190594 GCA_013399135.1 Heliornis fulica | reverse complement strand
TAAACTAAATAAATTTTCGAGGCCCACTGCCTAAATTCTAAGTTAATTGAGTAATACTATTTTAAATAACTACTACGTTAAAGCAAAGCTGCAGAAATTTTCTTTAAAAGAATATTTGTATTCAGGAAAATATTCTGCATAACCAAGAAACTGCAAACTAGTGGGTTATGCTAGTAAATGTATTTGCCCATAATTATCCTGTAGAGACTGTGTGGGTCTTAGATCAATAGTTCATATATTTTGTTCATCGCTAACCTTCAACAGTTATTGAAATACACCCTAAGCGAACTGTTCTTGACCTTCCTTGATAAAATGCCATACAAGTGCTCATTTATTTTTTCTGCATTACTCTCTTATAGAGGAGCTATTCTAATTGTGTATAAATGGAAAGCTGAAGAGTATGGTAAATGATTTTCAGATTTTAGATTTGAGAAATACCAGTTCTATATTATGCCAGTACATATAGCTTGATGTAACTGTGTATGCTTAAATGTAAGCTACATAGGACATGCCATTAATGAAAAACATTAACAGTACTAAATGATCTGTTTATCATTTACATCAAATCATCTTTTACCATTAAAATGCTGGCATCCCATAATAAATAGAAGCCCCTCCCTTCCCTCAAATTGAAAATACCAAATTAGTTGTTTGCCATTATAATGTTAATGATATCAATACTCTGGAAAGGAAAAATACAATGAAAATTCATATTAACCAAAGTGGGTTTTCCATCCCCTGTTTTTGAATAAAGACTGTTGTAGCTAAATCATACGGAAAAAATTAACCCATAAAATAATTGGCTTTCTTTTTTTAAAGATTCTTAACAATTTAATTTACATGTTGATTATATAGCTGTGAAAATTTTCCCAATTTGATTAAGTAAAGCAGAAAGTGCCTAAGAGTAAATTGATATCTGAAATTGGAGAATGTACTTCATCTAATTGTATTAATAAACTACACTGATGAGGTTTGTTTAGTAAGAGAAAACCCTTTTGACCTTTTGATTTAGTATAGAGTAGAACATATTATATCTGGGTCTTTTTACAGTATTCTCATTATGTTCAGCAAAATCAAACACTTCTGTAACACTTTGTCAAAGTGAAAAAATAATGGAATAATAAAAACTTTAAGATTAGTTGAAGAGTTATATACAGTGCTTGTCATGCTCTTTTTTTCTAACAGTTGTGGGGTTTTTGTGTTGTTAGATGAAAATTGCAATAAGGAACAATTGTAGTCTGACAGTTCTCTTGAACAATATTTTTTTAAATTCATATTTTCCCTTAATTTTGCAATATGTGACAGAGTACAGGTCTTTTTCCACTTTCAGTGATATAAGCAAGTTTTTGTTAGAACTTGCATTATGCTTGTTCATATTAATAAATATTATGTACACTCTGAATTTGTTCATGTGAGGTAATATGCAAGAATAGGTAAGAAGGATTTTCTGAAAGGTGTGAATAGATTTGGGAAAGAAACAATAAAACTCAAAATAAGGTATTAGATTTTAAAACATTTGAAACATCAGTTCTACTGATCATCTGAATTCCACTCAGACACAAATATGAGGGTCTGAATGAGAAACAAATCTAAGAATCAGTTCTGAGTAAGACCTATAAAATCAGTTTTGTGGGATGGTATTTTCTATAGATAAACACATTTCTCATCTCCATAATGTGGTATACAAGAGAACCGACACTGAAAAAGATTGAAGTATCCAATGATATTCATGGCTGTAACATCACAGTTTAACTACCTGACATAAGAGTGTCACAGAGGAAAACAACAGACAATGTGGCACAGTCAATGAGATTTCCAGTATTTTCTCTTTGTCTCTTGTGCATTTCTGAGTCATGTTTTTTTCCAAGTGGACTATGTGGCTGACTATTTTTCCTAGGATGCACCACATATATCCCCATCTCAATGCAACTTCATCATCCCACTGTTTTCCTTAATCACATCTGCTGTTTCTCCCAGGTTGCAGTCAACATACTAGAAGATAAACTTCTTATGTGTCAGTCAGAGAATATTACCAGCTTTCCAAAAGTCACTGTTGTGCTCCATTATATCTGCTACATCAAGCTTCTTTTCTGACCTTCCAGTTTTGAAATGCTACATGGAACAGCTCCACTTGTAGTGTACTATACAACTTATTTCCTCTGAAGGACTCCTTTGATGTGATTCTATCAGCTAGCTCTCATCTTCAATTCAGCAAATTTCCAATTAAATGAACCTAACTTTAATAAAAAAACCACAACCCTGTCCTTGGAAATAATAAAAAATCTTTATTATTCTTTGGGTAAATAAATTATTCCCCATCCCTTGCTATTCTTTTACTATAAAATGATTTAAATGTCTTAAATGAATACCAAAGCTTTCATTAAGTTTCTTCAAATATCCTGCATACACATAGGAAAAGGGAATTTAAACAGCACTTCACTTATCTGAATCATACCAAAGCTGTAGAAAAGGATTTCACTGCAAATACAATTGAGTAGTTCTGCAGACTGAGAGCTACACAAAGATGACAGTTTAACATTATTATGCAGTATATTTCTTGCTGTATATTTGTTCTTATTTATTTTCATTGTTTTGGTTTGCTGTCTTTATTTTAAGGCTCTGCATGCTGTCTTTTTCTTGAAGGCTCAGAACTGATATGAAGAAAATTCCTTCCTTAACAATAGGAGTTTTGCTTTGTCTAGGAAGTCCAGAAGGTTTTTGAGGCCATTATTTTGCTATATAAGAATTAAATCAATGTGACACAACAAAACTTGTATACAAAACATGCCAGCAGACTGGAAATACATTTTATTTCCTATCTAAAATTTTCTATATTCCTATATGTCTTCCTAAGTTTGGTCCTTTTTTATTTGACCTCCAAATCATAAGCTAGAATATATATCAGAAATTGTCCTGCTGCCCAAATATATGACATAATTAAACTGTCTTCCTTTTGAGAATTAAATTATTTTCCACCCAATATAAATCCAGAAAAGCAAAGTAAATCCATTCTTAGGAAACTTGTCCATGTGCAGCATTCCAAGAGTATGTGAGGCTGAAATGCCTCAAGCCTTTGGAACACCAGGGGGTCAGTTGGGTGGAACACTCCTAGATAATACTAGGACCTGAATCATGTTCACACCGGGAAGAGGACAAAGGCAGTAGAGAATCGAGGGAAAGCAAGTTTAGAAGAGTATTTATTCAAAATTTTTCAGGAGCTGTGGGAAGAGACTGATCAGATTGAAATTTAGCTGTCAGTGTGTCCCTAAGGGGGTGAGAAAGAAACACCAGCCAGTCATCAATGTGAAAAGCATTCTTTGAACAGTCTGTGATTACTGATCTGTCTTTTCTTGACTTTATCATGGCCAGTATCTGACAGGAGTAGAATAGATGACAACAAGCTGATTGTTCATCATGCACACAAAAGATATATAACCCAGAGGCTAGTAGCTGATCTGCTGAAGTATGAATTTTTGTTTTAACTAAAGGCTGCAACTGTTACGAGCAAGTAGCACAGATAGCTAATTCTGTTCACTGAGGCATGCAAAAAGGGATTGAAGATGCTGATTCCAAAACTCCCAACTTCTAATGCCTGAAATTACCATTATGCAAAAATTCTGGTGAACTTTTCACAGAACACTAATACAGAACAACTTTTGAAAGGTTAGATAATTTTTTTTAAGACTTTTAACACTGGTAGTTGTATCACCTGCCATATTATTGCACAGGTGGATTACCCTCAAAGCTGAGAAACAGATTTTCATCCTTGCATCCTTTCATACCTTAGCCAAAAATGCTAAAAGTGTCCTGTTACCATTTTTTTTGTGTTTGTACCTATACACAGAGACCCAAAGAATTTCTCAACTTTCTCTGTAATAAGATGATTTGACGTCCTCAAGGCCCAAATAAAGGTAAAATCTTTAGAGCAGCTGAAGTGCTTTTAGCTGTTTTTTACACATCTTATGTGTCTTCACATCTTCCAAACGTGAACACCAAAGTTAGTTGGAGGTCTTTGATCTCTAGAAACTGTTACACATATAGAAACATATATCTGATGATCACTGCAGCTTTCTCTCTCCTTCCTCAGCAACTTCATCTACACTTTCTGTTAGTTTTTATGCTGACAATGCACTTCTGGGTTTTGGTTTGGTTTTTTGCACTGGATTGCATCCAGGAGGGTTTTGAATATTTCCAGAGAAGGAGACTCCACAACCTCTCTGGGCAACCTTTCCAGTGCTCTGTCACCCTCTCAGCAAAGGATGTATTGTCTCATATTTAGGTGGAGCTTCCTGTGTTGCAGCTAGTGCTCATTGATCACTTACTTGTTATTTGGCAGTACTGAAAAAGGTCTGACCTGCATCCTTCTTGTCATCTGCTGTTTTGATGTTTAAAGTATTGGTGAGATCCCTTCTCAATAGTTTCTTCCAGGCTGAACAGATCCATCTCTCTCAACCTTTCCTTATACGAGAGATGGTCCAGTCCCATAGTCATTCTTATAGCCCTCTGCTGGACTCTATCCAGTAGTTTCTTGTCTTTCTTTAACTGAGGAGCCCAGATGATTCACTACTGCAGATGTGGCCTCACCAGGGCCAGGCAAAGGGGGAGGATAACCTTCCTAGATCTGCTGGCCATGCTCTTAATGCACCCCAGAATACCATTGGCCTTCTTGGCCACAGGGGCATGTTGCTGGCTCACAGACAACTTATCTACAAGGACTCCCAGGTAATTCTCTGCAGAGTTGATTCTCAGCAGGTCATGCATGGGGTTATTCTTCCCTAGGTGTAGGACCCTACACTTGCCTTTGTTGAATTTCACCAGGTTCCTCTCCACCTAACTCTCTACCCTGTCCAGGTCTTGCTGAATGGCAGCAGAACCTCCTGGTGTGTCAGTCACTCCTGCCAATTTTGTATCATCAACAAACTTGATGAGAATATGCACTGTCTCCTCATCCAGGTCAGCAATGTGTATGTTGAATAAGACTATACCCAGTACCATCCCTGGGGCACACTGCTAGCCACAGCCTCCAACTAGGCTTTCCACCATTTATCACAACCCTCTGAGCTCTGCCATCCAGCCAGCTCTGAATCCTCGTCACTGTCCACTCATCTACACCATACTTCCAACCTTCCCAAGAAGATGTTCAGCCTTGCTGAAATTGAATTTGACAACATCCACTGCTCTCCTCTCACCCCCCCAGCCAGTCATGCCATCATAGAAGGCTATCAGATTGGTTAGCATGATTGCCCCCTGCTGAATCCAGGTTGACCACTCCTGAAAACCAACCGAATAATGAAGAAAAATACGTTTTAAGGTTTCAACACTAGCAAACTGTTTTTGGAGTTGTTTAGATTCATGACAAACAAACAGAAGCGTTTTTATGGTGCAGACAAACTTGTAGACTCCAACAAGTTACAAGTTTGCAATTGCAAGACAAGTGCAAAAAGTTCAAAAATTTTACAAATGTGAACATGGCTGACAAAGAAGATTGAAGAAGGCATTGATCTGTCGTTAACTTAAAAAGCTAAAAGGAACTAAAAAGAATTTCAGAATAGCAAAACAAGAACTAGATATTAGTAGGGGAAAATAATACTGGGTTTTATGCTGATCATGGGCTTAAAGAAGAGGATACATTTAGAACTGACAATGCTGCTTATACCATCTATAAACAGTTGTAAAACAAGTCTCTTCTAAATGAATATTTTTCAAGTTACTAGATATAGATACTTGGGTGCACTGAGTAAAGGAATATCGGAGAAGCTAATTTTAAATATATTTTTTGGGAAAAATTCAGAATACAGCATAACATTTGCTAAATTCTGACACTTTAGAAGGGTGAACCAGAAATGACAGATTAAAGTATATATTAATTCTTGACAAAAATAATTCAGTCTAAATTCAGGAGTAGATACTAAAATATCATTAATGTCAATCAATTTGGTTTTAAAGGAGGTACTGCACATCATATAAAAGTGTTATCTTCAGGCGCAATAGAAGTAAGGTTTTATTTTCCCACGTGTTAGCTGAACAGGGTTAAGTGCATCACTGACAGACTGTGACCTTCTCTGGAGAATGCCCTTGGGTCTTAAGCCTCCAGCCTTCATTTTTCTTGGGGCAGTAACTTGAGAGTTGCTCTTCAGAGCAGCATTTTAGAGGCATAACCTTCTCATAATTTATTATGATTATTTCAGCAAGAGTGAATTCTGTTTAACACCTAGACTTCCACTTTATCTCAAAAAACTGAGGGATTTTAACCGGTGGCCAAACAGCTTTCAGACCTAGTAGTACATTTTACTTAAGAAAAAAAAAATCCATTATAAGACTGCAAACAGTTCGTACACATACCCTATCTGTAAGTTATTCACCATTGTTCTTATGGGGTATTTATAAGTAGTGTTCATAAATTTGCCACTTTTTTATTCCAGAAAGAATCTGATTGCATCTAGCAGATCAGACCCACAAGGGTACCTAAAATTCAAGAAAATTACCTAAGTTAATTTCCTCTTCATTTTTACTGGGTTTTCAAATCTCTAAGAGAGCTATTCAGAAGTGCAAATTACATTGGTACCATCAGTAGCCCACAGGAACTTTTTCTTATCTGACCAATTCTATTCTATTCTATTCTATTCTATTCTATTCTATTCTATTCTATTCTATTCTATTCTATTCTATTCTATTCTATTCTATTCTATTCTATTCTATTCTATTCTATTCTTCTCAGTCTTTGTTACTACACCTAGTTACAGGAGAGGATACAGAGGTGTTCACATAGGCAATGGGAATTCCACCCCACTGTAAGAGTATTAGTCTTCAAATTTCCATTTCTACTGTCTGCCATTCCACATTAAAAGAACAAGCCTTTCTTCACCTAAAGATATTCTCAAAATAAAAGTTCCTTCTAGTGTTCTAGTGTCTTTGTGAACCCATACTGTGGTATAACAATCATTCATTCTTTTCACCACTGAAATCTTCATATAAATACCAAAGACACATCTAGGTTATTATCTAGGTAAAAAGGGTCACCATTTCTTTTTCTTCTAAACTTAAAAAGAAAACCTTATTAAGAAAAAAGAAAATAATTGAGTCTATGATTTTTGTGGTAACTTTAAAATTGCTAGGACACCTGCATCTTTATTGGTAAGCATGCTGTAATTGCTGTTGCAATTTATTACTGTTAACATTGAGACTATTATAAATACTTGTCTCTTTCAACTGAAGGTTCAGAGCCTTGCATGCTAGCCTGAACCATTATGCAGGTGGATGAACTGAGATGCTATTGTTTCAGCTGAGATTCTGCCTTCAGATTACAAGTTATATTGAATTCAGAGTCTGGAATTGGATTGAAATATAGGCAGCAAGGTGTACTTGCAGCCCAGAAAGCCAGCTGTGGTCTGGGAGCATCAAAAGAAGTGTGACCAGCAGGTCAAGGGAGGTGATTTTCACACTGAACTTTTGTCAGACCCCACCTTCCATCAATGATGATTTCACATTTGCTGAAAACATACAGTAAGAAAAACACTTGATATTTTGTCCTTGTTATCATGATTAAAGAAATAACAGTTTTCAATTATCTTTATTTATTTTTATTTTGAATATTAAAAAAGTTACAACAAATCAAACACATTTTCAAAGACAATCTGCTTGCTCATTTTCACTGTTTTTCCAGAAAATCTTGGTGTTTCTGACTGGTTTTTCTTGTGATGTCTTAATTTGCCACTGAATCTCATAGGCAAACTGCTGCAATAACTGTGATTCCTTACATGGTCTCCCATTTAGCTATAATTCATTCTCAGTCCTCAAACATTCAGACAATTTGGAATTGAGGCACTCCTGTATATGAAAAAATCTCTTTTCTAATATGAAATTCAGCATGTGGTATATCAATACCCAGAATATTATCTGTGAACAGTTCTAAAATGTTCATATTCTAAATTCACGTTATTTAATTGAACCCATGAATAATAGGACACATTATGCTATGTTTCACTTGTAGAATTGGTTTTTAATGCAGCTGCTCAGATCACAGATTCCACAGTTTTCTGTGGCTGCCTAGCCATATTTCCAACCAATTCTTTATTAGACTGAATGCTGGAGCTTTAAAATTCTTTCTACTACTTCTGAAAGAACACTAAATTATTGAAAATAGTATCAGAATAAACCTTTTAAAAGCTAACATATATGCTGATTTTATTTCTTATATCATAATGTCTAATTTTACTACTTCTTTTTGTTTTTAAGAAACACTTATGCTTCATTTTTAGCAGTTTCTCTCCATCAAATTATCTGTTACTAGAACTCATCAAAATTTAATCACTAAAGCAAAATCTTTACTGTAGCTGTTTTTCCATAAAGAAAACCAATCAATATACCATCATTACAAATGTTCACAGGTTCTTTAATCTATCAAAACTAAAACTTCCATCATCTCTTGGCTCCAAACCCCTTCTCTGACCTTTTGTGAGAATAAGGTAACCAAAAGCCAAAAAAATCTTCCTTTTTTTGTAACCAGCATTGGAAAAGCTAATTTCTTCTGCTGGTTACTTTGTCTTGTTTATGCTCCTGGAAAAGACAGTTCAACACACATTTAGTTTGACACTTTGCTTCAGAACAAATCCACAAGTGTGTTTTTTGTGTCCTGTATTCTATTCATAAGTGTTTTGAAAATAAATGGAGCTCCATCAAGAGTCAGGACTAGAGGTTGTGAGAGTGACAGCATGTTTTACACACACACGCCAGTGTGACAACAAAGTCCATTTTTAGAAAGCTGCATAGAAACCTCACTGCATTGGTGTCAAATTAAATATACTGTTCTGAAATACTGATTACGGCTGCATATTTAGCCTGTGTCAGCTGAAGGAATCTGACTTATCTATCCATCTATTACTGCCTGCTGCTCAAATGAATGTCATGTTGTCAATGGGCTCATCACTACATTCAGCTGGAAGGTTTGCAGACTCTTTTAGCTCTGAGAAAGAGCTATTATGGTGTTTATGGATGACTTCAATACTAACACATCCCTTTTTTTTACAAGTGTCAAACTTCTTGGCAATCCATTTTGTGGAACAGAAATGAATTCATGCTGTGTTCAGTTCATGAGCCCTATACACCATCTTTTCAAGGAATAAGTTCTTAATGATTGTTTATGCCCTTACGGATGGCCCACTTATACCTTTTCCTGCTCTGCCTGCTTGTGTAATTTTGTCAGTTTCAAAAGGTAAAATTCTGTGTGAGAATGTGTCTGCAAAACTTCATGTGTAACAGAAATTTTTTTTTGGCAAGATGAGGTATAAGACAGAACCATTTAGAAATGCTTGATTTTATTTTAAACACCTGTTTTGTATAGATTAAACTATTTTCTTGCATAGATTAAAGTTAGTGCTTTATAAAAAGAGACATTTCCTTGAAACTGTTTACAAGGTACCTGCCAAGGTTGGAAGTTTTATGGTCTCCAAGTTTATCAGGCACAGGATTTGCATTATCTGAAACTTACGTAAGACAGATATGTTTGGGTTTTGGGTTTAGATTTCGGTTTTGTTTTTTATACATGTGTATATAAACATGTATGACTAAAAATAATGTTATGTTTAGATGCCTGTATGCAGTTGACTTAAGACCTTGCACGAAAAAGCTCCTAGGCCAATTAATTTATTGAATTTTTCTATGCCATGTCACTGCAGTATGTAGTCTTTTTCTTTCTGAAATTTGTGACAGCTTAAAAATACTGTGTAGTTCATATAAGAAAGCTCCTTGTTTTACATATATGGTTAAGATATATAAAGAAATGCTCTTAAAAGAGTGGAACCTGGTAATATGAATGGCATAATGCAGAAAAAAACACATGTTGAGGGTTCCTCTTTGTGATCTGGATTTTATTGTTGGCTTCCTCATTGGAACACACTCTTGGATCATCGGATGGCAAAGAAGAACTATGCTTATTAAAGAGCATGATGAAATGACACAGATGGAAATAGAACTGGCAGAGCAGAACAGAGTAAAGAGAAAATCTTTTTGCTTCTGGCTGCCATCCATCAATGAAAATACCTGGATTAATAAATGTGGTTCCAGTACTTAAGGACTTACGTGTGAGCAAGTATTTTAGGGCCCTATTAAGCATATTTATTAAACATTCTCACTATTTTTCTTTTTAAAGAAAGAACATTTATACTAAAATTAATTCCTACATCATTGAGCAATGTTGAATTAAAATACAATACATTGGCCTTGAATTTGCTTTTTTCTCAGAATTTTCTTTTAGATTCTTTCCTATTTTATGTTGTGCTAGTTAAGCCAAGGCTAGGAGTATAATTAGACAGATAAGGACTAAGTCTCTTTCTGGAAGGATACGTAGCCCAGTACTGTGTTTGAAATAACAGCTCTCTATGATTTGAAGGATTTTAGAAGTCTTTCCTGATGCCTATATGTTGTTTTCTGTGCTGCTATTCTTTAGCTGCAGCTTTATAAAAAAAAAAAATTATTAATATTTCCCCTCCCCACCCCCGGCATACAATATATTTTTTTAGGGCTACTAGTGACACTGAACTAGTCATCTCATACAGAGGTGGAGAAAATGCTAGAAGACCTTCATGATTATGGTAAGAAATAAGATAATGGTATTACTGGAATTGGAAATTGGTTTTCTAATTTGAATTAGACTATCTGAGAAGGAACAAATGAATATTCTTTTTCCAAATACTCTAGTTTCCAAATTAGAAGAAAAACAACAAAACAAAATCTGTGTTCAAGTTCATCTCAAAGTACCTTCATGCTTGTCACATACCTAGTTTTTTTATCTCTATCTCAATGATTCATAAAATGTTATTGCAGTTTGATCATCATCAGTAATATTTGAATGATAAAATATTGACCATCTGCAGGTTCTGAATCAGTGCTTCCAACCAGGGATAAAATATGATGATGAAGACTAACAGCATGGAGATGTTAAAAAAAAAAAAAGCAGAGACAAGAAGAAACTTCTGAAGCAATATCATGTTTCTTTCTCACAAACATGAAGATTCTGAAGCAGTACACCATCTTCAGTCTTTTGATGACCATGTTGTTCTACAGAAGTACAGAATCAAATCGGAAAGTTCTGTGAGTCCTGTTTCCTTTTCCAATTTAGTAAAGACATTGATGTTAATGCTAGTACTCATGGAATATTTTCCTAGCTTTAGGATAATTTCCTTCTCACCAGCCCCAGGAAAGGGAATTGACCAGCCCTATTGTAATGAATTAAAATTCAATTCTTATCCAGAGGCAAATATATGTTTTTAAGTATTTCATTCAATGGATAAAATAAATACCATTCCAGGAGGAAAATATTGTTTAATGTCCAGCACAGGGCCACCAAGATGATGAAGGGAGTGGAACATCTTCCTTATTAGGACAGGCTGAGGGAGTTGGGTCTCTCTAGCTTGGAGAAGAGAAGACTGAGTGACCTCATTAATGTTTATAAATATGTAAAGGGTGAGTGTCAGGAGGATGGATCCAGGCTCTTAGCAGTGTTGGCCAGTGATAGGACAAGGCTCTATGGATCCCAAACTGGAACATAGGAAGTTCCATCTGAATATAAGGAAGAACTTTTTCACAGTGAGGGTGACAGAACACTGGAACAGGCTGCCCAAGGAGGTTGTGGAGTCTCCATCTCTGAAGACATTCAAGACCAATCTGGGCACATTCCTGTGTGATTTAATCTAGGTGATCCTGCTCGGGCAGCGGGGTTGGACTAGATGATTTTTCAAGGTCCCTTCCAACTCCTAATATTCTGTGATTCTGTGATTCTGTGACAAAAAGGAAGAGTTCTTCAGTAAACTACTCTGGGGCATAAGCTCGTTGCTTCTGTGGCAATTAAGAGGAACCTCACTAATTCACATTAAAGACTTGAAGACCCATTGTAAGTAACTGAAGTTTACTATGACACACTAAGCAAAATAAAGGTAAAACTCTCATGGACTTGCAGTTGTAGTTTGATTGTTCAAGACAAATGAACTAGAAATATAGTAAGAATAATTATTTACAAAACAACTACTAGTCATTTATATGTTGCAAATCTTCACTGAAAGTATTTTGAGTTACTTATATTTTGGATGATGCTTCCTTTATTTCTCTTTCTCCCTACAGATCTTACATGAGAATCATTTTTTATTGTTATATTACAAAAATATAGGTTATGCAGATTAATGAAATCTGAACAAGACTTTATTAAATCTCTCAAACCAGTAGATTGTGCTGGTGAGCACAGATGAGATGAAAGTAATCTAATTCTCTTTTTAAGTAGAAACAATGGAACAGAACTGTACTCATTTCCAAAACAAAAAGGCACTTTTATTTTTGAAATATTTATTCATCTTATTGCAATAGCTTTTTTATCTCTCTATTTGATAATTGAATAAAAAATCATAAACTTGGTAACCATTTTTTCTCTCACAGAAGCATACATATTTGATGGACAGATAGTAAGGTAGGAATGTAATTGCAGTGTTGAGTCATCATTGAAACTGTTGGATGGTGTTGGTTTTTACAGGGTTTTTTTCATTTTTTTTTAATGTAAATAGAAATTTACTTCTTTATTTCAGTGTCAGCTGCCATGTTAGATTATGATTAGATGCAGCAACAGTACATATAACACTACCCTTTACTGTTTATATTCCCTGTTTTTTTTTTTACACTGCATTACTTTAATACAAAAGGAGGAAATTCTACACTGCTTTATATCTTAGTGATTATGAAAATAACAACTCTCAAGGTGTTTCCAAACTTTAAGTAATCATAAGTGTTCATCTCCTCATTTGGAAAAGTGCTAAAAATAATAGGACACTGATGTCCTGAAAGAATCATAGAATCATTTATGTTGCAAAGAAACTTTAAAATAACTATGTCCAACCATTAACCAAGTACTTCCAAGCCCACAACTAAGCCACATCCCTAGGCACCACATCTTTTAATTACCTTCAGGGATGGTGACTCAACTACTTCCCTGGGCAGCCTGTGTCAAGGATTGGTAACCTTTTCAGTGAATAATTTTTTCCAGATAAAGGATGTTATTTCTTGGGTTTATACATTGTTTTATAATATTTTGCTTGCTATCAGGATTGAGATTTAAAGTTTTTTAATTCTGTAGGAAGTGGAGGTTTAATTACAAAGCAGTTAAAAATAAGCAGAAGAAATAAAAATTACATAAAGTAACCATGCCACAAGAAGAACCAATAAAACACAAAGAAAAAGACACACAGCCACTTTACTGGAAGACTTGTCCCCACGATACCTGAAAGATGGAAAATAAGTTCATACGTACAATTTCTCAAAAGCAAAGCTGTTCATGTGTACTCTGCTAAGTGGCTTTTCTACATTGGTGGAAATAATTTTCAGGATTGTGGAAAATAACTTAGAATAAGGAATTTCTGAAGAATAATACTATGGAAAACTCAAGCTTCTGATTCCAGGCAGCTTTGGTTTTTGTTGTTTTGGGGTTTGGGTTTTTGTTTTTTTTTTTTGGTGTGGTTTCTTTTGTTGTTGTTGGCTGGGTTTTTTCTTATTTGCTTGTTTGTTTTTTGGTTTGTTTTGGTTTTTTTTCTTTTCTGAGTTAAATTAAGTGTAAAACAAGCAACTAGTGACAATGCTGAACATTTTCAGTGCCAATCATTCACATAAAAAGACTCTCAAGATCTGAAAGCATGATTTTTGCTTCATCAAATAAAGTACCACTTTGGGTTTCTGCATCCAACAATCTTACACTAAGATCTTCAAATATATATTTATAACTTTCCACTACAGTGATATTGAAGGTTCCTGTATATTTAACCTTTTTGCCTAGCCCATGAGATTAGTTGTTTCTTTATTGTGCTTAATCTTAGAGGTGTGCTCCAAATTCCAAGCAAATGGCAAGCTGAAGTCTCAAGAACAGGTATCAGTGCACTCTGGAGGGGATAAGTAAGGGCACAGACTTGCTACTGTGCTCCTGCGGTACCCAAGAGAGCTGTCTGCAGTTAGGGAAGGCTGCAGGCTGCCTGTCTTGTGCACTGGCTTCCATGGCACTGTTCCATAGGCTTCCAAAATGTTCTTTGAGGGTGTATATCTTCTGTCTTTACAGTTGGAAGGTACTCAAAGTTTTTATTACTATGCATTTCTTTACAATAAGTAAGCGTTCTTGAAACACTGACTTGAGATTTAAACTTCCAAAATCTTGAGATTTAAAATCTGCACTGTCATTATCTTGTTTTCTGAGTAGTTAGTCCTTAACTTGTCAAGTATCACAAGAGAGACTTCTGACATTATTTAGGATCCTGATAGCTAGCACACCTTTGTACAAAGTGATGAGCCTTGATCAGTGGTTCTTCAAAGGAAAGTAGTGATATGAAGACTTGAATGACCTCAATAAAGTGATATCTTTTCTACTGAGTCTTCTTGCACCTACTCTTCTACTGAGTTTTCTTAGGAAAAGTCTACCTTCCCAAGAAGCCAGTTTCACTGTCCAGTCTCATAGGTGTGGTCTGAAATCAGGCATATGAGAACAGGCATCCAATACCAGGTGTCTAAATTCAACTGTTTTCTTACAGCCAGATGCTGAATTCATGCTACAATGTTATACTAATCAGATGTAAAGATACATCCTTCTACAGACATCAGAGTTTTCGATCAATGCAAAATATCTTTTGAGTTCTATATATAATATTTTTGAGTTCCCAGATCAATTCCCTTCCTTCAAACATCTCCAAATTGACCTTACCTACCTAATTTGTGTCATCCAAGTAATAGAACAGTTTTATATTAGCGTCTTCAGTTAAACGCAAAGATCTTTAGCACTCCATTTTTAAACTATAAAGCTTTTTGAATAAAACATTCCAGTGCTGACTATGAGTGTTTTCATTATTTATTTACACTATTTTTGTGAATTCTTTGTTACATACCTATTCTATGAAGAGTTTATATATGTATATGCAAATAAGTAAACATTTTGCTTGTGTCCAATTAAAAGAAAAGTCTAAACAGGTGTCCAGTGTGGCATCTGAGTGATAGTGTTTAAATATGGTGACCTGGTCTTCTCTCATTTAATTAAATAAAATACTGGTCATTTACACTTTCTTCTTGAGAGAGTTATATTTTAATAATTACATTGTAAATATAATTTCCTGTTCTTGTATATGTTCGGACAGATAGATTTAAGACACTAAAAAATTTAGTTGGTCCTAATTCCAGGATAACAAATAACTGAGATGTATTGCTTAATCTTGTTTTAACTCTTACTAATAAAAGACTTCTCAATACTCCACAAACAAAATGTAATTTACTTTATTATGCTGTCTTCTACAAAAGAGAGCCTTAGAACTGTAAAATAATATAGAATAATACAATCCAGAATAAGCTGTAAACAGGGAACATAATGATTCACTGAACAGGTAAATGATAAATTAAATATTTTGAATGGGTGAAACTGCATATTACATTGAAATACTTTTGTAAAGGTTTATGCCAAGAAAGTTTTTACTTCATTTCCAGTCATGGTAATTTTGTCTACTTTCTGAATGTTTATAATATCTCATTAAAAAAAAACAGTTGTCTCCCGTATATTTTGTCTCTGCTTAGGTTAAACTTTTTAGAAGTTTTATTTTCTGGTTGTCAAAGCACTATTATCTTTTATCTTATAAATCTGTCATGTACAGTCCACAAACCTGGATATTTTAATGATGCATTTGTTTTGGAAACTTTGTTTAAAAGTTAATTAATTTATATTTTGTTAATTTCTAGTAATGTATTAGAGTCTAATACCTATTTATTAACTCAAATATCAGTGTGGATTATGTATTAAAATTGTGTAGCATAAATGTCAGTCTAATTTATACTATAGTAATATAAAAGTAACGAGAAAATATTTTTTATTTCCGTAACACCTGCCTCCCCATCACCATTTGCTCCCAAAAGCAAGTGATCTGCAAAAAGTAACTGAACAAATTGACTTTTAGAAAGACTTATTTCCTCCTTTTTTTTTCTTTCGGATCAAGATATTGAAAACTTACCCTTCATTTTTATCTAACAGTCACTATAATCCTTCATTTTTTTGTCAAATGCAAATGTGATCAGCAGTTCCCGATTACTTCCTTATCTTTCACATTTTCCTGTCATTTCTGAACACCAAAGAGTCTAAGTGAAGGAATGCTCCAATGATGCTTCCAGACATCCTGAAATAAGGAAAAGACACATTGACCTAAGCATGGTAATAGAGAAAGCTAAAGTGTGGGGGCTGAATATTTCCTATACTTGTGGTAATTCTGGCCCCATTTGTTGCTTGAAATCACAAATTAATTATTTTTTTCAGTTAGCAATAAGTTTAAAAAAATTTCTCCCAGTCCAAGGCATAAAGGACATTTTTTAACAGTGAGACTTGCAAGAGCCTGGATACTAAAAACTGCATTCTTAAACAAAAAGGGACAAGTATCCGGTAGGTACTAGAATAAATAGAAAACAAATGAAGTATAAACTAGTGTAGAATGTTCAACATGTATTCCTTAGTTTCATTCATTAAATGAGTTTAAAAAAAATAGCTTGATCTGGAGTATCCATCAGCTATATTAGTACAAATTATGGTCAGAGGGAGAAAAGGCTTAACTAAGAAAGAGACAAGGAAATAGAAAGTAGATCCCACTTCTCTGTGCATTAAAAAAGAAACCCAAAACCAAAAAAACCCAAAACAACACCCTGCCCTCTTTACTAAATAAATCTTCCTTAAAGGCACCTTCTGACAGTGGTTCTGACAGAGAAAATGGCCATCAGCTACAACTGGCAGCCAAAGAATATTGAGCTGCTTTGAGCTGTTCTGCAGAGATATGAATTCTCCTGAACAAATCCTTTTATGCTGCCTAAAAAAAGTTCAGGTTTTTACCTCTGATCACCCGATACTCAGCAAACAAATCTCTCCTGCAGAATTCCTCTGCTGCAGAGCTTGGTAAGATTCTTTTGAAGCATTGCATTTCTATTGGCTTTTCCTGCTTTAAATGTTTAGTGAAGGACTGAAGGTGTCTTTTTTGTGCAGTGAGTTTCTTTTTTTTTTTTTCCTGTTGCATAAGAAGGCAAACTTTATTACCTTATATCCAGTTTTCTATGATTTAAATAATATGCCTTATTCTAAAGATTTTGGGTAAATCAACGCTTAAATCCCCTAGAACTCTCACAGTTAGAACACTCTGCATAAACTATCTATATAGATATTATTATGATAACATATAAATCCGTATATATATATATATATATATATTTTTCACATCTACAGATTAAGAAAATTTGGTTTACCCAGACATTTTTGAAAATAATAGGGCCAATTAAAAATTTTGTTCTTTATGATACTTCCAATAATCATGAATATTTATTTGAATAATCACGAGGATATGCAGACTATGGATACATGTTTGCAAGCACAATAAGCTGTGACCATGTAGCCTGATAATAATTATAGCCATGGCTATTGACAGGCCATAAAATTTGCATTGAATTTTCAAGGCATCTGGACTGAGGCTTGTCAGGCTTTCTCTGTCTGAACTTTACTTGAACTGCTTCACAGATTTGTTTCACTTTGTTTCACTATGATAATAATTCCTCTATTTGATCAGGTATTTATGGCTAATTTATTTTACTTGTGTTCATCTTTATAAGGTACAAGCACAGTTTTGTAGAGAGTAACAAACAGTTATTCTGTATAGCATAAGATATTTACAACTCACAGTGAGGTAGAGAAATGCAGACCTGTTATAGGTCTGCATAGAGGTGTATGGGCATGAATTGATAAAGAATAAGGCACAGAAAACGTTATTTTAGATTTAAATAGGTAAATGGCTTGTTTAAGGATATTGTCACTTAAGATCATTTTCTCACAGTGTGAAAACTTTATTTTTCCAAACAAAAATTGTTATGGTGTTATTAAGATTTTCACTTCCATACTGAAGTGAGATAAAAATTAAACCAATGAAAACTGTTCCAACTACTTTTTTTACAATGGTTTCTAATCAGAAACTGAGCTATTGTTTATTTCCCAGATGTCATTTACAAATGTATATACTCAAATGTAGATAAATAAATGAAATGTAAAAGAACAAAAGAACAACAAAAAAAAAAAACCCAAAGCAACAACAACAGCAAAAAATAAATCCCCAAAACCCACACATGCACAAAAAAAACCCAAAAAAAACCCAACAAATCACACCTTATCTTTTAAGCCTGATAACTACTTTTGGTGAAACATAATTTTTCAAGTATTTTCAGTAAGATAGTCTCATTATAGGGGAATGTTAAAAACAAAACCAGAAAATGTCTGTGCATCCAAACAAACAAAAGATAAAAAATAGTTAGAAGAAACTAAAGAGGGATTAACACCCCCCCAACTTACCCCCCCCAACTTTTATTTAAAGTTTTTAAACATCTACCCATTCATTTACAATCTAAATTATTGTGATGTTGGTGTTTCTTTACAAGGTAAGGAATGGGTAAATATATGATGGAAAATAGTAGTAATAAACAAAAATCCCAAGAATAGTGATTTTCTTTAACGTTTCTTGAAGTTGGTTTCTTTTACAAATCAAATTTCCATATGCTTTCTGTGAGCTGTGAAAATGACGGTGTAACATGGGTGAAAAGTAAGAAAAAACAGAGATAAGAAATAATTTTCTTTCTACGTTTTAAGTTTTTTAAAGTGTGCTAGGGATGTAGATGAAACCTTTGTACCAATTATGNCTATGATTCTATGATATATAAAACTCAATACCATAAATCTTCTAAATGTTACATATTTTAGAAGATCCTGACCTCTTATAATTGCACAGTATATTTCCTCTCTTCTAAATTCATAAGCTTCTGCGAATGTTTAAAACAGGTCAACATTTATGGAGACCCTGTACTTAAATTGTTTGGTTATGCTTAAGCAATCTAAAAATTGAATAATGTTGCTACAAGATGATATCTATGTTCAGCAGGTTAATTTGCTTTTGGCTAATTTGCCTAGATGCAGTATAATAACAACAGGAAGGTGCTGTAGGAATGTCAAATCTGTTGCAGTCTTATTAAAAAAGGATATTTTAATTGTCATGGTGTAACCCAAGACAGCAAACTGAGAACCAAACAGCCACTCACTCTCCCCAGATGGGATAGGGCAGCTAAATGGAAGAGTAAAAGTGAANATGCTTTCTGTGAGCTGTGAAAATGACGGTGTAACATGGGTGAAAAGTAAGAAAAAACAGAGATAAGAAATAATTTTCTTTCTACGTTTTAAGTTTTTTAAAGTGTGCTAGGGATGTAGATGAAACCTTTGTACCAATTATGTGCACAAGTAATAAGGAATCATACAATCATAGAATATCCTGCGTTGGATGGGACCCATAATGATTACCAAGTCCAGTTACTGGCTCCACAGGGCCAAACAAGTCAGCTCATGTGACTGAGACGCTTCTTGACCTCAGTCAAGCTCAGTGCTGTGACCACTTCCCTGGGGAGCCTGTTCCAGTGCCCAACCACCCTGTCAGTAAAGAACCTCAATATATAATATAACTTAGAAGTAGCTGAGAGCCCATATTACATTTCCAATATTCTTTTCAGAATCACGTAAAATGGTCATGCTTTGTAATTGAGACTGATTTTTTAAAGGACCCTTCAACATTAAACATATGAACATTCTTTCTAAAAACATTATGGTTACTTTATGCCCATAATCAGCCATGGCAACAGTTTTACATTTTTACTAAAGATGGTTTCTGAAGCTATGAAAAATAGAACAGTATTTCAGGTACATAAAAATGGTAGGCTTTTTGAAAATCTTAGAACCTCCACCTTTAATATATATCAGCAACCAGTGACTACAACATTGGTAGGGCAATAACCTCATCTTACATTTTCTGTAGGAATAGTATGGTACAATGTTAAGATCATGAGGTCTGTCATAAATATTGTTCTGAATGATGCTGATCTATATGAAATCACACATTAAAATTTGTTTTTGCCTATGTAAATCGGTGAAATTTTCAGGGTAATTCCAATACCCTGAAATATTGAAAGGGCACTACCATGGCTGCATGTATCTTTGTATGACTTCTAGCATCTATATGGTCTCTAGAAATTCAACATACCTATATAGCAACATAAAGGGGCTGGAGCACCTTTCCTATGAGGACAGGCTGAGAGAGTTGGGGCTGTTCAGCCTGGAGAAGAGGAGGCTCCAGGGAGACCTTATAGCGGTCTTCCAGTACCTCAAGGGGGCCTACAAGAAAGACGGGGAGAGGCTGTTCAGTAGGGCCTGTTGTGATAGGACAAGGGGTAATGGTTTTAAAATAGAGGGAGATTTAGATTGGATATTAGAAAAAAGTTCTTTACTGTAAGAGTGGTGGAGCACTGGAACAGGTTGCTCAGGGAGGTGGTGGATGCCCCATCCCTGGAGACGTTCAAGGAAAGTTTGGATGAGGCCCAGAGCAACCTGATATAGTTGGGGGTGTCCCTGCTTCTTGCAGGAGGG
>VXBZ01011168.1:147163-159249 GCA_013399135.1 Heliornis fulica | reverse complement strand
CCCTGCAGGCCCTTCCTCCCCTCCAGCAGATCGCCACTCCCACCCAATTTGGTGTCATCTGCAAACTTACTGAGGGTGCATTCAATCCCCTCGTCCAGATCATCTATGAAGATATTAAACAGAAAAAGAAAAGGAGAAGAGGAAATTGAGTGGTGACCACATTAATGTTTATAAATATGTTAAGGGTGAGTGTCAGGAGGACGGAGCCAGGCTTTTCTCAGTGTTAGCCAGAGATAGGGCAAGGGGCAATGGGTCCAAATTTGAGCAAAGGAAATTCCATGTGAATATAAGGAAAAACTTTTTCACTGTAAGGTTGATGGAGCACTGGAACAGTCTGCTGAGGGAGGTTGTGGAGTCTCGTTCTGTGGAGACATTCAAAACCCACCTGGACGCATTCTTGTGTGATCTAGTCTAGGTGATCCTGCTCGGGCAGGGCGGTTTGGACTAGATGATCTTTCAAGTTCCCTTCCAACTCCTCTGAAATTCTGTGATTCTGTAACTCTAGGATTGATGAAATTTGCCTTTAACTCCAAAGTGACCGAGCCTACATATTAAATTTAGATTCCTAAATTTAATTAGATTTAATTAAATTTAGATTATTTTACCATTGTTACAGCTTCCACTGTAACCATTAGATACCTGAAGTAAATGTGTTTTACTGCTAGTGCCAGGTACTGCAATTAGCTGGCACTAATTGCACTTCTGAATTAAGTCAGAAGTTATAAATTACTTGTAAAATATTTTGTTGGTTTTCAAGAAATATGGTAGAAATATATTGTGTAGTGTTTATCAGTAACAGGCTGAGATAAAGTGTAAATATTTAATCAGGAACAGAAATACAAATTAAAGTACATCGATAAAATTATGTGTAACACACTGAAGTTTCCTGTAATAATACTTTGAGAGACATCATGTTCATATGCCATGTCGGACTTTCCACTTAGTATGCTTGTTTATGAAAGCTGTATGTGGGATATTTTATATTTCATAAGGTACTTCATCTATTGTTCTGTGATAGATTCAGAAACAAGGAGGTGATCCTTCTTAATTTGGTGCTCATCAGCATGTATTACAAATTTTTGCTGGTCATACGTAGGTATGTTGTATGTTTCCTAAGTTTACAGCAATTCAGCAAAAGTGTCATGCTGTATGCTGAAAAATCCCACATCCAGTTGTTAATATATCAGCATTAGAAATAGGTTTGGAACACCAATGTCAGCATCTTGATACAGAGGGCTGAAACAAACACATTGGTTATGATTCTCAGTGCTACCTGGGAGATTTGAATGTTCAGTTTCCATTAATTAACATCCAAGTCCCTTGAGTGCCTGACTATCTCAGCTTTCATCTCCTGTGAATCTTTTGGGGAAATAGCATGAGTTTTGACACTGCAAAGTTCAGTATGTTTAAATTTTTGTACATGGGCTGTGAAATTCTTATATATTTTGGAAAAAAAAACCAACCCTACTAAAATACATAATAATATGCAAAAAATAAAAGTACTTCAGAGATATTCAGTATCCTGGCTGGTAGTACTTAGAATTACTCTGACAGCTTTCATTACAGCCCCTTTTCCGTTAATTTCTTTAAATATTTTTCCTCTAAAGAAATGCATTCAACTATGTTATAATTAACTTGGCTGCCAAAAGATATATCATCAGATGCTCACCGGCCTAAGGTAGTCAAAGAGTGGCAGTTGTATTGTTCAGTGTTTAATCAGGTCAAAGCTGTGGCAACTTTAATTATAGTTATTGTCAAGATGCTGCTTAATGCTTGTAACAAACATTGTCATATGTCAGCTCTTGAAGATTTTTCTCTTAGCCACGTATAAGAGAAAATACTGTCTCTGTTAAAATTGATAGACATAATTTTGTAAGAAATATTGGTATATTGCTACTTAATTTTGGGGTGACCTGGACATGTAGTGTGAGGCTAGGAAGAGGGAAACTCATCTACACAAAAGAAAAAAAAAATCACTACTGTTGTACCTAACAATGAAGATAAGAAATCAGAGCACAGAAAATGAGGGTAGCAAGCTACAGAATATTTTAATATTTTCTTTAATCCCAGTACATATAGAACACTCTCTTAAAAGCAAAATGCTATCATGCATCATTATAATTTATCCGCCCGAGTCATCACACTACATGAAGGATGCAGACCTGCCTTTTATACATCTGCCACCTGGCTTAACAAAATTAATAAGTCTAGTGATACTTTGTTCTTTCTGTTTCCATTTTATAAGTTCCTTTGATTCTAGACTAATATTACAGTTTACAATGTTTCAGCATTTTTCCTACACTAACAGTTTTTCTCATTCTGTATTTTTCTCTGGGTCTATCCACATAGTTTATACTCTGCTTTTATCCCAGGTTCCATCTGAAGCAGAGTGACTTCTTTCAGGGAGACGAACTCAAAGGATACTTTGCTTTAGAATCTTCTCCCTCTAAATCTGCCACATTTTAGGGAAGGATCAGATTTCATTCTCATTGCTCAGGACAACCCGTCACCATTATTCTAGCATTTATCACCATATCATACTCACAAGCAATGATAGAGATGCATCCATCCTACATTGCAAGTGTCATGTTATAAAAACCAAGAGAGTGGTCTCTTGTTGGACAAGCTTATGTTTTAGCTTTTGCTATAAGCAGAAACATCTAAAATGTGTCAGAGAACAGAATAGCAATTAAAGAATGAGGATACAAATTAACTCTATCTGCTCAAATCTGCTTTTGTTGCTTTTCCTTTGATGTTCTAGTGTATATGGTCTTCTGTGTAGAAGGGAATAATTGCTTCTGTCTACCTAGCAGCTATGCTCATGTGTTAGGGAGCAGATCAGGAGCTGAGCATGGTTGCAAGGCCAACAGGGCAGGAACCTTGCCAGCAAGGGCCTTGTCACACTGTACAGGGGCAAAGTTGAGCAGGCCTAAGGGTGGCAAAGAAGGTCAGTCCCACAGTCCAGATTACCACACTAGTTTGTGGTGATGGTATAGGTCTGGGTCAAGCCATGAAGTAAGTCCACAGCTCAGAGTCCAGCGGAAACCAGTGTCAGAAACAGCCCAGTGATTGCAAAACAGGTCTATAGTGGTGGAGCAGGGCTGAGGCCAGGCTCAAAAGTCGAACCACAGGTCAAGGCTCAGACATACACAGTCCATGGCCAGGCACAGGCGTGTCTAAGAGAGTTAGAGGCAGTTATATGTAGAACATCTCAGGCAGTGTGATGTGCTTAAATGAAAACTAGGGCCTAGAAACAGGGCTGTTCCAGAGGCCCTAGGTCAGTGTTCCAAGTGCTATTAAGATCTATTAGGGCACCCAGGATCTTGACATTCTGTTACTGCAATTCAGGAGGCTCTTGATCCAACTTGTTATCAATCAACACTCTCAGGTCTTTCACAGCAGAGCTGCTACCCAGCTATGTTGCAGGGACTTCTTGATGTCCAGGTGGAAGACTACATTTATCCCTGCCCTTTCTCCAACACCACTGACTTCCTGGGAGATCACTCTGGTCAGTTGGGATCAGCTGTTCCAGCTGTGTAACATCCCAACTTTTTGTGCACCCCAGCCCACTCATTGGGAGGGCAGTGTAAGAAGCAGAAAGGCCATGATGTTGTGTAAGGGTTGTTCAACAATACCTAAAATATCCCTGGTTTATCAACACTGTTTTCTTCACAAATCCAAAACATATGTAGTGCTTTCATGCAGTTATGCAGGTAATTTGCATTACATTTACACTGTAAAGGCTCTGAGGGTTTTTTTCTTCGGGACTGCTATTTCTCTAAAGTACACATATGCAAATAACATCATGAGTTGCCTATGCAAAAAACCAGAGCAGCTAAGAGCCTTGCATAGGCTAAAGGGAAGTCACCGTTCAGCCATAAATACATTCATATCATCTTTGTTAAGTAAGTCTACAAAACACGGAAGACTTCATGTCAGTCATAAAATCATCAAAATTTCTATTGCCTCTATATGATGTATACCTCATATTTTGCCATTGAACTTCTGCCAAAATGTTCCTAAAAATATCATGATTCATTCTGATTCAGGTTTGTCCTACTTCATCACATTGGATGAGGTGGTTTCCATGTATTCTGCTCTATGGAGCAGCTGGATCAGGCAGAATGAGCATGGAACTAATATAAGTAGTGTTGTCAACAGAACATTTTCCCTTTATAAAACTTGCTGGTAGGATAACCTACTGTGTGTGGATTAGACAATATGCAGAGATTGGCACACTGTGTATTGCATGTCAAATAAGTTTTCTGATGAAACATTGATGCAATATTTGTTTTAAATTGGCCAGATGCCAGGGCTTACTTTTCACTCTTTGGTCACATGAACAGATTATTATTGTATGTGGTTCAACCACAAGAAAAGAATGACACAAAATTTGTCGGTTGTTTTCACAAGTATGTGCCAACATGAGAAGAATGGGAAGACTGAGGAATCCTGAGTTCTTCCCTACTCATATTATCACAGACCATAATTTCCCAAGACTCTTTTGTTGAAGCAGTTCATGTCTTTTCCTCTGTTTGTCAGTGTTCAGATTATTCTTCATTTGCTTCAGACTATAAATTCTAATAAAACAGTTCTTGTAGTCTACAAGTTACTATGAATGTATATATTTCCCATTATTGTAAAAAACAATGGATAATCTATCTCTCTGTATTATGAAATTTCAATGTCCTTTTCTAACAATTACTTTTAATGACAATTAAATATTTATTTTTTTATAAACTAAAAGTTCCCACTGATTCAAAGTTATGCTGAGAATGGGCATTAAAGTTCGTATATTGCAAGAAGATCTAGAAAGTTAGGTAGAAATTACCTTTCTGTTGATAGAAGTTCTTTGTGTTCCTCAGAGTAACCTATTCTGGGTATCAATTGTTTTCTTCCTCCAATAAAATACGATCTTAAAAAGCTTTTATTCCCAGTTATGTAGAATCAGAATATGAAACAGGGTTAAAATCAATCACCTTTATGTCAATTTCTAAGGAAGAGCCGTGATTTTTTTTGATTCATAGTACTAGAAGCTACATTTTGTTTCATATCAGAGTAAGTTGTCCAATCAAATCTGCTATGCAGTTCATTTTTTCCAAGAAGCATAGAGTTTATAGCAATAGAAATGACAGTAAGATCAGAAAGATAGCAAGGGAAGATATCAAAAATTCTTTTGCCCTCTGTTATCTCGTAAAACCTGAATTCTATAGATGCACATTCCTTTACTGAAAGCTAAAAACATCACAATTCAGACAGCATGGGTGCTCAGGAAGTAAAAAAAAATAGAACTTCTGAATTAGTAATGCTAATTTAGGAAGTTAGAAAAGTAATAGTTGGCTTTGAAACAGAATCATAGAGTCATAAAAGAGAATCATAGAATTATAGTCTTTGTTAGAACATTGGGTTGGAAGAGATCTATAAAGGTCATCTAGTGCAACCCTACCTGCAACAATCAGGAGCATCTTCAACTAGATCAGGTTGCTCAGAGCCCCATCCAACCTCACCTTGAGTGTTTTCAGGCACTGGAAACATTTATTGGGAACGAACTTTCTGGGCATCCTGTCCCAGTGTTTCACCACCATCATAAGAATTTCTTGCTTATATCTAGTCTAAATCTAGTCTTGTTTAGTTTAAAACTATTAAGCCTTGTCATATTACTACAAGCCCTGCTAAAAAGTCTTTCCACCTTTCTTCTAAGCCTCCTTTAGTTTAGGGATTAAAATTTCTTCAGTTTAGTATAATGAAATTCATAATTATTAATAGTAGTTATTTGGACAGCATAAAATTTTTACTGGAGATATTAAAGGAGATTTATCTGTTAATCTGTTATCGTGATTGTCTGTCTAAAATCGAACATGTTGTATTACCTAGGTTTTGGAAAATAGCCACGAATAGGATGGAGTTTATAAATTACAAATCAATTAATTTATACTAGAGCTATGCAAACCTCTATGTTTTAGTGTATGACACGTTTTATTCTCTTTATTAATTTCTTGAAGATACATTCTCAGGTTGTAACTTCTAATTTTTTAGATAATTTCTATTAGTAGATTAGAATACACAAATCATAGGACAAAATGATTCAAATAAATTATGATAATAAATATCTTACATTTATATAACATTTTTCATCCTGACTGAATATCCGGTATCTGAGCATTTTTGAAGCATTTTGAAGTAGCATTTTGCTACTTCAAATATAATCCATCCCTCATGTGTACCTTCTCTAAGTGCTAATTGCTATTTTGCTGTGAAAGTAGGCAAGTAGACAGGCATCTCTTCCTGTATTAAGGAAAAAATGTAATGCTCTGCATGAAGAAGACCTTTTATAACAAATTTCAATGGACAGCTGGGAATAATAGAACCATTTATAGGAAATTCTGTTTCCTTTTGACATGTCAGAATGGCAGCGTGTGGTAAGAACTGGTCTGAGTATATATTATTAGCAATCCCACAAATTGATCTTTGAAAAGTGTTCATTTCCTTTTCCTTCAGGGATGCTTTTACATAAAATTTTATAAGAGACTGTTACTAAATAAATAATTAATCCATCTTCATGTTGCTGAATAATGCTTACTGTATGAAACAACAGGAATATCCTCACAATTAGTACAGTTATACAGATATACCAGTATTCCTTGGGTGATTGCATGACCTGGTAATTATAAAACCTATGATAAATTAGCTGTTCTTGAGATGAGAATGACAGCAACAGCAAACAACAGCAACAGCAACAATCAACCTCAACAGTAGCACAGACCTCAGTCTTCAGATTGATTATAAAACAGAAATCATGGCAGTAGATCCTGAGTTAAGTATCACATATTTAATAGCTCTATATTTAACACCTCTATTACCTGGGCAGTTTTATTCTTCAGATACCTTGGCATTTGGATTGTTCAGTTACAAATTCATGCACTGTAAATACTGAACAGTTAATGTTAAAAAAACCAAATAATCTATATTGTGAGTGATACAGATGGAGATGTTATAGTTTAATGTAAATAGAAATAATATAATGCATCAAATATTTTTCATCTTTGAAATGCAATGATATCTAGTTTATTAGTGTAATTTGTAAAAGAAATATTAGTAATCATTAAGAGGTGAATCTCTCAAAAGCAATAATGACCTAAATCTACTTTGACTAAAGGTAGTGGTAAATTTTCATTACATCTAACAGGAAGAGAATTTGGCCAGTGTTTTGAGAACTCCACCATTAGGCTAAGCATTATTTAAGTGCTTCATTAAAAATTCTGCTTGTTTTCTACTTGGTTATTATTCCTATGGTGATCTTAATTGCTACTACATGAACAGTATATTTGACTGGAGCTATTTATTAGTTTCCAGTTGATAAGCATTCACTTGTAGTACACAGTTTGTGGTAAGTTATGTTAAGCAGTACTCTACTTCTGTGAGTGTAGCTCATATGGTAAAGTCTGCAAGTGTGAAACCGCATAGAGCAATTAGTTCTGTTGTCATTAACAACTGACAAAATGCCACTATTTGTTCAATGCTGCAAACTCCTAGTCCCTCTATTTGCATGAGTAAGTATTATTCAGGCAGTCCATTATGCATAGCATGTGGCTAGGGATTTTCAGAGGTTGTGAAAGTTTCACATTCCATACATGTACAACATTCCATTTCAAGTTCATACTGGAATTGTTTGTGTTTGTAAACATTCCCCCCTACACCACACCATCCCCACCTCCACTCCAGTATCGAAGACAAAAAGGACCATTATGATCATAAAGGTAGGCAGAAAGAATGCAGCAATAAATACAACTCTCAATACACAACTGTTATATATTGAACAATTGATTGTGCTTGCTTTCAGTCTTTAGTATTGCACTTAAATATATTTTGTTTATACTGTACTATTCTGGCATACTCTGACATCTAGTTTCTTGTTTAACTGTGCAACCTCATTGAGGAGCATCAGAAAAGTGCACTGATCCCAAAAGCAGTTAGAGGAGCAAAGGAGAAATAAGTTTTCACACATATGTGTTTGCTGAAACCCCCACAAAATTGTGCACTGTTCAGATGAACAGCCTATGTAGTAATCACATCTCTGATAAAACATGGCACTGTTTCAACAGTTACATGCTACATAGGAGAATAGTTCCAGATCCGCTAGCACACAAAACACAAATAGCTCTTTCTTTTCAGAATTATTGTAATCAGCAAATATACCTTCTGGAAATACACTCATTTATCTCTTTATTCTTTTCAATACAGACACAAATAAATAATTTTTAATATGTTTCTGTATATATATACAAAATCTGGAAATATAGATGTGAGAATTTATATCTTATCAATGTAAACATTAGGTATGCTTGCTCATATGGAAAGCTACCTATATTTGAAAGATCATATTTAAATATCCACTTTGTTTTTTCATATCTAATGACCAAAAGTAGATGCGTTTTTGCATATATTTTTTGGTGTGTTTTATGTCTTCATTACATCACACTGTAACATCAAATGCTCCATTTTTGCATCACATCTCCTGAGGAAAATAATGCTTTCACTTACTAAATATTTGTAAAATTTAATTAATTCCTTAGGTCTGTGCAGAGTTTTTCATTTTACTTAAAATTTCATATCTGTGTGATATCAACATTGAATTTAACGCATATAGTTTAACTCATATTTTTAACAGGACCCATTCTGAATCTTTTTCTCAGGAAAAAAAATATTATCTTAGTTGAAAGATAAATACAATTTATGTGCAATGGGATTGTACATAATTCTGTAACTTAAATTTAAGGCATCTCTGCCTTGGTAGTTCTGATTAAGCTTCTAGTTTAAGAAGAAGAATAGCATCAGTGGTCAAATTGCTAAATCAGTAATGTTTTCAAAGTCACGTTGTTTATTCAAATGCACATATTACTTTAATAAAGTTTTACAAAAAATTCTTAGAGTAACACAGCCAATATATCTGCTTTCACTGGTCCTGTTTTATGGACATTTTCCTTGGACACAACAGGTTGAAGGAAGCTCAGACATTTTCAAGAAATGGACAGTTTACTAGGCAGAGCCAAAGGAGAGGCAAAGACAACTGAGAGGCCATTATGTGGATTAATTCAAAAAGCTGTTTTAGCCCTTGGAAGATATCCCAGTGTCCTAGAATTAGGCAATGACAAAGTTGAGCTTTATGTCTCTTGTGTGCAATCACTTACTTCTCCACCTTTCAGCTGGCACTGTATGCCCTTTGGCCATTACTGAGAATGTAGCTGAGTTTTAACTCATTAATGTGATAACAACTCAGCAGCTGACACCGGAGGCCCTGTGCTTAATGGGCATGTTCACTGAATTCTAGCGGGATTCCTTTGTTGTGAGTGAGAATGGATCAGAGGGAACAACCTGATTGCTCAGCAGCAGCAGACATACTGACTCTATATGAGCAAAGTTATGTGAATGACTCATGCCAGTTGTCTGAAGGAGACTGTAACTAAATGCTTTAATGCCTCTTTTAATATTAAAATGTTGACGTGACATAGGAGGATGTAAGAAGCACAAAGAAAATTAAAATGAGCTAGAAATATGAATACAAACCAGTCTTCCACTCTTTTTTTCTGGAAGATGTTATTTATTAATTCTATATTTTTGTCAATTCAGATTTAGATTTTCATTCAATCTAACAAGACTGATGTCAACACAAAGCAATATGCTATAAAGAAAGCAGTCAACTGTCTTTCAAAAAAAAAAACCCCAAAACCCACTCAAAACTCAAGACAAAAAAACAACAAAAGAAATCCCCAAGGCCCCTCATCTTATTTGTGGTATTGAAGTCTATTTTGGCTGCTCAGTAACTCAAGTATTTTATACTACCTGAAATATTATATTTTTTTATACAGGAATATTTTATGTCTACTTCCTCATTGAAGTATGTTCTATGCCATTTACCCTATTTATTCTCATTAGTTGCACAGTCAAGGATGTTATTTGCTACTATTACAGACATTCGGAGTAAGCCTCCTCTGTAATAACTTAACAAGACACTTTTGTATAGAGAGGTGGCAGTTCCTTGAAAAAAGGAAATTCTTTTGTTATGTAGCACTACAGACAGGATTTTTTTTTTACATATTTGACCCTACATCCAGATTTGTCTAGTGTTCTTCGGTAGTTTAATGACATACCTTCTATACATGAACAGAAAAGCAAAATTGCAGGCAAGTACAAAAGAGATTAGTATGTGTATCTCAATTATAGCAGACTTCAGCACTGGATTGGAGGACAATAATTCTAAGTAGTTCGGCAGTTGGACTGATCATTGTACATCACTTCTAACTGTCCTGTCCTACTCTACTCTACTCTACTCTACTCTACTCTACTCTACTCTACTCTACTCTACTCTACTCTACTCTAGTGTCAGTGTAGGTGCTAAACAAGGGTGGAAATCCACACAGTGTCCACACCAAATACAGAAATTTGTAACTAGATACAGGAGTGTCTCCACAACTCAGAAGTTTAGTAACAGATGGCTTTTCACAGCTTAACATTTTGAGCAAGAGTAGCTTTTTGAATTTCCCCAAAGCTTCAATAGAAATTGACCTGAAATGTCACAGTTTAACATCATTTTAGAAAAGGTAGAACAGTTTGGGATTATTTTGCAAATCAATTCAATATTTTTGCTTGATTCTATTGACATTGAAGTAGAGAGTAAGAGTGAAGAGATTAAGGAAAAAAAAAGGTGTGTATTAATGTGTGTTTTAACATTCGAAATTACTTTTGCTTTGGCTGTAGTGGAAGTGTTCCACAATGGCATAAAGATATTAATCACAGTACATGGTAGTGTCCACGCCAATACCATTCTTGATCAAATGAAGTAACAACCATTCTTACTGACACTGTAGTTCTCACCTCTTAAGTCATTATCTGGTTAGTTTAAATACCTCAGAAGCCTGAGCTGTTCCACATAAACTATTTTATTTGCTTTGGTATCCAGTTTAGGTAATTTTACCACCAGCTATCCATATTAATATCAAGCTAAATAAAATTCTGCATAACAGAAACGATGATACACTTCATTCCTTACTGAAAGGTAGAAATCAAATATATTCTATTCTGTTGCTTCATGCCAACAATTGCTACTAGATTTTTTTTAGTTTGATTTAGAGAACAATCCAAGTTTAAATTATTTTCCTATGTTAAAAAAAAAATGGAAACAAACAATCTCATAACAAAGCCACTTATTCTCCAATAAGAAATAATGTGAGAGCAGTCATAGAGGAATAGATCCTATAAATGTCATTCATGTAAACAGCCCTACAGAAACAATCTAAGTTGTGACATGGCGGGGATGATTAATGTGACAAAGGTTTACAAAAACAGTTACTTCAAGTGTGTTGTTACTTTTCATTGTTAACTTAAAAGAAAATAAGCTGAGGGAGTTGGCGGAGGTGATTGCTGAGCCATGCTCTATCATTTTTGACAGGTCTTGGAGAACAGGAGAGGTGCTTGAGGACTGGAGGTTAGCCAACGTCACTCCAGTCTTCAACAAGGGCAAGGAGGATCCAGGTAATTACAGGCCAGTCAGTCTCACCTCTGTCCCTGGAAAGGTGATAGAAGAGCTTGTTCTGGATGCCATCTCCAAGCAATTGGAAGAAAAGAAGGTTATGAGGAGTAGTCAGCATGGATTAAAAAAAGGGGAAATCATGGTCAACCAACCTTGTAGCCTTCATCAACAGATGGGTAGATGGAGGGTGAGCAGTGGATGTTGTCTACCTTGTCTTCAGCAAGGCTTTTGATACTGTCTCCTACGATATCCTGATAAGAAAGGTGAGAAAGTGTGGGATAGATGACTGGACAGTGAGGTGGGTCAAGAACTGGCTAATGGGCCGGGCCCAGAGGGTGGTGATCAGTGGAGCAGAGTCCAGCTGGAGACCTGTAACTAGCGGTGTTCCCCAGGGGTTGATGTTGGGTCCAGTCTTGTTTGACATATTCATCGACGACCTTGATGAGGGAATAGTGTCCACCTTCAGCAAGTAGCTGAAGATACAAAGCTGGGAGGAGTGGTGGACACGCAGGAATGCTGCGCTGCCACTCAGCGAGACCTGGACAGGCTGCAGAGCTGG
>VXBZ01011168.1:101901-125827 GCA_013399135.1 Heliornis fulica | reverse complement strand
CCTATTGAAAATAACTTATCCAGGAATAAGCTTTATCGAGTTAATTTCAAGGGATTTCACTGAGATCAAAGCAGTAGATGATAAATACCAAACATAAATATATAATTCATTTTAAATATAATTCTTTTTTTTTTTTGCTGCTCCTTAACAGAACTTAAAATTCAATCCAGTGGAACTCTAGTTTGAAATCCCCAGGAATTTCTTTGTCAGAACTTCTGGCTTTTTCCAGCTATGCTTTTTTTTTATTGCTAGTGTCAGTAATCTGTGGTACTGGAGCACAACTACACTCATTTTACACAGAATATAAACTGAATTGTGATGTCTAAAACTGTTACATGGACAGATGCATGAACGTTTTGTAGTTAAAACTGAAACCAAAATCAGAAGTCCATACTTGAAAGGCAACTTCACTGAGGTTCAAAGAAATCTCTTCCTCAGGAGTGCAAACTTATCTTGCTCCTTTGGCTTATGGAGTTTTTTTCATGGGAAAGCCTCTTTCTAAATATATACATCCCTTATTTTACTCATCACCATGCAGCTGCATACTTTTTGAGCATAGATAATTTTGAGTATGTATGAATATATATATATATATATGGTACTTCTTCAGTAAAATATTGATTCTTCTATTTATCTCTGGTGCCCAAACACAGTGAAAACAAAAAAATTCTCTGACCACTAATAGCCCAATTCTTTCAACTTGATCAATAATCAATTTATGTGATTTACTCAGATTTTAACTAAATACCAGATGAAAACCTCTAGCAGGAAATAGCTGCTCTAAAATCTTCCAAGTAGAGGGAAGATTTTCTGGACTTGTACATTATTGCTACAAAGGCTGGATTTTCCAGGAAGTATCTTATGTGAATGTTGAAAAATAATTTTTAGCTAATGTGATGCAAAGTGGTCTTACTGGGAAGTGCAGTTTTCACTCACATAGATTTGCAATCTCATTTACAGACTCACTAATCTGATTGTAATCATGTTACTTAACTTTTAATTTTGTGTGTGGCAGATGTACATCAGAAATGACATACAGGTGGGACTATCATATATTGAATCACTTTAATCACATTTAAATATTTCAAGTTTTAATCTTTGGTACAAAGCTTGTTCTTAAACAGGCAAACTAAATAACCATAACAAATTCAGAGTTACATGTTTTAACATTGACCTTAAAATAATGCAATTACCTACAATTGAGTCTCATCCAACTGTTTAATTATTTTAAGAGTGATAGAAGGATTGTAGTGCTTACTGAAGCAAATATATATTCCCTCCCCCTCCCTCCCCCCCCACCCATTCAAAGGGAAATTGCAGTCCTTTATGGTTATATATTCATAATTTAGTATTTCATCTTAATAGAGACCCTACTATACGTGTGTCTCTCAGACGCAAATCCCCAATGCCTAATGAAAGATGAAATCTTGTTTGGTTACAGGCCAAGGACACTTGGATTGAGAAACCAGGAAAATTCTTTAAATTTCTTGCATGATTTCAGGTATATGTCCTGAAATTTCCTGTAGCATTGTTATTTGTGGTGGTGATACTTCTGGTTCTTCCAGTGGCAGTAAGTCTCTTGCTACTTCATATCAGAAGGGTCTTCTAGCAGATATAAAGCTGTTAGTACTTCAGGTGATATCATCCCTATCTCGTCTGCCAGTCCCTTCTCCAATATCAATTTTTATGACATTTCCTGGGAGCATCTTACTTCTGCTACTAATACCTCTCACGTCTAGGTCTGCTTATTTGGAACAGTAGCACATAATGCCCTAATAACTTACATAGCTTAACCATGTATTTAAGAAGACTCTGAAATATACACTTTATTAAAAAATGTAATAAAATATTTTAATGCAAAAAAAGAAAATACATATCCTCCCCTCAGATTAATACATATCTTCAAAACTGGGTGCCTAATACTTGCAATTTTAACACATAAATCTCAGAGACTTTATATGCCATTTTCTATGTCTATTGTTAGGGAGTTGCCAAATAGGACAGAGAGCTAGTCTGTCACAGCTTCATGCCTCAGGGTCCACCAGTAGCATGTATTTCCAGTAGGCACACACATAAACACAAGTATATGATACATGTTCACTTGTATACATAGCCGACCACGGTTTAGTGTTTGGATTGGCAGTGTTATGGTTGGGCTCAATCTTAGGATCTTTTCCTACCTAAGTGATTCCATGATTCTATTTACATGCTTGCTACAACCCAAAGCTCCTCAAAGACATTTTCATCTCCTTTGGACCTAAACATCCTGTTGACTTGTACGATCCCCAAAAGTGCTTCTGCTGCATCTGATCACAAGTCTCACACCCCTGTAGGCAATAACTCCTCTCAGTACAAAAGGTGAACTAGAGAGCTCTTCCCCTCAGCTGATCAGTGCCACAGCTGGTCACTCAGACCAGGGTTCCCCTGAAATGGCTCAGGGAGGACAAGTGAAGGTTGTTAATTTCTCCTTTGTATTTTTACTACATTTTCACACATGCCATTTCTCCTCCATGCTACTATATGTGTGTGGATATGAACTTTTTATCACATAACTGGACACAGATCACTCAACTACAGTGACAAAAGATAAATATGAAATTTAAAAAAATGCTTGACTCTGGCTGCCCATCATGAAATGAAAATAAATACTGAATAAACTTAATTATAACCTGTCTCAGAATCTCGACAAAGGTATTTAAGCAAGCAACTGGTCAATGTACTGAACGTTCTCCATGATCATTAGATATGTTTTTCCCACAGATTTCAGTTTTTAGCTAGTTTGTATAAAACCAGATATTTTAATTGCTCTTTTGGAGTAAAGCTGCATAAATCTTGCAATGATAACTTCACATTCCTCTTCACCCTTTTTGCCTCTTTCTTATGCTGAAACTGTTGGCAAGGTCACATCATGGTTAGTAGAAAAGTCATAATATCTAAACTTTTGTGCTCCAGCAAGAGAAGTCATATTATTTATTAATAATCTTAATATAATGGAATTACAAGTAAATAAAATACATATTCTGTCACACAAATTTAAGGATTTATATGCAGAACAACTTAGGAAGCAACTTTAATTAACCTAGGTCTATATTACAAGCTAAATCTAGCACAGTTATGTCAGTCAAACAGACTGCAGAGAGACATCACGCTACAATTGGCATGCAGGTGAAAGACCCCTGTTACAGTTATGCCCTCCAGCTGCTCATTATTATCTTTTTGCCAGCAGAACCGGGAGGGGAGTAATCTCCAGCAGAGTGGTTCCTGTGACTGATCCCTCATCCTCTTCAGGTGAAATCACACAGGTAAGCACAAGCAATTTAAATAGGTGGCTGGAGGCTAAGGACAAATATCTTCTTTCAGGTCTAGCTGTGCTCATGGTGGTTGTTTCTAGTCCTCTCTAAGCTGGAATCTATGCCACTCAGAACATCTGACCAAGTTGTAGATGTCTCAGGACTACTTCTGAGACAAGCTAGCTGAGACCTATGTACACACTGTTTAAAATCAATTGTTAACCTGATGGTAGCAGATTCTGTGTTTGTTTCTGTTATAAGCAGCCTGGTGTGTTTTTCTCTATCATTTGGAAACTTAACTGGCTTCCTCTGTGGATTAGACAGAATTTGCGAGAAACATTTTACTAGCTGAGCTGTAGAGCTCCAGACGTGCTCTCTGATTGACATAGTTTTGCTTACAAGTGAAGAACCTTTACAGACACTGTTATAAAACTGGTTTAGTTCTGTTTGAGCCACTTGTTGGATTTTGTATACTTGTTCAAAGCATGTTTTTTCATCCACCTGAATATCACAGTCCCAGTAAAATATTTGATGTGGCATCAGATCTTGAGTTCCAAATGTATTACCCAAACAAATGCCCTAACTAGAAGTAAACAGCACTAAAAGCAATATGTAAGGCTGCATTTTTTGTATCTATCAGCTGGTATCAAATGTGAGCCTATTTTAGTGCAATTAAATGTGAGTATGGTAAGAAGAAAACTGTAGTTGTATAAATCCTGCCTCGTGTTAAAATCCAGACTTTTCAGAGTGTAAAAAACAAAGACATATCTAGTGCTTTTAAACAGTGGGAAATGATTTTGTGGGTAAATCTAACCTTTATTAAATACAAGAAAATATCTTAGGGAAAAATGTATTTTAGTATTTGTGACACACTGAACACAAATACTTTGTTAGAACTGAGTGTATTGTAAATATATAAACTATGAATATTGCATTCATTTTGTAGCAGCAGTGTTACCTTGGTCTGGAATGATTTAGCAAAACAGACCTTTTTACTCTGTCCTCTTCCAACCAGCCAGTATGGAGAGACTGGACAGAGTCACAGAGCTCAGCTGCAGTGCACACCTACTAAACAGTCCTTTTGCCAATGTCTTTCAGGCACTGTAGGTCAGCATGTTAGCAGAGTGCGCTTGTGTCAGGGAGAAAAAGAGGCTGTTACTCCAAATAGGGATTCTTTGACAGGAATGAACATCATTCAATAAAATGTACTGAATGCTTCTTTAGCATGATTCTTAAAAATTGTACTGAAGTTACATGAGCTTAAGTGGGTTAATAAAGAGGCAACATGAATACATTAGGGATGGCTTTATAATGATCAAGAAACTTTGTGCTAAGGTTGCTAACAAATTTGAGCTGAATATTCATTGATACAATACTTGCATGAATGAAATCAAACTGGAACTTGTAGATTAACATGGACTCTAACCACACATTCATTTTGTCATATGGAAATACTCAATTTTTTTAAGGTTGCGCTGCAGTGGAATTAAATCTGGCAAATTTTACTTTTACTCATGCTCATGTGTCCTTTAAACATAAAGTAAAACAATTATATGTTGATTAGCATCAATGCCTTTCTGCAATAGCTCCAAGAAACATAAGTGAAATAGTGATAGTGAATAAATATCTATAAAGATAAGCTACAGTAAAAGCTTCAATCTTAAATGCTGGAAAATGTGCTGACATATTTAGTTTCATATACCATTACTAGTTACGTGAGTAGCAGATTAACTTTTACATTGATTACTGCAACTTCTCCTTTAGTCTTTCTGATGCTAATCTTAGCTCTTTAATCTGCTCAAATCATGGCTGTTATAATTATCATCCTCATATCTCATTTCTTCTGTTACATGTCTGCATAGAGTCAAGGTGCTGATACCCTCTTCCAAGATACCTTGGATATAACGTCTTCATCTTCTTCAGTACTTTTTATGATACCTATTAACCTCTTTGCATTGCCATAGTTGAAGGTCCTAATGTTCTGCTTACTTTCCAAATTCTACTTCAGATTTTTTAATGCTGCATTTGCATGCAGTATACTTCCTGTTCCAAAATTATCTTATGCAAAGCTTAAGAAAAGAAAATTTATTCTCTGAAGTTATTAATAATTATAACAATAAGGTTATAACAATACAATAAAAACATTCACTGATAATTACTAATAAATATTGATAATTACTGATAACTGATAATACTGTACCTAGTCCAGTTGTCTTACTCATGGAATACCCTCAAGAAAGGTCTATTTAGCAAAATGCTTTTCTGATTTAACATGAAAAATAAATTTATAAATCGAAATTAAATTTAATAATAACTTTGTGTTATTTCCTGAAGCCTTGTTTAGCTGGGTACACTAATGGCCTACTTTTAGTATCTTTCACTGGAGTTGCTAGATACTGCCTGTGAGCTTTCCAAATGGAAAGCAAAAAACATTCGATCTTTTTTCTGAAACTATTTTTTGTGTACTACATACATTCAGTAGCATTAATTGGCTTGCTTATCTGTTAACCCTCTTTGCAGCCCTCAGTGCAAAAAGTCTCTTGGAACATATTTCAACATTCATTAATTTTGACAATTTACCATCACTACCTCATAGTTAGTGTGTCGGTGACAACAAGTCTCACAGAGAACTTCTAAATGATGTCCCCTGGGATGACATTCTGTGGCATACTCAACCTTACTGGTAAGGTCAGTGACACAGATTTGCTTTCAACAATGTAATCCAGGCCAAGAGTGACAGCCAGACTATTCAGCATGACAGAATCAAGGAAGGTTTGAAAAGGCTTTTCACTTGTAAATGACAGAAACAAGCTATACTGGTAATTCCAAACTTTGCACAGCTAGGAGCATCTTTGAACAGACTGGATCACTGCTTCTTGAACCGCTTTAAGATATAGAAGGTGAGATGTTAGTGTTTTGGGTCCATCATTACCAATATAACTAAGCAGAATGGTATCATTACAGATATTATTAATGCATTCTCAGTGATTCTGGCATCAATCTATGCATTTAAAAGCTTTCCATAGGGAAGCATAACTTGTCATTGACAGTCTTTCTAATAGTTTATTTCCTACCCTCCTCCTTTAGCAAGCACAGATGCTTCTTTAAGCTCTATTTAATATTATAATTGCAATGCTTTCTTTCAGTTGTGAACTTTCTGGAACAGCAGATTCACATGTCAAGTCCTTGAATCATATGAAGAAAATATAGGTAAAATTCTTCATTAGGTGGAAGTTTTCTACATTCTAAAATAACTAGAATTATCTTAGCTCATTTACAAAAGCATGGATACTCTTGTGATACACATTTAGATACGGAAAAAGATTTTGCAACTTCTAGCAATTTCAACTTTAGTCCTTCTTGTCCTTGTAGTTTACTCTTCTCACTGCTACAAACTTAAAAGTTCTCTTATTCAGCAGCAGCAGTAGTAATGGCTTTATCTAATAAAATTGAAGCCTATTCAGATCCCATCTATAACGAAAAAAAATAATTCTTACTCTTGTTTTAATTATACAGGTGAAAAATAGCCATGAAATTATAGCAGCTGCAGATTTGGCTTCAAAACAATGTACATATTTTTATGTATTTTATGTAAAGCTTTCAGCTTTAAACAAAACTCAAAACAAACAAACAAAAAAAAACCAAAACCCCAAAACAAAAACAACTCAAAACAACCCTATCAAAAAAATACCAATCCTCAATGTCATCTATGCCATATAATAAGAAAGTGATTAAAATAAATAAATAATTTAATTTGAACAGGAAGCAAATACATGAGCTGTACAAAATAGCACTGAATGTATCCCCTGATGTTACATAAGCTCTCTTGAAACAGTCGCTAAGTAAGAAATCTTAGTAATAATGTTCTTTTTCCACACAATAATCTCAGTTATGAAAGCTTTTAAGCAAAACAGTAATGACTACTATGTAATTAAAAAGAATGCAAGGAAATTGTTCTTTCAACACTGAAACAAATTACTTCCTTGCCCTCCTGAATTTAGCAATTAAGGTTTTACCAAATAAAAGGGAAGATAAACAATAATAAAAGATTTACTTCTATCATGTTAAAGAAGCAGAATCTTTTGCTTTTCATGCTAAGGTCATCACAAGCATGATGTTCATGTGGATGTTCAGGTTGTACTGTTTTAGTGTTGTGCCTTGAGGCAAATAATTTAGATTTTCCTATCATTGGTAGTGATGTTAAATCTTTTCCTTGTGTAATGAGCACCTTCAAATATAGTATGTCTCATGCCATCAAAAATCACATGTCACTTTCTTGTCATTTGTTCTGTTTCTTGAAATCTACCCTTTTGCTTTGCTATTACAGAGGTAAAAAAGCTTTTCAGTAAATGACAAATGATTATACTCTTCAAATGCTCTTCTAAATAGCATTAAAATGTGAAGATAATTGCAAAAAACAAATGTAAATCTTCAACAATTTTAGTTAATTAAAGTTTTTCTTTTCTTTTAATCTTAGTAATTATCTTTGGGTTTTTGTTTGGTTTTTTTTCTTCTCTTTTGCTGTTAGAAAAGAAAAAGTATTTCAGCCTGAAAGGTCTGTATGATTAAATCACTTCTTGATTTAATTTTTTCCTCTACTCTGTATGATCATATTAAGTCAGGAAATTCCTCCCTGTAAAACTTTTAAGGATATTTCAGTTGCTATGCATCAATACACATTTTAGTAGTGAAGCCAAATGACAGAGATATGAAATCCTGATTCTGGGGGATCCATAGCTGACTTGGTATAATATATTTTTATACATATTAAAGTAGGCCATTTAGGCACCTGTAGAGGATTTATTAATTAAAAATACCCAAATAGCTTAATTTTCAATCTTTCACTGTAAATAAACAAGAGATATTTCTCTTTTTTCTTTAAAAGATCTTAAATATTTTCTCATTGTGTCACAGAATATTTTGATTCTTCATTTCAGAAAATTTTAAACATTCAAGATGATCTAATAGGTTTCTAGCCAACAGGTTTTTTATCCCTAACCTATGAATTTTTGGAGATAATCTGGACAAACTATCTTTGCAACACAGCACATAACCTTAAATACTATAGATGTCCACCTTCATAATTTTAGTGACTGAAAGACAGTTCAGGAAGAGAGCTGTATTTGTGGTAACCTTATTTCAAATACTTATATCTCTTTTAGGCTTGGTTTGTTTCGTGTTTTTGTTTTGTTGTTCTTTTTGTTTGGGTTTTGTGGGTTTGTTTTGCTGGTTTTGTAGTTTGGTTTTTTTTGTAATCTATGCCTTAAATGCTTACTAAATTAAGATCTACTTTAAAACTTATATACAGAAGTGGACTGGGGTATAGGTACACTTTAAACCCTCAGATAAGCAGCTTAAAAAAAATAGGACTCATTTATGTGGCGTTTACCACCTGGCAGGCTTCAATACAGTACAAAAGGTGTTTTTCTTCAAGTGAAGATGGTTGTTTCTGAGTTAGTTCTTTCCTAAAATGCTAGCTGTTTTGAAAGCTGAAGACTATTTTTGGAGAAAAAAAATGGTTTTACCTGTGCATTTTGTTCTCTATCTAGAAGTCACATCTGCTCAGGATTATTCAAGTGTTCGGTACCACAGCTGGGGTATGCAGCAGTAGGTTTAGCTAGCCTAAATGAAGTAGGCAAAGGTGAAGGGTGGATCGTGTATGGGGTAAGTAAGTCTGGTAATGAAACTGAACTTTGTTGCTATGTATCTATGAGGAATTTCTATTGTATTATTATGCTTACTGCATTGGCTTACAACTCACAAGGTAACTACATGGTTTTGAGAGTATGTCAGCTTTGCTTTCACTATTGCATACTTCTTACAAAAGCAAGGAGAAAGCTGGTATCTAAGGGCTCAAAAGCTATACCCTCCTCAACCCCTCTCTCCAAACCCCCCCCCCCAAAAAAAAACCAAAAACCCAACCCAATTTTCTCTGTTAACTTGAAAGCTCTTAAGTAGTTTTCTGGTTTCCTCCTGTATGCTCTAATTTGAATAGATTGATTCTTTTGTAGAAAATTTTAGAATCTCAGAAGGGCTTAAAAAAATTACACCTAGTATAAATCAATGCATTATTTTATCATGTGTTATTGGTTTCTATTTTGTGGTGTGTTAGCCTAAGTTTTACCTAGTATTTTACTGGTTTGAACATATGTTGAGGAAACAAATCAGAGTTTTTTTCCACCAGAAAAAAGAGTGATAAAACTCTATTTCTCATCCTGCTTAGGATACATAGCAAATTATGGGATTTTCTTACTGTCTTCTGAAGTGCTTTGTCAAAAGAAAAGCAAAACTGCTAGGGCTGTGATACTCAGTTGGGATTCTGTAGTGCAGGGGTTAAATCCCCCAAGTAAAGCCACACACGAACTCAGACAGGAAACTGTGATTAGCACTGGTGCTGATGTTGTGCATGCAAACACCATGTTCAGTAACCCTAGAGAAAATTGCCCTATGTGAATGACTTTCTTGTTTTATTTAGGTATTTATTTATATAACAAGCCAAATCTAACTGCATTTATGTTGCTGTTGCTTATGTTAAGTCCCAGTACAAAGTATGGAGAGACATAGATGTTTGCAGTAGAAACTAGGCTGCAGGAAAGGATTTTTCTTCTGACTGCATTTCATCACCTGAACAAGTTGGTACTGACAGCTGCTCTGTATCAGAGAATCAGTGGGAAGTGTTTAAGGAATGACTGATCTGAATGCTTCCACGGAACTAGTAACTAAAGCTGTTTGATCCTTAATGATGCTGTTTGAGTAGGCATTTATTTCTTTGTAAAAGAGTGTGCTGACCAAGCTGTAAGAGACTCCAGGAAAGATTTTCCTTCCCCATCTCCACACAGGCAATACATTTTTTTTTCTCCTATCCTTTATGTAAATAGAGACAGGAGGTTAATACTGTTCTAGTATGTAGGACAGTTAAGTAAAGAAAGGATGACTGTTATCTATCTCTTCTGATGAATATTCAAATCCCCAAGTTTTAATGGGGTAAATCGGAGCACCTTACTGCAGAACTGTTTTGTGACTAAATAGTTGTGGAGAAAAATGGTGTTTGAGATGCAGAACAGGTGCTGCTTATTGGATGTCTGCTCTAATAGATGGGAGTGTGCCTTAGTACATGCCTTGAAGGAAATGAAAGCTACTATAATGATTCTATTTGATATATGGAAAGTCCGTTCCAAAGAATTTCTATTTCCCTATTAAAATCCAACATGTGTCTGATGGGCTAAATGCTTCTATTGACTCAGTCTGTCATATTTAAACTGCACAAATGAAAATTGATTTTTACCATTATGAGTTTTTCAGCTGTGTCAGCATTCTCCTTAAAGATTTGACATGTGTTTGTTGGGAGCATGTTCCTAACAGTTCATTAAGGACTTAAAGTTAGGAAACAAAGCCTTCCAGATTTGTTACAGATATGCTTCTAATGTTTGGTTGTTGGGTTTTGGTTTTTTTGGGTTTTTTTTTTTTCATTATAGTTTCTCAAATTAACAGAGGTACTTAAGCAGTTAAAACATGACAAGAATCCCTCCCTTATTTCCCTACATTTCCTAATCATAAATGTATATCTTTACTACATCAGAAGGTTTTTAAGCTTTTGGAAGCAGCTTCTTCATGTGATAAAAGACCTCTGAATAGAAACGTGGTATGTCTTTGCATGTGACTGGAGGTTTGTTTCACAGTGCTTGTTTGACTTCCCCCTTCCTGCTTGTCTTGTATGACTAATTACTGAGCAAAGACAGGAGCAGGAGCTGCTTCCTTATGCTTCCTGCTAGTTATGTACAGGTAAGGCATCTGGATCCATTAATAGTATAAAAAGATAGTGATCATTAAATTTCTATCCGCAACGATTGCTATAGCTTTCTTATGGGTATACTAGAAAATCTAGGGAGAAGAAGGGAGTGTTTATAATGAACAAGTGAGCAGGAAAGATAAATCTAACTTTCATTCTACCAATAAAGTAATGGTGAGTCAGAACAAGTGTGTTTCAGTCAGCAAAGCAGAGAATTAAAAAAACAAGTCCAAGTTCTTCTCGGATAATCTCTTTTCCTATTGTGAATGTTTAAGCAACTTACCATATCTGCAGACAGGTTGGGATTTGAATTCAAGAATACTGGTAGGACACAGGTACAAATATTTAAAGCTGACCTTCCCAAAATCTAATTAATTAATAGTGGAATTTATCTCTAGTGTTGTTATACACTTGAGTTGCTAAGGTCGAAGAGCATTAACATAGTGCTTATAGTTCAAAAATACGTACTTTTCTACCTCTCTTATTGAATTAACACCATGTAGAAACACATGCTTGCTCAGCATTTGACAAGTAATAAATGTCTGGGAGGTGATATAATTTTCACACTTGAGTGTGGAAACCCTTTAGAAAGACATGTGTGATAAGCCTGCTCTGGAAGGCAAGTCTAGTCATGTGTTGCTTCTGTTTGAGGATTAGTTTGCATACTGAGTGAAAACTAAAACTTTGAGATAATTTGCTATTTCAAGGAAACTAAAACAGGTTATTGGATAAAGGTCTCTGTGTTCAACAGCTGCAGTTAAAGGATTCTCATAGGTGCTACTTCTATCATCGGATGTCTCATTTGGTTGCTATTTTCAGTATTTCTAGTAATTTTGATGTATATCTGCTGGCAAAAAGCCAGGTACAGTAAATTCAAACCCTTGGAACCTCAAGTCATGCACAAATTTAGAAACACTTGCTCACTGACCTTTCAATAGATGTCAGCCACTGTTCTTGGGGAAACCCTGATTAAATTACAACTGTACAAACAATAGATATGATTTGGAAAACTTATCTTGTAAATTAGCATTCTATTTCATTCTGAACTGGGTTTCTGAGTAACAGGTTCTCTGGACTTCTGGAAAGCTGTCTGATACTTATAAATGTATTTTAAATGGGCGCTATCAATGTAATCACTTCCTAAAACTTCTAGTGTAAAAAGCCAGAAACATTTATTGACTATGGTGGAGTTTTTTTCCCCGTGTGGAATACCTTGACTGAACAAATTTCTTGTAAAGAAGCATCATGTTTGGGGCATAGTGGGCATATGCATGTTTATATAAAAACATGTGCAGCCATATATGTGTGTGTGTGTACACACATGCAATCATATGTATGTATAAATGTGTGTATGTGCTATAGAATTATTTAGGTTGGGAAAAGACCCCAAGAAATGCAACCATTAACCTAGCATTCCCAAATCCACCACTATGTCATAAATACTTCTTCTACACATCTTTTAAATATGTCTGGGGACAGTGACTCTAACAGTTCCTTGGGGAATTTCAAAAGCTTGCCAAACCTTTTGGTGAAGATTTTTTTTTTGCAATATCCGATGTAAACCTCCCCTGATGCAACTTGAGGTTCTTTCCTCTTGTATCACTTCTTACCTGTGAAAATAGGCCAACAGTCACCTAGCTACAACCTTCTTTCAGGGAGTTGGAGAGAGCAAGTTCTCCTCTCAGCCTCCTTTACTCCAGGATAAACAGCCCCAGTTCCTTAAGCTGCTCTTTGTCATGATGACATTCATTCAGTTGCCTGAATTGCCTAAATCTAGTAACAGTCAGGTTTGTGCTCTAGACCCTTCACCAGCTTCATCACCCTTCTCTGGCCATGCTCCAGCACCTCAATGTTTGTCTTGTAGGGAGTGGCCAAAAACTGAGCACAGAATTCAAGGTGCCAGGTTCAGGGATACAATCATTTCCCTAATCCTGTTGGCCATGCTGTTTCTGATACAAGTCAGGATGCTGTTGGACTTCTACAATACCTGGGTACACTGACAGCTTGTGTTCAGTCATGTATCAACCAATACCCTCAGGTTCTTTTCTGTGGGGCAGCTTTCTGGTCACTCTTCCACAAGCCTGTGATTGTTGTGGCCCAAGGGCACAACCCAGCAGTGAACCTTGTTGAACCTATGTATGCAAATATTTTTAAGTTCTCTAAAGGTATCTGGCATGTCACCTTTTCTTGATACAAAAGGTTTTAGTTTAGTAAATTCGGATGACCAAAATTCCATTATCAAGTTAGTCAATTATGTTGCGAAAAAATTATATAAGTTTAAATTGGGACAGATTTGCAAAATGGAGTTGTTAAAGGTGTGACAGCAGCAAGAACATGACTGTTTTGCAACAGTGCATATATGAGAAGAGAATGTAACAGAGAATTAATCAGCTAATAAATGGAGATTAATCTCACGAAAGATAATCACCTCTCTTCATAACCTAGGAAGCTGCTGTTCAAGTGTAGGCAGTTAGGTACCTCTAGGGATGATTTAGCAATGGTGTCTTATAGCTTTATACAAATGTCTCAATTCACTGGAGTCTAGATTAGCCAATTGCTTCTTATTCTTAGTAATTAATACTTAAGATGTATTATCTTTGAGAATGCTGCAGAAATTGCAGCTAGATTGCTGGTAGTAAGTACACTCTCAGCTTCTGACTTTAGATAGCTTTTGTTTCTTATCCAGACAAATTACTTTACATCTGTAGCATAAATAAAAGGGTCATGTGTGTGTGTTTTTCTGTGCTCACTGATATAACCGTACTGACATTAGTCTGAATGAAGAGATGTATGCAGATGTAACGCTCATTTATCAGTGTCTTAAATTAATGGCAAGACCTCATCCCTGGTTATCCATATAAAACTTAAAAACAGAAATAAATAAAACCCCACAAAAAAACCCCAACCAACTACAATGAAATATATATGTGTTGCACTGCTCCTTCCAAGCCAGTTTACTCACACAAAAATTGTTAACTCTGAGAAATAGCTACATATAGGACCAAACAAGGATGAGGGGAGTTTGCTGGGTTTGTCTTGGGTTTTTTACAATACATGATTAATGAGCAATCTGTAACAGTAAGGATCAATTCCAACAATATAGCAGACATGCCAGGAGCTAAACACTTACAATATGCTAACAAATGACCACAAATTTGTGAACACTTCCTTAATAAATCCCTCAAAGTCTTAATGACAGGACCACATTCACACAATCCCAGGCACTTCACCTGTGCTTCACAGGGCATGTGGATTACAACTAGACCCCACTTCACAGCACTGTAGGGTGCCCTACTTGCACACACCTGTATTGGAGACGTATGTGCTCTAGTTTTATGTGTATCCATGCAGTTCACTCTATACAACTTGCTAGCACACACAAAGGTAATAAAGCCTTCCAGGAGGCCAAATGCCATGCCTGCCTCCATAAGTGTGCGTGCTGATGTACTGTGTCCATACTATACAACTAGCAGCTGCTGCAGGATCTTGAAGATATTCAATGAGGAGGCTGCTCTGTCCAGCTTGGGTAAAGGCCATTATACACTGGAAGACTTCTGGCAATACCAAACCATTTCCAGTGAATTTCTCTTCTCACACATAATTTTTGGTTTTTTTGGTATCTCTTCTCAGGATGACTAATCTTTTTTGTTTCCTCATTTTTCTTACCCAAAACTTTCATGATCGTTCCCTGATTGTTGTTTAATCTAATAGATGTTCATTATATTTTGTAATATCAGTGGGTATTTTTGGTTGATTTCATTGGTTTGGAGTTATTTTTGGCAAGTATCCTCTCAAACAACTTTGAGTATTGTGAAGGTTCTGGGGAGAAGGTACTGGCAGCCTCCCAGCACCTGAAGGAGGCCTACAAGAGATCTGGAAAGGGTGCTAAAGCACCTGAGAGGTTACCCAGAGAGGTTGCAGATGCTCCTCTATAGATGTTTTTGAGATCAGTTTGGATAGGGCTTTGGACAACCTGGACTAGTGGAGGATGTCCCAGCCCACGGCAGGGAGGTGGAATTAGGTAATCTATAAAGATGTCTTTGAATGCAAACCATTCCATGATTCCTACCTTATCAGATACTGTTACCTAGGCTTTTTTACCAAGGGAAATCCATTACACTTGCTCCACAAAGGTGTAGTGCATCTAGTTTATATGTCAAAACAGCACTGTTACAAGAGTAGCCTGAACACAGGTTGAATGCTGATCCCACCTGTCTTAGTGCAACACTGAAGTTTGAAGACAAAGGACCCACCAAATATCTGCAGACAGACTAAATGACATAATGACATCATATATTCTGTATTCAAGCCGTACATGAATGTGTGGGTTCTCTCTGTGTTGTTAACCATGCTCAAATTCTGCTCTTCCAGGCCCTCTAAGTAATAGCATTTGCTTGTGACTTGTGTCAACACAGCATGAGATAAGGTTTACTGCATACTTTTTTCCACAGGTTGATATGAAAAATGCATAACTAATTTTTAAGGTCATCTTCCAGATGTGTTAGAAGCAGGGAAATTAAAACTTAGAAACAGCTATGTCTTCAGCTTTTGAAAGGGTGGGTGCTTGGGGATTTGCTTTCTACAGTTAACTTTACGCATAAGTGATTTTTTTTTTATGCAGTACCAGTAGTACTCACACTCTATTTCTTCTCTGTGTTTTATGATTGCTATGATTATGAGCCTATGTGGCCTCAATTTCAGCTCTGTTTTATTTCTACTCAAGATGCCTGAATTCATTTTACCAGAGTGATGTGAAGTAAACATAATGAAAAGGTTTATTCTTACAGAGTGGTCTGTGGAAAATATGTGATTGTAGCATATCCCTTGCTCCATTGATATATCTTCTGGACAGATAGTGTATGAAAAAGCAAATCTGCAATATACCTCGTGGCATGTGGGTCTTTGCAGTCTTGAGGCAATATAAGCTTCTGCGCTATGGCCAGTGCCTAATGCAAGTGTGTGTGCATGTAAGATACGTGACTGGAGTTTACTACTGTAACTTTCTGAGTTCTAATTTCTCTGTCTAGCAGATCAGTGGTTGTCAGGCACCATAACCTCCAACACAAGCCGAAGGCTTTGCACAGATATCTCTTATTTCAGCTGCTAAAACTCTTCCAGAAATCTAGCCAAAGGGTGAAATTATATGACTCAGGTTGGGATGGGCTGTTTGGGGATGGTGGTGTTTGAAAAGATTAAATGAATGACAATAGAAAGGGTAGTGGGAGCATGAGCCTTCTCTTCTGCAAATATTTTTAAAGCTGTAAGAGGTGCTCACTTTTCCTTAGGTTCTCTGAGGATAAAAAAACCCAACAGGTTCATGTGTCTATGCAGAACTCCAGCAATGAAATCTCGATCCTAAACTGAGGACCCCAGCCTCCACTGTAGTGCAAGAGTGTCTGAGCTGTGAATAATCTATATTACCAGGCTATAGAAAATGAGGAAGAATCCATCAAGGACTGTGCCCCTCCACATCCTTTCACACTAATCTACTTTCATCCTATTGGATTAATCTTATGGAACTATGCTTTTGCACAATAGTTGCTGTACTGTGCCTCTGGGCTTTACTGTAATAAATAATTGAAACCATAATAACACAAATGAAAAAGTAGGGAGTTTTGTTGGTTGGTTTTTTTTTTTTTGCATCTGCCTTTGAAGCAATTTTCTTTCTTATATATTAAGAACAGAGGTGGATCAGGCGAGCTCTGGAAGTCCAACCTGAACTATATAGCATCATAGTTCTCTGCAATGCAGCTTTGAAGCTCCACTTAGAATAATTTTGAGAAAACACTTTGGTCACACCTTCAGCAGCTATGCATGATCCTACATATCATGTTGGTAACCAATGTACTCAACTGGGTTTGCACATATGTCTATACATCTTGTATTTATTAATTTGCCCTCTCGAGATAGGTCTGTATTGTGATTCTGTTCTAAATATATTTTTGAAGAGGGCATTGCCCACAACCCCAGGCAACGTTATAGGCTTGGGCAGAAGTGGCTGGAGAGCAGCCTGGTGGAAAGGGACCTGGGGGTGTTGGTCGACAGCCACCTAAACATGAGCCAGCAGTGTGCCCAGGTGGCCAAGAGGGCCAATGACATCCTGGCTTGTATCAGGAACGGTGTGGCCAGCAGGACCAGGGAGGTGATAATCCCCCTGTATTCTGCACTGGTGAGGCCTCACCTCAAGTACTGTGTTCAGTTTTGGGCCCCTCACTTCAAGAAGGATGTTGAGGTTCTGGAGCGTGTCCAGAGAAGGGCAACGAGGATGGTGAAGGGTCTGGAGAACAGGCCCTACGAGGAGCAGCTGAGGGAGCTGGGGGTGTTTAGTTTGGAAAAGAGGAGACTGAGGGGAGACCTTATTGCTCTCTACAACTACCTGAAAGGAGGTTGCAGTGAGGTGGGGGTTGGTCTCTTCTCCCCAGTAACAGGTGACAGAACTCGAGGAAATGGCCTCAAGCTGCGCCAGGGAAAATTTAGGTTAGATATTAGGAAGAACTTCTTTACTGAGAGAGTCATCAAGCATTGGAACGGTCTACCCAGGGAGGTGGTTGAGTCCCCATCTCTTGATGTGTTTAAAAGACGGGTAGATGCAGTGCTTGAGGACATAGTCTAGCAGTGGACTTGGTGGCAGTAGGTTAATGTTTGGACTGGATGATCTTAGGATGACTGGATGATCATTTCCAGCCTTAAAAATTCTATGATTCTATGATTCTATATGCTTAAGACCATTTAAAGTTCTCAAAATCCCATCAAGCTTTGGAAATATCTTAATTGTTCTAACATGGATCCCTCCTAAGTGAAATTTAATGTTTATAATCCCCTCAAACATAAATTCAGTGCAGCAATACTATTTCTAGCTCTTGTCCTGTTGTCTTGAATAGCACTTTTAAATCTATTTAGGAGGATGTTTCACCACTTGGGTGTTAGAAGATGCTGCTATAAGCTATCTGTCCACAAGTTCCCATGGAGCTCAAACACCTGTACTTGCCCCATCTTGGGTCTGTTTGACTCTTATGTTCTCACCCACTTGCTACTGCTATTTCTATTATAACATTGTATTTAAGACAAAATCAATTTATCTTCTTGATTCTTGAGGTACATTGTGACTGCATCTTCCCATTCTCATCAAAGAACTGCCAACACAAAGATATAGGATTTGTGCTGGTGGGAATGCAGAAGTTAAGCTTTATGAATAGGCAAAGAATGTCAAACCTGGTCTGTTCTGTATTTATTAATTCTCAAGAAAATTCATTCTTGGCTTTTGAAACAAGCAAGAAGCTGTAATTTAATAAGAATCTCAAAAAATAAAAGCAGTGTGGAAAAGGTTCGAGGCATACTGAGGCAACATTGGTAGGTGTACCACACAGATACTCTATTCCTACTCCTTGTTGAACCTGACAGAACTGTATTGTGACAGTCAACATCACCTCTGTAATCTTTTATGAGCAGGGAAACGATCTCCTCCGACTGCATCTCAAAGGCTCTTCTGAGTTATTCTAACTCCATAACAAACTCAAATGATGTGGATTAAATGGCTCTGAATATTCTTAGGCTGGATTTATATTTTTGGGAATGACTCTTTTTGCAGCTTTTCTCTGTATCCCCTGCAGTGTTGATCAGGCCATATTCTGACCTGAAGAAATACTGGGAATGCCCACTTGTGGTAGTTTTTCATAGACTGATCTGAGCAAAAGTATAGTCGCTAATTATATTATATAACTCTCTGGCAGTTCTGTAGACTTTTATATTTCTCTTTTTTTTTTTTGTGTGTGTGTGTGGCTTACTGAGATTTAAAAAAAAAAATGTTGTTGAAGATCTGCATTTTAATTATATCTCATATGCCCCAATTTTTAATTATTAAGTCCTTCGGCATATCTTGTTACATAATTGGTCACATTTCTTATCTCTTGGAATATCCTGAGCACTTTTGTCTTGCCTGAATTTAGGACAAGTGTACCTATGTGTATGAAATTCTAATATCTGCTTTATGATTAAAGTAAGTGGCTTGCTAATGTTAGTTCAAAACAGCAGGTTTGACAAGTATGTATTTATTTTCTCAAACATATGTTACTAAACACTGTTTAACTGAAGCAGAATATAACAAAAACCCTAGACCATGTCCTCAAAGGATATAATGTTTTATGTATTATGATGGGAATAAACTTTTTTTTTCCTTAGAACTAGAAAAAGATCATAAAAAGATCAGTGACACTAATTTAGGTAAAATGAGTCTTAAATGATAATAGTTATAAGCTACATTAAAAAGGATAAGGCTTACTAATTTCCAAGATGGTAGTTCATTGTATTAATCTTGATGCTTTTATCTCTTGCACTCCTTTTAGGGTGTTTTAGGGAGGCATACAGCAGGGCCTGCACCCAAAATTTGAACAAAAACTGTTCTAATGAAGATTGAGCTGTGTTTCTAATTATTCACTCTTGCAAAGTGGTCTATGAAAGATCAACTCCAGTCATAGGTTTCATGACAAGTGGGAAAATAAATTGTTCAAGATAAGATGCAAATTAGGGACAAAGTTCAGCTGACTAACAGAATACATAATTATATTTTGATATGTCACAGTATAAGACAGCCTTACTTGAGTTAAATTTTGTAAACTTAAAATATATGGCTAGAAAAATTATAAGGAAGGGGTATATAAAAGCTGCTAATTCTTGAGAAATGTAAATTTGACCTTGAGAAATAAATCCGGAGCAGGTTAGGAAAACACCATTTTTAAATGTAATTTTAAATGAGTGTACTTATTAATTTGTGTTTACACTTGTGGCATGCATGATTGGAAGTGTCCATAAATGCACCACTTTGACTGAGGGACAAAGATTCTGCAATATGAGGTACTGCAGAATACAAAATATACTGCATAATATGCTGATAACAAGCAAAAAAACATCAATAATGATGACAAACAAAACCTCACCAAACAAACTGTAAGACTCCTTGAAACAGAGTTCTGGGACAAGAAGATTTGAAGGCTCGAATACAGAGTGTAAGAAATGAATATGATTAAGGGTGCATGGCTGCCACTTTCCAATACTTCAAGGGCTGTGCAACATAATTGGTACTGAAAGTTGATGTTCCTAGAGTAGCTCACCGTTATAGTTGTTAGGAACCTGATTTTGATCTCTCATTCCTTGGGTACGCATTTTTATGTATACCTGCTTACTGCACACTTGATTCTGTATAGACGTAATTACATATGCAGTCTTTGTCTGCCTGTATGTAAATCTCCTGTCACAGTGTTGGTTAATGAATTTAAAGTCAGCATTTTTGAGAGTTACCAATCCATGATGACATGACATCTGTGGGTGCCAGAATAATGGTAAGCATGTATGTAGCATGAATTTCAGTGTGTGCTGTTAAAGGATACTGGCCAAGCAGCTAGACGACAGTTATACTATGCTGCAGTTATACTATGCTGTTTGGTATAGCTTATTCCAACCAGAGCTAAGCTTGCCCTTAAGCACTTGGTTCTCCCCTTAGTTTAAGCTAGGTTGTGCTATGCTTTCCTACTCCCTGGCACAACATGTGATGGAAAAGCAGTGTTTTTATCTCAAACAATACAGACACCCGAGAGCTGGCCCTGAGCAAGTTGGATTGCTTGCACAAAGCAGTGTGGTGACGTTCAGAGGTGCTAGAGAGAGTCTTGACAGCATTTTAGCTCTTTCATCAGTGACAGCATCGCCTTTAGTCCTGTCTGCACAGTAGCACTACTTTCCTTATTTGTATCTCAGTTCAGAACAGTATTGTACAGTTTGGATACAAATGTTTCCTCTTCAGTTCCTCTAAGGACATCTTAAGGCCAAATAATGTGATCTTATTTCAAGTTTGCAAGAAACAAAGTAGGAAGAAGAGAAGCAGAAGGCCAGTTTGATGTAAAAGGTAAAAAGCTGACCAAGGTATTATGGTGGCTGGAAAATAGCATATGTAATTTTGAGACTTTCTTGAAAATGCTTTCAAAGTCTGGAATATCAATATCAGACATAGATTCAGCTGGGAGCACATCAGAGCTTCTGCAAATGTTCTTCTTAACTGATTTATATGTATTCAGCAAGTCCACCCCACCTGACTGGGAAGCTTAAGGAGGAGTACTTTAGTACTGTTACCTACAGATCCTATACATACCAAGTTATCTGTGAGTGCAATGCAGTTGGTGTCTGCATAGACTTTCAGGCTGGTACATCTACTTTAATAGATCCTTGTTACTTGCATTTTCAAGATATCTTGTGTAGCAACAGATTGTGCCCAGAACAGTATGACATCGTTAAACATTTTAATCAAATCCGTATGCCTTTCAAGACTGTGTAACCACAAATCTAGTTTTGAAAACTAGGCATATACCAATGGAGCTGCATCACTGATGGTCTCTGAGGGTTTGACCTTATCTACTGCAAGCTATTTAATAAATTTTATTATCATTCCTATAAGGAAATAAAATATTTACATATCTTTGAAGGGACATATGATAAATGTCTATGATTCCAAGCTAAGTCACTCATCTCTGTGGAAGCACAGTATTGCATATTAAAAATAAATGAAAAAAAATATAGGATCATAGGGTGATTCAAGTTTGAAGCAGCCTTAGGGGACCTGTAGTCCAACCTCCTGCTCAAAGAAGGGTCACCTATGAGGTGAGACTGGGTTGGTCAGAATTTAATCCAGTTGGTTCTTGAAAGATCCCATGACAGAGACTGCACAGCTTCTCTGGGTAGCCTGTTCCAATGATTAAGTATCCTCGTGGAGGAAAGCATTTATCCAGTCTGAACCTCTTGCATTTTAACTTATACCTTTTGTGTCTCATCCATTTTCAATGCATATCTGAACAACCTGGCCCTGTTTTCTTGGTGATATTCCCCTAAGTACTTGGAAGCTACTGTTAGGTTGCCCCATAGCTGTCCCTTCTCCAGCTCTTTTATCCTCTCCTCACAGAGCAAGTTCTCCATCTCTGGGCGAGTTGTGATAAAATCAACCCACTTTGTCAGTGTGTTTCTTCTGTAGGGAAACCCAAAACTGGACATGAGGCTGTAGATGTGGTGCTGAGAATAATAATCACTCCTCTGGATCTCATGGTCATGTTTTTGTTAGCACAGCCCAGGATGCTCCTGGATTTCTTTGCTGCCAGGGTTCAGCTTGCACCCACCAGCATTACCAGGATATTTTCACCAGAGCTGCTCCTCTGACAGCCAGGTCTGTATCATAGCAGGGGATCTTCCTTTACAAGCACAGGACTTGGCATTTATCCTCACTGAGGAACTTCGCTGAGGTTCCTGTTGCCAATCCTATCTATTCTAGATGGCTATTCTGTCTTCAAGCATCGACTGCAAACTTGATGAGAAAGCACTCCATTTGCTACCTCTGGGTCACTGATAAATTTAAACAGGACAAGTCCTTAGGAGTGTGGTGATAGGACAAGGGGCAGTGCATTCAAAGTAAAAGAGAACAGGTTTAGATTAGATAAAAGCAAGAAATTCTTCACTATGAGCATGGTAAGGCACTGGAAGAGGTTGCCCAGAGAAGCTGTGGCTGCCCCCTGCTGAGCTGTCTGAAGTAAACCCTGACTTTATCTTCATCAAACGCTGTCCATTCTCTCTGAATCTTTTCACTTGGAAAAAACACCAGAGAGAAATTATCAGCAAAGTCTGAGGCAAAGGTGGCATTGAGCACCTCATTCTCATGCATGTGGTGTCACTAAATCACTGATCTCTTTCTCTACTGTACATACATTGTTCCTGTTCAGCCTTTTATTACTATTGCAATGCTAGAAGCTTTTCTTGTTGCTCTTGACACCCGAACAGGCTTCAACTCCAGCTGAGCTGCAGCTTTCCTAACACCATCCCTGCATGCCCGAGTAATGCTTCTAAATTTCTCCTTAGAAGCTTCTCCCTGTTTCAAGTTCTTCTGCGCTGCTCTCTTCTCACTGGAGTTCCACCATGAGCTCTCTGTTTAAATCAGGTTGGCCTCCTGTCACATATGTTTGTTTTCCTGGGATTCAGATGGACCAATTTAGCGTTTGCTGATGTCTATCCCAGCCTTCTTGAGCAACTTTGCCTTTCAGAACTGCTTTTTCCCATGTGATCCTACCCACTATTTCCCTGAATAATCAGAAAGTGTCTCCCCTACCGTACGGGATATTGATTCATTTTGATTTACATTTCTTTACCTCCCTCATTCTCCTTGGGATCTTGAACTCTACTAGTTCATGGTCATTCAAGATAAAGCTACCATTGATTGCCATCATTAACCAGTTCTCTCTTGTTTTTGAAGAGGTGATCCAGCTACATACAAATCCTTGTTGCTACAAGTACCTGTATCACAAATTTATCCCTGACACCCTCCAGAAATGTTTCCTGCCATGGTGCCCTTCCAAAAGATGCTGTAATCCAGAGTTACTTATTTCAAAAGAGCATTAATTAAATCATGTCCTCACCCTGATCAGGTGAATTGTAACAAACTATCTCCCTTACTGTCTTCTCATTTGATACTAATCTGTGATCCTAACAGCCAAGCTGTTGTCCATCCAACAGTAGGACTTGCATTCTTCTGAGCTACTACTCTACCTCCCTATTTCCTCCCTCATCCTCTTCTTATGTTCCTCAAAGAGTTCCTTTTGCTGCCCACCACTGCCCACCTCTGCTTACTTGACTATGGGTTATAATATTCCACCACAGCCATTCCTAGGTTGGCCAGCCTGCTGGCCAAGTCTTCACCTGTCAAGAGTGCCTTGTGGTCTAAAATCAAAATTACTGTTGCAGACATTAACTATAAAATTTCCTAATCAATTTCTTTAAATAACTGGGACCATGTACTATAGTATGCAACTTTTTTTTTTTTTTT
>VXBZ01011168.1:40678-101881 GCA_013399135.1 Heliornis fulica | reverse complement strand
TTTTTTTTCTGATGAACCAGCTGCTGAATAAAAGCTCTGGTAATATCATGATCCAAAACAGAAAAAACACTAGGAATAATGGATTTCCCATGTATCTCTACAGGTTATGTGCAGATTTATTGCAGCTGAAGATTTGGCCAACAAACAAATCTACTCTTTTTAGATAAAAAAATATACACTTTATAAATCTGTAAATTTCATACTTATATGCATTTTTAGATGCAATAGGCGTTGGAAGCTAGTATCATTTCTCAGGACAGGTTTTAAATTTCACAGCTCTTTTTCAACTGAGTTGTGGCTGCTGTTGGATCACCAGAGTTCTGTGGTTTGGGGAGGCAGTGCAGGAGGAGACTTGAGATACTGCTGTCATGTATATCCAACCCTTGCTGTGTTAACCCAACACTCACTTCTGCCTTTTCTCCCCGGGAAGCACTTTTTAGAGTCTTTAAGTGCTCTTGTGAGCAAATGGGTAGCTGTTCTGTAATGACTAGGGTCAGCAAGCAAAGCAGAAGTTTCCGGAAAAGTTTGAGGGTTTCCACTGCCCACTGGATAAAGGCATGTTTTGACAACGAAATGAGGTATACATCATTAAACAACAAAATATAGTTTACAATTATAATAAAATAATTTATAACATCTTTCAATATCAAACAGATCCTTTGAGGCTCTGAAATCCTATCAATGTAGTTTTAAGAGACTTCTTTTTGAAGAAGAAATTTTTGAGACAATTTACACTTTTATTATTCCAGTCAAGACTATACTAGAGTGCTCTAGAATATAGTATGTCAGACAAGGAAGAGAATGTATTAGAAAAATAAGTGAAAAATTAAAAAAAAAGGTGCCTGGTTTTCCTCCTTTCCTTGCAACCTGAATATACCTAGACAAACTTTGTTCATATTTCTTCCTTTGTAGATTTGTCAAGTTTACATATGTAAACTTGAAACAGATTTTGAGTAGCTTTTCTTCGGTGTGTGTATTGTGCTGTAGTGATCCAAAGGTAAGTTTTTATTTCCATGACTGAGAGATGATGCAGCTTTCTCTGGAGCAGGGCATGAAAACCCATAACTTCTCACTCATTACAGTGAACAGTCTTTTCTTTCTAAAAGATTTCAATGAGAACTTGATCCATTCACAAACAAGTAGCAGGTAGATTCAAAGACTAGAAATAAAGGTCTTTAGGCATACCTGATTCCTTTTCCTTTCCACACTTGTAGTGTGAAAGCAAAGGATAGATGCTGTAAGATCTGCAAAGACTGCTGTGTTTCTGTTGCTCGGAGGCAGAGGTCAGTTGAGGTATATCTGTTTCTAGCTTTTTCTACAGTAAATTGGTACTCTCTCAAAAGTGGTAATACATCTTTTGAATTGGAGTATGTCTCTTCCATATCAGACTGTACACTTCAAGATTCTCAGGCTTTAAGAGTTAAAAAAAGACTCTCCTGTATAATTTTCTGCAAAGTGTACCACAGACCAGAGTCCTGTGCTGTGCATTGCAAATGTACCTTATAACAAGTCATATGAAGATACAGCAACTAGTTCTAAATTATTTAAGGTACCAGTTGGATCGGATAACACCTCTGTGCAGTGTTGCTTTGTGTACAGTAGCAATATCTGTTGAGGGAGAAGGGGTTCTGCTCATTTCCATACCAAAAAGTATTAGAACTTGTCTGGAGATATTGCAGATTTGGCACTGCATGACATTACTGATAATAGTACAAGAAACTTCAAACACAGACACTTTAGTGAACCTGGTTGGGGAGAAATGCTTTTTTCTTTTCATCTTTAAGGTAAACTTCAGTAGGAGTTTTAGTGCAGCACTGGTGGCAACTGTTTTGGAAAACCAGTAGAGAATAGGAATATGGTCATCTTTCTCTTCTTTTAAGAGTTAAGTATTAATTCACTTTGTTCACTTTAATAACTGCATTTCTTTCATTATAGCCTTCCAGCTATATAGTAGTTCAAGTCTAATCAAATTGTCCAGTTTCTCAGCTTTGACCAGAACACATTTTGCTTAAGGGTTATGTGAATTTGTGTAAGGGCTTTTTATTTATTTATTTGGAGGTTAAACGGTATGCACTTCCCAGATCTTTAACTTATGTTGCTGCATAGGATATAGGAAGCAGGGTTTTTTTTGAGGTTGTAAGGTGGTTTTTTGTTTGGATTTGTTATTTTGGTTTTTTTTATTCTGGAGTTTGGAGAGGTTACATTACCACTGATACCAAAGGATGATTTTTGCCTAGGTGAGGAACTCCTTCAGTATTCTACTATGCTAATCTATATTGACATTTTCATCTTATGTTGTCCTATCATGTTGCGGTGTAAGTTTTAGAAACTGCTGTGTGTCTGTTCTTTAAAATAATACTAACATATTCAGTGAAATATTTGTTGTGCACATTAGCTTTATCAATTTATTTGTACAAAATAAAATTATTAATATATTACAAATTAACCTGCAATAATCCTAATGACTCCAAAATGAAGGCCTATCAATATACAATTGAATTCTCCAATGGAATATGAGGGTGAAGAAATATCTCTTAAAATTTGCTTGGAAAAAAATTGAATATTCTATTTGTTATCAGAAGGCATAGCAGACGTTCTAACTACATCACTGATGCTAAAAATTGTAGCTAGAAGATTAAGAAAACTAGAGATCTCCAGATAGTCCAAAGACCACAGACTTTTGGAGAACTTGCATATTATAGTATTTTTAATATATTTTCTACTATTTATTGTTTTGTATGTGTATTCCAAGCGTATAAAGTTTGAAACAGTTCAGACCCATTGAAAATTATGTTCATTTGCCTTTGGCTTGTTAAGACACATTTTTGTCTATATGAATCTCTGCAATCAGGAGCATAGAGCAAGATAAATGACTCACTGATTTATGCAGGAGGTAGACACATGAGTACCTTCTAAAAACCATGTAATGGGGCTATTCACATGTAAGAATAAACCCAGTAACAGTTTGTCCTAGTGCTTATAATGTTCATAATTCTGGGAGTCCAGCTATGTGTTTCTCAAGGCACAAAGTTTTGGAGTTTAACTGCTAAATTTATTGAAATCTGGAGAAAAGAAATCCAAATTTCCCCACCCCCTTCCCAGATGTATTCTCAGCAGAAGACTTGCAACTAAAGATTTTCAAGGAGTAATTGTGATTGCACATAGATTATTCTGTTGGTAAGCAAAATAGTGGTGTTGAATGTTGGCTTTTTTGTAGGGTTGCTTGTTTGCTTGTATGTATGTGTTTGGTTTGGGGTTTTTTAGACAGAGACAGAGACTTTCAACTAGGTAGTCTGCTTCCAGTTTTTAGCATCTCAGTTAAGTAAGAGCTGGAGAAGAAGAGGTATGTTTTACTTCTGTTATTTTGGACTTACATAATTCATAACAAGTATCAATTTAGAAATCTTTTTAATTTTATTTTATATGAGCCAGATTCATGAGGTGCACATGAATAAATGTGCACCTCATGAATCAACCTCCTCTGATAATAAGTTTGATGCCCTGGAAGAAAATACACTATTTTCCGTATATCTTGAACCTATGGCTTGATAATTTCGTGTGATGCTTGTAGCCTGTTTATTAAGTGAAACGGATAGTTTTCCCCATGTTTCTTCATGCCACTTGTGACTTTATACGAACTACTGTCAAAACTCTGGGTTCACTAGGCTGAACAGTACCTTTCTATTGATTATGTAAGTTTGATCACCCTACTCATCTACTATTTATATAAATTTTAATATAGAGGGGTAGCAAATATTACTGATGCACTTGAAGAGTCTGTTCTGTTTGAAATCCCTTCCTTAATTCTAAGCCTTCAGACCTTTTCTGAATACTTCTGAAGCTTCCAGAAGTTTACTAACTTCTGGAAGCTTCAGATCACATCACTGCTTGAGAAAATACAAAATATATTATTTCTGAATGTTGCTAAATTTATTTCATCTGCAGTCACCCAATACAGAAAAATTATTCTGTAACTCTCAGCCGTGACCTTCTCAGTCCATAACTAACCAAATTCTCGCCTATCGTCATTTTTTCTGAATGCTTATTCTGACTAGCTGACTTTTCTTGGAACTGAAAAGTGGTATTTAACTTTTATATTAATACATAATAATGTATCTTGCTGATACATTACAGCACCTCATGGGAGTTATAGTTTGAAGGTCTTTGCACTTTTTTATCATTTCTCTTGTTCAACTCTATGCCCTCCTAAATGAGTACGTCACGCTAGATGGATCATTAATTTGCTGTTATCATTGTACTGTTGATACATAAACACATTCAGAATATTCAACAGAGGCATCTAAACTGATTGGAAACAAGCTCAACTTACTGGGGCTGGGCAAGAGATGATTCCTTCTTTATTGAAGATATTAAACACTGTTAACTGTACTTCAGAGGGACCTGAGGCATTTGTACATTTTCCTTTCATCTCTACATAAGGCACAGATTAGAGCAGGAAGAAATGTGCTGCTTGTTATTGTAGGGTTGTACCCAGCATGCGATCTGTTCTTTATCACACACAGCAGCTTTTCAGTCCTCTCTGGAGTTCAGGATTCTTCTTTTTTTTATCAGCACAGTAGCAGATTATTCCAAATTCAAGGCATACTTCTTGTTCTACCACCTATAAGGACCCTTTTAATATTCGAACTCATGTTTAGGGTTATGTGTGTGGGAGTCTACCATGACTTCATGCTCCTAAAGATAACGGTGGCAATATGAGGCCTGCGAGATGCTCAGAGGTCAGATTGCAAAAGAATGTGATACCACATATTGTTCCAGGGCTCTTTTGTAGTTAAGAACAAGGTGAAAAAAACCCTAAGTAAGGTACTAAGCTGATTCCAGGACCTGTCAACAAAAAGAGACAGACTGACCAAAAAATACTCTGACTTTTTTCCTAGAAAATATGAAATAGGATGCAAGAGACAAACTGCAGCAAGTTTAGTAGTTACCCTATTTTGTAAAATTCTGATCACTATATCATGCCATGTTAAGTGATAGAGACTTTTCTCTTACTAGACCTTAGCATTGATATAGGAGCTCATGCTGAAGGTCCCAAACAATACTCTGTCTCTTGGACATTGTCTGATGATAGAGGTAGACAATTTTCTGAATTCTTGAAGAGTACCTTAAAATCCACTTCAAAAGCCAGAAGTCTCTATCTGTAATGTTTTTTTAATCGTTGCTTTTTTTGGTGATAAAATTTTCAGTGTTATTATAATGATGCTAAGTCATTATAGGGTATGCAGCAGTTTGTGGATCTTCTCAGACCAACAGGATCCCTTTATTCTGTTTTACTGCCTGCTTGCCTTATCAAACATATATTCAACTTAGAGCAGACTACTATCAAACATTATCTTGTCTCAGAATGAGCTTCATTTTCTTGAATCATGTAATGCAGTCTCTATATAAGAAAAAGCATCAAGAAGATGGTTTATCTCAACTAGTTCAAGTTATAACAACTTCAAGTTCTTTTTGGAATAAGTGGTGGTGTACACTTGTGTGTGGAGAAGATAAACACAGTACTAGAGATTCCATTCATGGTATTTTCTGTAGGTGCTGGAAAACCATGGGAGGGAGGTAATAAAAAGAGATGGCATTTTTTCTCTCTTACTCTCGTCTTTCCCTCTTTTTGTGGGGAATCGCTGTATTTGGATTCATTGCAGCCTCTGGAAAGCAGTGAAAGGTTTAGATTTTATTATTATTATTTTTAAAATTCATTATTATAGTGTAAATGTGAATTTGTTTGCACTGAAGAAAATAAAATAGAAATATGAAAGCTGTATATTGGGTATCTTGGCTTTTCCAAACCTGCCTTCTCCTACAGAGAGTACTGCAGAAGCTTTCTGAATTTTGCTTTGGTAAGCTTACAAAGAAGAAATAATAAGATATAACTATTTTTAAACATTAATTAAATCTACCATTAATTAAATGTTTAAAAACACCACCTTAAGTAGAATGAAATGCCTTATAATTAGCAAGAATTCTTTCTTAGAAATTATAGTACCATACTGAAGATAGCTAACAGTTATTCATTAGTATGTCCCTATTTTAGGATTCTTAAATCAGTTTGAAAGTCCTAAAGGAATTTATTGCTAACATTTCTGTGCCAATTACATTATACTTATTTGCTGTTCTTTGTTTCCTCTTCTCCCAGAGGCTATTTCATGCCACTGCAGAATAGGTATTTTGCATTTTTTTTTCCTGGTTTCTCGGTAAGTTATCCAAGTCTTTCAACCAGCCGTTCTTGCTTTAGAAGAAATAGCTGTATGAACTGACTGACTAGAATCCTATCATTTTACTAAGCAATATACTAAATATTCTTGTCTAATTCTGGTGTTGCTTTCTTCTTTTGCATCGGCTAGATGATTTGCACATTTATGAACTATTAAGCATCTTCTATACACTCCTCTCAGGAGGCTCAATGAAGACATGAAATTATTTCTGCCTAGGTCACATTTATTAATTTCAGGCTCTGCATAAGATTTACATTTTACTGCAGTGCAGGAGGGAGAAATGAAGCCAGGGTTAAAGGGGAGCATAAATTGTTAGCTTTCGCCAGTTTATATTATCCTCTCTTACCACTCTCTGTGGTTCAGGAAATTTATTTTATCTTCATGTAATCACCTCCTGGATGCAGTTGGTAAACAAGAAGAATGCAGATAAAAGACAAGATAAACAAACATAAGGTCATGCTTTGCATACTACTTCTAGTATAAAATAAACATGAAAGCTTGATTGAAGTTACTCATTAAAATACTGCTACTGCTGAAAGAGGTTGAGAGGTAGCTCATTCAAGTATGATGTGGGAGATCTGGGGTCAGTTGGTGAATTGAATTCTCTCCATAGACTTGCAGATTCAGACCTCTACTTATGGAAGGAAGAATCTTCCTTGACACGTTCATTAGAGAAGACCAGGCAATGTTAACTGAAAGCACAATCAGAGAAAGAAATTTACAATGTAAACTTTATTTAAAAATAAAATAAAATTCCGGCCAGCCTGTATTCACAAAAATCAAAGCCTAATCTGTTACTAAGGTAAGAAGAGAAACAGCACTTTCTGTTGTCCCCGGTGGGAAATCATACACAATGATTTGCAGGGTCTTTGTAGCACTTCTGCAGTTGTAGAAAACAATAGAGAGGGGAAAGATTTTTAACCTTCGATCCCTTTCCCCACAAACATAATTTTTACATATTACAACTGATGCAAATCCCAACTTAATGGCTATTTTGGAACCTGCTTTTTTAAAACAAACAAAAGAGCAGTATGTGATGCAGACAGTTAACGAATAAACTCTTCTGACTTTTAAGATATTCCTTCTCGAGGAGGGTTTGTTCTCAGGCTGTAGTTTTGCTGAGATGGATAATTTGATTCACAGCTAGAAAGAATTGGAGGTGTTTATTTCACATTTTGCTCTGAAATGCTGCATTAATTGTATAGCTCTTTTCACCATACACGCTTCACTGATATTGTAGGATTTGTTAATATTTCTATACTTGGAAAAAATAACAATCTTTTTGCTAACTAGGAAATTGTCATTCCACAATTGAAATACCTGAGCTTTTCCTTCAGATTTGTTATTTTTCTTAGTATGAAAGTTTTAAATCCACCTTAAAAAATCCTTTTGAACACTAATCAGAACAAACTGCTACCATTACAAGCACTTCAATTCTAACACAAAAATAGCTGTATGCTGTCCTGAGTGACAGTAACCTCTACAGAATTTCACTCTGCAGACAGGTAAAACCACAGCTACGTCAGCAGCTGAAGATGTGGCCATCTACAAAGACAGTTTCATCTTTGTCATGTAAGCTATAGGTTAAATGTACAAATTAGCATGTGATTTTTATCTGGTATAAGTGGAATAGTCTGTCAGAGAAAGTACACTGGCAAATGGGCAACCAGTTGAACATGTTATATTTTAATTTGCAGAGACAAAAATGACAAGCAATTTATTTACATAAAACTGTACAAAAGCAAATTAAATTATGTAAATATTTCATAAATAGAGGTGGAATAGCGTTTAATACATTTTGCCATGTTTAGCATAGTTGCGTGCATAGTGACTCATAATAAACAATGATAAATTGTTCTCTGCTTCACTATCAACATCCAAGTTGCAGAACAATAGTCAATGATTAATATTACAAACAGATCGTACCACACTGAATGCAAGTGCTTTAAAATTTAGGAAAAAGTTGTCTGAAAGCATACCCCAGGTAGCTGGTGAATGTTGTCTTCTTCCGTGCGTTTATGCTCTTCAGTCAGTAACGCAATTTAACTGATGGACTTTCATTTCTATTGCTATTTCATCTGCTTCATCCCTTCAGGAAACACTGTATATTTATCAGCAATGAAACAGAAGGAAAGATAGTTGTTGTTCGTGTTCCTTACAAATGTTTGGTGATGGCTGGATTTATGGCAAGGTCGTTATCCGTGTTCTTTGTTTTGCTGCTTGACAACTTCCTAGGGTAGCCTTTCAGCCAATCATTTTGATCCCGTTTAAATTCTTCCCTCACATAAAAATAATATTTAACTTTTTTTCCTGAAACTCAGGCAGCAGGCCAGTCAGAAACCATATTGAATAAACATAGTGGATCTAAGATCCAGAATGAGCATTAGATTTTAGACCAAAGCTATTGAATTTTCTAATACATATAAAGTTATATATTAATGCATCAATCTATAAAGGTGCCCTAATGTAAAATACATGCAAAGCTCATTTGAATTTCCCATGGAAGGAAATAAAAGGATGACATCTATACTGTACAACTGAAAAGTGATGAGGGCTAAAAGCAATTAAAAAAAAAAATTGAAAATTTTCCTGGCAACATGAACTGGTGACACCTTGCTAAATAACTGTAATATAGACTGATCATAGTTCTCCAGGCAGCAGAATAAAAAAACCGAAACCAACAAAAAACCAAAAACCCACAAAAACAACAACCCCAAACCCCACACAAGTAGTAATAAAACAAACAAAAATAAAAAAAAAAAATCCCCGAGACCTACTTAAACCACAGCCTTATGTTAATAATGCTTAAGACTGGTCCATTAACTGAGTTTGGCAAAAGGCTTGTTTTTAAATATATTATTTATAATTTCTCAGAAAATAAACACAGGTAAATATACAGGTTCAAAAAAGTTGGGAATAGCCCCTTGTCCCTCAGTGTCCAAACCCAACTACCACTTTACCATAATAATAGGTATAAAAGGCACAGTTGCATATTTTGCATTCACCCTAATTATTTTTATAGTTTTATTTGTTCTTTTTTATACAAAAGCACTCTATTTATGGAGTGGCACCAGATTTAACCTATTTCAATTAAAGAGGAAAATTACAAACACAAAATATATTTGTGTGTCATGCCAGGTCAGAAGAGTAATCAGCATATTAATAGTGGCTAGTTCCACTAGAATTACCGTGAATACTTACAGTAGATAGTGTTTTTATAAAATTCTTTCACACCCATCTTAGATCTAAGGAGATGCACACAAGTAAAGTATTTAATGACTGATTTATGTGGTGCAAAAATTGGTGAGTGGCTGCTGATCCATTTAATCTGGAGGTCTTCTATGACCTGTATTATTAGGCTCATAGAAAAAGGACTTAGGAATACATGGAACCAAGCTACCTAATTTGTGTGTGTGTGTAATATTAAATAAAATCTTATAAAAAAAAAATTGCATCAACCATTTGTGTTATGCAATTGTGTATTCTGTTGAAACGTGCAAGAAAAAAGTGTATACATTACATAAGCATTTTAGAAGCATTTTTAAACAGGTACTTACAGATTATACAAAGCCGTAGTTTGCATCTCTCCATATTACTTAAATAACTAAACATAAGAATGTTCAATCATTATTAATCTTTGATTTTATTATTTTCTTTCTAAAATGTGCCCATTCACCATAACTGCTATACACAAACTAATGTTACTTGAAGAAAGTAAACTCGAGAGTGGAAAACAAAATGGCCAGTAATGGCGCATCCCACTGTGTGGAGGAATGGATTCAAACCCACAAATTTGATGCATTGTATTGATTTACCAACCTCTACTTTAGGCTGTTTAAGGTTATTTCTATGCAATTGTTCAAAGCAAAAATCTACCCAAAGCTACATTGTGACTACAGTATACTAGAACCATCTAGTCATGCCTAAATGCCAGGTTAACCAGCCAGGAATTTGAGTGCTTTCCCCCTCCTCGAGCTGTCCTTGCTGTGTTGTTCGATTGTCTCTTTCATCTGAATGTCTGAGCTCAGTCTGTCATTATTACTACAGCATCAGCTACAATGCAACTGCTTGAAGTTATGCACATTTTGTTGCTTTTATTGCACAAAAATCTGTTTCATTTCCTCTGCCTTTTCAGAAGCGCCCACCATGAGAATCGTTACAGCCCAGAGCTCTTTCATGTCCTGGTAGCTGGGATTCCTTTTGACTCATCTTGATCTGCTAGGTATCGTTCCACTGTTTATCAGACCATTTTCTACCTAGCCTCAACACTGAGTCTTGACATCATTTAGTATTGCACTTCTCTTGTTTTTTAATGCACTTGTGTTTCAAGAAAACCTGCATTATATCTTTGACATAATTGAAGCAGTCGATAATCTACAACACTGATGACAAAAGATTTAACAATCATTCCTTGTACTCTGAAAAGGTTTTATGTGATATATTCTTGTCACTGCATCATCCCTTTTCCCCACCCTTTCCATCCCACCAAACATTCTCATTAACACAGCCTTCTATTACTACTACTAGTTTTTTAATTTTGATCTTAAAAATTCCCTGGAACTGGCATATGCAGTATATCATATGCAGCATCTGCTGCAACATATTATGTCATTACAAACACACCCACATCAGTTCCTTTGGGCATTCAACTGAACAGCACTTGAAAAAAGAAAATATTGTGTCATCTGGACTTGAGAACCGTGCTGCTGTGCAAAGTGTAACTGAAGATGTATTATGTGTGTATTTGTGAATATATTACTTTTCTAAGCCAAGCCCCAATACTTAGCAGTTCCCCTGATCCATTGTGTGATCTTTGGCCTTTTGTTATTACCATCCTCCCAGCTATATGTCAGTCTTGCCCAAAATAATGATTTTAACAGTTTATCATTACTACCCTACGACATATGTGTTACTAATTGTGTTTACATTGAAGTAATCATTACAGAGAATGAGAGGAAAGAGACACAGCAAGAACACATTTGTTCTATGGATAAAACAGAACCAGAGTTCATGAATCGTAGGAAATATGCCATGTTTTTGACTGCAGTCTCAGGCTGAATGTATTTCTGTTGCTTCCAGCCTCAGATGAGAGGTGAGAATATTAAAGCTGTGGTCTTCACAAAGTGCCTATTAATGATTATTCCTTTATATTTATCACTATATCTGTATGGTTTCTGAAGGATTGTCCCTGGTGGGGATCAGCAATATTCAGATGATATGTTTTGAATACGTTTTCCCTGACTTGTTATCCTCAACAAGCCAGATGACAATCAAACAAAATGAGTGGCTTAACTCATGCTTCTGCAGAGGGGAAACAACACCGTGTTGTGTTCTTTTTAATCAAGCTTGTTACTATGGGAGGAATTTGCAACCATAGATTTAGGAAAATAAAAATCAGTGAGGGGGAATTAGACATGCAAGTAACATTTTCTACATTGTACAGTATAGTCAGGCAGACAGTATAATTAAATGCCTGTTATGGAGGCAAAAGTGGCAGGCAGATCTTTTGTCTCTTTGGTGGCCCCCTCTGTTTTGTTGGTTGGTTGTTTTTTTTTTCTTAAAATTGTTTTGATTTTAAGATTTTTGCCCCTTTTCTTTCTTATAATATGAAAGAACTTTGTTGCTTCTTTTTTAGCCTACAGGTAAACTTCTCTTCTAGTTAGAGTGTTGACAGGAGATGGCTTGTATTCCCCTGTCTGTGTAAGGGGTATATCCTCTGGATTGCCGTCTTCATTTTTGCTGAAACTAGCCGTGCTGAAGGTCTCATAGGATGAGGTCAACTTTTTGTTAAGGAGGTTTCTGTTGCGATCACCCATGAGGGAAGCTTCTCCATTGGCCAGCTTTTCCTGACTGCCCCGTTCATCAACAGGCATGAAAGTGGAGAGTTTTGGCTGGCTCTTCTGCTTTCTTTCAGGAGAAGTGCGAACTGGCATCCAGCAGGAGTCCGAGTGGCCATACTCATCACACTCTCGGGTACACTTCCCTGTCAGGGCTACATCTGGTAGAGGTCTTGAATCTGAAAGCAAAATAGAGTTGCCTTTACAAATGAAAAATATTGCAATAACTTCCAATGAAACTGAGAATCTTTGAATTCAAGAAAGGTATTTTTAAAGGTCTTGGCAATAATGTTGTGATATGTTCCTCGATAATAGATTTTCTTTTAATTTATTTTGCATGTCCTCATAGGCAACAAACTTATCTGTTCAGTCATCCTCAACCCCAAGAATTGAAAAATAAGACTAATAAGTAATTTCTTGTGCTTGTAAATCAATCTCAATAGCACTTGGCATTAGGTACTGAATGAATTTCTATGTCTAAAAAAGTCAGCCAATTGACTCTTAATTCCATACTGCCAGTTTTCTTCAAAGTGTTAAAAATACCTTCTTTGAATTTTCTTCAAGATTGCTTTGAATTTATGTGAAAGGAAATTGAGGCTCTGGACCTTACAATTACTTATGAACATGATTAACTCTGTGCAAGTGAGTGGCTCCATTACTGAGAATGAGAGTCAGTTTGGACATCACTGTATCTCCCAGGATTGGGCATTCACTGGTAGTATGCAATATGTTAAATCAACAGTTAGTAGGAGCATACACAAAAACCTGCTTTGGTTATAAATATAATCTAACATGTATGAATAAAGCTGGTGTGTGTGGAAAGGGACAGGGAGAATTTGAGTGCTGGCTGAGTAGATGCTCTAATGTGTTATACATGACTTGCATTTTGTTAGCAGGTATCCTATTCCAGGTCAAAGTATCTAAGCTTTCTAGCTACTGTAGTTGTAAGAGTATTAGCAAAGAGTACTACCACTACTACTGTAGGAGTAAGAAAACTAGTAAAGTTCATGGAACTGACTCCTACCTGATAGAAACACAGTAGTTTTTTAATATTCACACTTTGATACTTGCCTTACAATTGAATTAAACAGCTACTCAACTGTTTTAAGCTTTGTGTAAGATTCTGAAAGCTTGCTCATGTTCACATACTGTACTATATATGTACTTGCTTATATTCACATACTGGTCTACAAGAAATAACTGGGGCTGCCTACAAAGTAACAACAGGATATTCAAGCAATGTTGACAAAGAGTGAATAAATTTTTTCTATGTTATTTGATGTGACTTTCATAGGATTTGACCTAGATGATGAAAATTTTTGGGTTCTTTTACCAAAAAAAATGTTTTGAGAGTAAAGAGCTCTAGTGTGGAAACAGTCAGGTACATTATTGGGGCTTTGGCAACTTTCTACCTTTCCAAATTCATGAGAACAATAATTTTACCAGTAATAATCTATGCCTTATAAAATACCTTTCAAAAGCCTATTCAGTCTTAATTTCGTTACTGCTATTTTGCCTATTCTTTGATTTTGGCTGCTAGATAACCTTCTCAAACAGTGACAGTTACAGTTGTGAAAATATTATGAATTTATATTAAAAAGGGCATTTCTGAAGTTTAAAAGAAAAAAAAAGCAACCAAAATTCCTTTGCCTTTTCTAGAATAAACTGGTTTAATTTAAAATACTAACATCCGGTGCTTGGAGAACAAGCATATTTCATTTCAGCATCTGCAGATTTTATCCTGATAGTGTTGCAAAAGCTCTTGAAAGTTAGATATATGTTCATCCTGTCCTGATATTTTAAATGCATTTAAATATTAATTTAATTAGCAATTTGTTGTGATATTGTAAATAATATGATTAATATTATGAACAGTTGTAGAAAAAATTTATACTGCATATGTTCTGAATGCTGTTTAATATTTCACACTTCAATATGTCACTGATTTTTATAAGGAAAAAAGCACTGATGTTTACATAAATGAGTAACTAGCTGAGATGTATAAGGCTGGGAGGAGGGAAATTTCATTTGATGTGGGTTAGAGTTTTTTCCCCCAGTTGTACTCTTTAAGGCTTTTGCTCTTAGTTTCAGCCACGATTCCCACATTTTTTCACTGAAGAATGCACAGATTATGGACAGTTAGCAGACTATAAATTTTCAGATGACAGTGTTCTGTAGATGTAGACAGAATACAGGGACTGCAACAGGAAAGCTCTATTTCCTACCTAAATCCCGTATTATTCTGGCACTCCCTAAATATAAGAAGCATAATTAACTGCTGAGCTGCACCTGATGTGCTTTGATTTTTAAACAGAAAACCCCATATTTTTACAATACAGTAAATCCCCCTCCTGTCTTAAGCTCAATAAACTCTTCAAACAGTGCCTGGTTTCCAAAGCAGTGACCATTAAACATTGTACTTAATACCAGTATTTTAATTTTACTCTGGCAGAATGTTGCAAATGCTTATTGAGGCAATATGGCTGACTTTTATTTAAAAAATAAGAGCGTGTGTTTATTGAAGATATTGGGGAGGGGTAGTGTTTGTTGGGGGCTTTTTTTTGGTCATTAGTTGTTTTTTCCATAGTTAATGTCTCATTACATTTGACTGTTGTTTTTTTAGTGCAAATAAGTCTTGAGCCAGCATCACTTGGGTTGATAAAATACTTCCCTTACTAGTGGTCCTTGAATCACACACCTGAAAGTTGACCACACTACACCAGTAGTGGGTCCCTTATTCACTTCTGGACAACTATTAGAATTTTTTATTGTAATGCATGAGGACTTGCTGTACAATTCAACACTAGTGTTCTAAAGCAAACATGTGGCTGACTGTCCCTTTTGGGTTATGTTATAAACCTCATCTTCACACCCATAAAAGAGTTCAGAGAGATACTGGAAGGGTAATACTAGCCCAACTAATACCCTGACAGGCTACACCAAGGCCCAACACAAAGATCACCAGCCCATCAGAGGACCTTTGGCCCAGGCCCAAAGGAGTACAGGGGTGTACAGTAGCAGATAGGAATACAAATCAAGGATTCTGGAGAAACAACCACTCTGCTCAATCCCCTCCTAGGGCTATGATAGCAAAACCATCTGCTCCATCATCTAGGCATGAAAATCATCCCCATGAGTGATTGTCAGCTGCTCTCCAGATCACCCTTCTGTCTAACAAACAGGGGTGCCTAGGTATGTTGGACAAAGCTGTTTGTTTGGGATTGTGCTATCTTTGTAGGACTTTATAATGTAATGTTTAGCGGAGGAATAAAATGGAGGACAAGGAAAGGATTTAGATGATTTGAGAGCGAATAAGATTGGGAAAATAGATAAGGGGATAAACGGGCCAGTCACATTGTTGAATAATAAGCTGTGCCTGATCGGTGCCATCTGTCCTACCTTCTTATTAAATTCCTTTCCAACTTTTCCCTAGGTATGGCCTCTGTGTGGATATGCATGTATAAATATGTGCATATCCAGTCTCACTAGTGGACTGGAGCAGAATGAGGCCACTGGTGCTGTCTGCATTTGGTCTGAGTGTCTGTGATCTTGTTGGCCAACAGTATATATATTTGGTTTATATCTGTACTCTCTGTGTGTGTCTACTGGGAATATATCTTCATCTTTGCTACTGGTTGGACCGGGGGATATGGAGCAGCAGTAGCAGCAGCAGTATCCTTGCTACACCCAAGCTGTCAGATCCACTGTGATATATTTTCCTCTAAAACACCCTTCAATTAGTATTTGGCACATACAGCTAATGTAGCCTTCTACTCCACTGCTTTCTTGCATCTGCTCTAAGAGCTGGAATCAGGACAGCATTTAAGCACACATTCAATCTAACATGTTTTGAAATCTGCTGTATTTCATTTCTAGTTAGAAGATGGACATAACGGGCATTTGGAGGGGAGGCAGGTAAGAGGTCGTGCAGGGAAGGAGGGAGTTTTGTGTCCATGTGCTATGTCATAAGATGGGTAAAACCCCCAGCACTGTCAGGACTAAATTACTACCAGGGTCTAAACTAGCCAGTTAAGGATGACTTAACTTACACTGCAGTAAATAAAAGATTTAACCTTCATTTCAAATAAATTGCCACACTACTTTGGCTATAAAGTAGTTGAATGTATTTTTGCTAATTCTCTGGACGGAGTGACCTTCTTTTATAGAGTAGTGAATTTATGCTCCTCTTTTAATGTTACCTAGCCCAAGGAGTTGTGAACAATCTCTGACTCTGGGGAATGGGTGGTGGTGAGGGAAGTTATCCTCTAGCATAATTTACATCCAAACACACCTACTTCTAAGTGACATACTTACTCTGTTTAAAAAGTACTCTGTTTAAAAGATAAAAACACTTTATTACTGACCACGCTGCTAGTTGGCAAGCCTAATGGAATATGACAGAGCAAAGAATTTGTTGGCATCATTGGAAAATCATCTAGAAAGGGTACAACAGATTTCTACCACAGTTATGTATACAGAAACAGACTCAACTCCTTAAAATGCCAGTTATCAACAAAAACAACAACAAAAATCACAATGCTAATTAGTGAGAAAGTAAACCTGAAGGGATAATTCTTCTCATACAGAAATCTGTAGATTTGGTGTTAGTTTTTAACTATATATAGACTACTCAAATTTAAGCTTTTATTTGAATAAAATTATTTTCAGAGTTACAATAGATGATGTCATCTAAGGTATTTTCAAACATAGACTTTTATGGTGTCTCTACATCAGCTTCACTATTTACAAAGCCATTGTAAGATCAGTTCCTAAATTACAAGCATTTAGACAAGTTTTCAGCTACTCATGTAAATGGAGATTTTAAAGCTAAGAATTTATAAAGCAGATTTCACTTGATACTGTTCAGACTTCATCTTAAAAAAATTAGAGAACCCAGGGTTTATCATATTGTATTTTCTTATTGCATATATAAGTTTCCACCACTGAATTCTAATTTGGTGATGAAAGTTACTTATTTACTTTTAAATTACAGTGATTGTTAATCTAACAAATCTTTGAACGTTTATTGCTAATTTCTGAGACAGTGATAGTGTTCATTTCCCATTGTCCTTTCAGAGACAGAATAAATTTTCTTTGTGATACCTGGTATAGTGCTGTATTATCAAAATTATTCCCCTGCTGATATTTTTGGTTGTTACTAGGTAGTTGCAGTGCTGACACCAAGTCAAGAACTTTCCAGCTCTCCACACTCTGCCAGGTGCACAAGAAGCTAGGAGAACACAGCCAGGACAGCTAGCCTAGGCTGGCCAAAGGATGTTCTCTGCTACAGAACATCATGCTCTGAATATAACTGGGGAAGCTGGCTAGGAGGTGGGATTGTTGCTCAGAAACAGACTGGCCATAGGTGGTAAGCAATTGCATTTGTGTATCACTTGTTTTATATTTACGTTTATAACATCCTTCCTTTGCTATCCTATTAAACTTCTTGATCTCAACACATTCAGTTTTTTATCCATTCTCCTCCCCATCCCCTTGCTGCGTGGGGGAACAAGTGAGTATGTAGTGCTTAGTTACTGGCTGGGGTTCGTTCATGATACCCCAAAACCTTTGTATGAAAGCTTGCAAATGAAGTTATTTATATGTGTGCTCATGTTTCTGTTGATTGTAGTTGACTCTTGTTTTAGGTCTAGAAGGATTGCTTGTTATCAAAACAAAGGACAACATAACCCACCATGACAGTGTGGAAAGGGAAAATATGATGTACTATATCCAGTTTAAAGCAAAAAAATCCCCCAAACAAACCAAAATATTCTACCCAAGCAATTTTCTATTATTTCCTCTCCTCCTATTCCTTACCAAAGAAGTTCAATATATTTTATCATGTAGTGAGAAAGTGCTATGAATGCAGTAGCCAACAAGTACATATTACAAGTTATGTGCTTTTTACATACACACATTGCAGAAATATAATCTAGGATGCACTCTCACTCTGTCTCCACTCTGCATGTTTTGTAACAAACATTCTTGTACAATATATTTAATTCAAGCCCAGTATTATCAATAGCTCACTGAATGGTCATAGCATATGTGCTTTTTAGGAGAAAGATATAAGGGGCTTTTAATTTTTTCATCTTTTGTAAACCACACACAAAGCATATTGTAAAATCAGATTTTAGTTTCATAGAGTCACAGAATGGTTGAGGTTGGAAGGGACCTCTGGAGATCATCTAGTCCAACCCCCTGCTAAAGGAGGATCACCTAGAGCAGGTTGCACAGGATCACATCCAGTTTTGAGTATCACAAGAGAAGAACACTCCACACCCTGTCTGGGCAGCCTCTCCAGTACTGTCACACATTCAGATGGAACATCCTGTGTTCCAGTTTGTGTCATTGACCCTTGTCCTGTTGCTGAGCACCACTGAGAAGTACCCAGCCCCTTATTCTAGACATCAACCCTTGCAGATATTTATAAGAATTGATCAGATTCACTCTTAGTCTTTTTTTCTCCAGGCTAAACAGTCTTGAACTGGGGAGCACAAAACTTGACACAGTACCTCTTAAGTAGTCAAGAACTCTGTTGTATTTGTTGCTAGAGATGGAAAACCCTCCAGAGCAATTTTGACCTTCTATCTAGATACAATAACTTGAACATATCCAAAAAGAACGTTGTGGCCAGAGAGCATTCCTAGCTGTAGACCTTTTTTTGGAGGATTAAACGATAGCTGTGCAGTAGTAGCGGCTTCATCTAGAGGATCTGAGGAGTCATTAGCAGATGAGTTATAAAGATTATCTATGACAAATCAATGACTACATGCAGATTTTGCTACCTTTCTCCATTGATAGACCCATAACATCCCTGCATGGTTCCAGTTATTGAGGACCTGTAAAGAATGCCTCTGCAGTAGTTTGCAGTAGAATGTCTCTGCAGTTGTTCCAGACCACTGTGAGAAAGCAAAAAGGAATAGCACCTGCCATAGAGTAATAATAGAGGCAATGGTTTGGACAAGCCACTTTTCACCCCACCTTCTCCTGCACTCTACAGGAGTAATGTGATAGATTACATCCAGAGGACCATTCAAAAGTTCAAGTGAAAGACAGTAAGAGAATGTAATTAAACAGGAATCCATCTACATAGCTTTTATATAAAATGGTTTTCTGTTTTATGAGCTCTGTGATTGGAGACACAACGGAGCTCTTAAAGCAGAACAAGTATTGACTACAGGATCAGAAAACAATAATGCAGAAAACAGCAGAGAGGATACATATTGTAGAAAATCACTGTTTAAGGTTGGGGGGCTGGGGGTTGTGTGTGTGTTGTGGAAGCTAAGCTATAGTGATACAAAGCTACAGCAGTACCGTCTTTGAAATTACTGCTTCCTAATTGCAGTAATTCAGGAACTGCACCCCAGTTAGTGTTGGGGCATATTCTGACATGCCAAGACACTATTAAAATACTTAAACATGTTTGAAGGCATCAGCAACTTCTTTCTCTGCACCTTAGGCTAAATACATTTAAACAGCAATTGAACATATCTCAAGAAGCATTTAGTGCCCCAAGGCTTGGTCTGCTGTCATTCTGAATGTGGCATTATCATGTATTGCAGAGATAGTGCATGCCATCTCTAAAACAGTCTTGCTGAATAAAGTCAAACAAAAATCCACTGTTTGAGACATGCCAACTGCACTGAAGTAATGAATATATTAATTGCGTTTGGACTAGAATAATTTCATGTATTTCAAGTCCAATTCTGCAATTCTTTTCAGTGCTTAAGAAAATACTTCAGGATACAGAAAGGCTTACATGTACGTTGACTGAATGTTTAATACTGTGAGAGGAGGTATGACAGAAGGATATGAAATAATGAATCCTAAACCTTTTTATTCTTTCATTATGAAAAAGAAACAGAATGAAAGTGAGTATTTTCAATAGTTTACTTCGAAAAGGGTAAAATGAAAGTATCCTTTAAACAGTTCCTAAAAATAGCAAGATTTGCTACTGGCACATGTCAAAAGTCCCAGTACATAGCTTGTTTCATGAGAGACCACAGTGGAATTTTCAAATCAAGCATAACATGCTATATAGTATTTTACCGCTAGAACTAGTAAAAATAAAACAAAGTAACATCATAAGAAGACAGAAAACAGAAAAAGGTAACTGCTGCTTTAACATTTGAAAAAAAAGTTCATGCTACATGACTGCCAGAAGACAACACAGTCCTTTCAATGTACTTAGAAGACTAGAGCAAAGCAAGGGTGGGAATAATCTGTTTTGCCCATCATGAAGAGGACCAAAAATAACAGCTTGATTTCAACAGTGACAAATTAGGTTAGAAATTAGAAAAAAAGACCTTTGACAATAAATGTAGTGATGGAAGGTTATAGTCCCTCCACCCCTGGGGGGGGGGGTATGAATGTCTGGAAAAACTTCTCCCAAGGTTAACAAACATGGTTAATCCTTCCTTGGGAAGGGAAGGATGTACAGACTGACCTCTAAAGTTTCCCTTCAGCCCTGCAATTCTATTATTATGATTGCTAACATTTACGTACTTTGGCCTCAATCCAGCCATTAACTCTCTCTATGTTAAGACTCTTGGCATTCTGTAATAAATCAACCTTAGAAGGTGAGCCTGGGTTCAGCTCAAAGTCAATTTTAGAATCCTCCTTAATTTTTTTATTAACAGAATTATAAACAAACCCCAAAAAGTTCAGACCATTTAAGACAGATGTTAATCAAAGGAATACTGAAGCAAAAAGCCAGTATTGCTTAAAAAAAAAAATAAACCAAAACCAAAACACAAAACCCTACCCATTCTCAAATTAACATTTATAAAATCTTCCTGAGACCTAAAACATCCAATCCATTTTACAATGTCATCCAACAGTTAAGGAATAAATACTTCTACCTATAGTGCTGCAAAACAAACATGCCTTGAAAATTCGCTAAACCTGAAACTGATGTAAGAGACTATGTAAAGCAGAAAAAACTCCCAACATTGTACATTTATATAAAGTTTTGGCTTAGTTTACCCTTACTGGGTACGATTTACAGGGAAGAACAGTCAAATATGTTAAAGACTATACCAGACTATATAGCTGTCTCGCACAGCTCAGAACCAAAGAAATATTATCCAAGAAAAAGAATCCTGTCTCAGCCTCCACAATTATTTTTTTCACAACTGACTTCAGCAGGTTGAGGGACAATATTCATTAATTATTCTAATTACAGCATAACTCCATAAATAGTTTCCTACCTAAATTAATGATTGTACTGGATCTGTAGTATTGCTTCTGTGATCTTCAAGGAATCATCTATATTTCACAATTGACTTAAAGAATACTTATTAAAAAAAACCCAAACAACAAAGCCAAACCTATGGCATTTTTATTACACTAAAAAATATTTGTAGTCTTGCAGGCCTGAATTGTATTTATCAGCTGGTTGTCAGTAGAAAGCTATAATGCAGTTTCCATACAATATTGTATGTAAGTGAAACAAAATTCAAGAGATTTAATTCTAGAAAAACATTAATGTACCCTGATTTACATTATAATGTAAAAGGAAGCACATTGCAAGTGTATAACTTTCTCTTCTTTAAGTTGTATTTATCCTGTATTTCACACTTCATTATTTCTTTTTCTTTCACAAGACCGATTCCATATATTTAATGACTAAGAAGTAGCAGCGTATATGATACCAGTGGAGACTACTGTACCAAATACACCATGCTGAACTTAAATTCCCTGGATTTTAATTTTCTAGATTTAAATGTAATTGCTACCAGACTGCTTGTAATCCTGTTAAATCCTTTGATAGCCCGATTTACTTCTGTCATTGAAGTGGCAACATATCCTTCTGAAAAGTAGGACTTAACTATGGCTTCCTGAAGTAGCATAGACATTAAGATGTAGAAAACATTTAAACTGTCTAATTGTTCTGCCAATCTGGTCCCCAAGCATTAATCTGTCACTGTCTCATATTACATACCTTTATTTTTTTCAGTAAAATGTGTCAGTGCTTAACAAACTCTGAGCTGAAACAATTCATGGAACAATTACAATGTCAGCTCTCCTAAAGATTACTTAAGAAGAGTCTGGATCAGGGCTCAAAAGTCAACATAATTTCCTTGATACTCAAGCCAAATTGATGGGACTGTGGGAGCTCTAAGGGAACAGAGTAACTAACAGCCATCATTAGCACATCTCAGATGTATACTGTGCCTCCCTTTTATTTTATTTCTTGGTGATAAGGATTTAATAATGTGTTTTCTTCATCAGGAACAGACTCCAAGTGGGAAACTCTTGCCACAGAAGAGAAAAACAAGGTTACATGATGTCCCCTGCTCCCGCTCCAATTTATGGATCTCTCATTCAAAAGGCAAGTTCTTTTTGGAGATACTCCAAGTAACATTTTCTAGGGAATATTAATGAATGCATTGCTTCCATTTAGAAAATAAAAGCACAATCACAAAAGATGTTCAATGTCATTAGGTCTGATGGATATCTCACAAGTATCTCAGAGGATATCCAGAATCTGTAATGAAAGTTGAAAGTATATATAAATAAGTGACTTGGTAGAGTTACGAGCTATTTGTTCAAGTGATATGAAAATACACTAGATGTGACTAATGTTTAGGGTCAAAGGATGACTGATTAAAAAGACATAACCTGCCCTACATACACAGCTGCTTATTGTTTAACATAACCAATGGGGGGAGGGAACAATAAACAAACAGGAAAACTTAACCACTTCTGACTAAGTACAAGAGCTAAAACTAAACTAGATTTTTGATTGAATACTTCTGTGTTTAAGAACTAGATTTAAGGGAAGAATACTGATTTCTTTCTTTCATATATTTCAGTGAGTTATTTTCATCTACCAGCATTCTTCAGCCAGATGAGATACTAACTTGAACTGATTATCTTGATAGAAGTACTGCATTCCTGAAAATTAAATGTTTCATATGGTTCTACTTTGTGCAGTAACACATTGCTGGATTCTGGTTCTTATTTCATTCCTGCATATACAGAATAAAATATTATATAATAGCATATAATAAGTAGTAGTAATTCTTTCATAAAAAGGGAATTACTCATGTTCCCAAGAGATTTCCTGTGTGACCCATGTAATGTTTATTTTGTTACAAGTCATAGACCCTCAAAGTTAAACTTGAACCTAAACTGTAAAATGTGCTGAAGCTCTATTAATATATGTTACATTAGTTTCAAATGGGGAGAAGAAAAATTTTCCCATGCTTTGCATGCAAATGATCATCTAAATAATGTAGAACTCAGCATGAAGCAGAAATAAATAACTTGTGACTACTTGTCTTTTTAGTAGTTGTCAAGAAGTTTTGTTGTCAGAAGAAAAATAGCAGTTGTGTGAAGGATCCATTTAACCTTTTATGTCACATAAAGGGAACCTTATACCACACAATAGAAAAATATTCTTTTATCTGTTACTCTGATACATGTTTTTCTCACAAATACACCTATAAATTGGTAATTTTACTTAATTATACTAGAAAGTTCAAGGATATAAATTTTAATTGTTCAGTGAATTAAAAAATACAAAGAATGAATTTTCATTCTATTAGCCAATATATATGATAATGCATGTTAAAAAATTTAAATAAAACATTTTAAGATTATGTTATTAATTCACATTTTTCCTGGTTGTATAAGCATGCTTCAGAAGAAATGTGTTAAATTTTATAAAATATAGTGCTAATCTTCATTAACCATGAAGCATAGCAAAAATATAAAATCAAAGAATTAATGAATAAATAGCAGTGTTTCCACCTGTTACAGGGAAAGGGACTGATTTAATGATTAACTTGTTACAGACATTTGCTTTTTATTCCATGTCAGTGGCATAAGCCTTAGAATTACTCTGGTCTTTAGATCAATTATTTTGGAGCCCTCAGCTTTTATTACAAAGAGGTAAAACCTGCTCTGGAATTAATCCTCCTAAGTATAAATTTCCTTATATGTACTGATGCTTTCTCAATGCGGTGATGTGGGTGTTGAGGAGATGTGTGTATGTGTGTGAGCACTGGTTGTTGCTTTCGGGAGTTTTTTGGTCATTGCTAGTTTTATAATAAATATGCAGAAATGTCTTCACACCTCAAAAAATGGAGAGACAAATACAGAAAGAAAATTAATCTCTTGGCATGATTTATGTCTTGCTCAAAGGGATTTTGTTCATTAATTTGTTATTGATTTTTCAGCTGTGTGTGTGGATTACTGCTAGTGAATTAATTACAAACATCAGCTCAGAATGGTTACATACTTATGACAGATTCATCTGGGTTGCAGACCATTAGTAATTAAGTATTAAGCACTGTACTAATTCCACTTGTGCATGTAGAGTAGATAGTGATAATACGCATGAATCATAGGGATGTTGTACTAAAAGTGACTACTTTTAGAGCATCACTTTTTATCTTACTATAAAAAGGAAAACTGTAATGCTAATTTTTATAGTAACGAAAAGTATACAAAAAGTTTGAATGAAGCAAAATAAAGAAGTAAAAAAATAAAAACAAACAAACAACTTCTACTTGAAACGTTTAAGCCTGTCAGAAATGGCAATCTCAGTCCTTGGGGGAGGGGGAATCTAATGGAGCCTGTAGTATCTATCACAGTTTTTTGACCCCTGGCCTTGACCCTAAATATCCCGCAGTGTTTCATTTGCTCAAAAGCTGTAGGAGGTAAAGAAGTAGAATTCTTACCTTACAAATAGAATTCTGTCTACATTAATGTTAAAGGCAAGATTGGACTTGAACAGGGGTGACAAGTATGTTAGACAGTAGGTCTAATCCCTGAGATGAAGATACTGGATCTTTGGTTGCTTCACCAGCTACTAGGTTGTTTTGGGTTTTTTTTCAGATTTCCCAAGCTATTTACTTGAGGGGATAGTTGAGCACATCCCTCTAGAGATTATTGAGATTATTGAGATATTACTCAAAAATATGTGAATTATTTCCTAACTCCAAAGTAAAAATGGATTTCTTTTTTTTTTTTCAGAAGTGACTCTATTCAAAGTACTCTTTAATGTATCTGTTCTCTTGGCTTAAGAATGTCTAATATTGCAATTTGTCTGCTCTTGTGTTTTCCAGCACAATATTAAAATTAGTCAGTATGTTTGGTTGCCAGAGTGTATACTCATAACCTTAAAATGTTATATCTCTGAATATAGTCCATTGTTCCTGAGTTTGTGACACTTCCAGATTTCATAAGAAATGCAGTATATTCATGTTAGACTACTGCTTCATAGTCAACATCTAGTTTTTCAAAAATGAATCATATTCCAGTAAAACTGACAAAAGATTTGAAACTGGACAGTGTTAAGCTTGCTCCACTTGTAATGCATGACTAAATTCTTGACAATAGCCAGGAAAACAACCCCTAATTACATATGCTAGGATAGCATAAAACCCAGTCAAGCAAAATATATTAACAGGGAGGTTAAACACCTCTCTTTCTCTCTCTCTGTTTTGTGTTTGTTTTTATTTTTTTTTCCTTATTTTAGAACATATCCTGAAGAAAATGAAGATGATATTACTTCATTCAAGTTGTTAATAAGCTATTAATTTCCTTTTATTAAATGGTTATTGCCTACTATTGCTGTGACAGTGTATCATGGCAAGATCATATGGTGCATACTTTCTGTGGGCATCTTGCTTATAGGCCACTCAGAATATGGTTTTCTGAATGGAAATTATTCAGTAAAAATTGTTCTCTGAACAGTTTTAAACTCTGTCTCCTTTCTGAATCATCACAGAGATGGCAGTCAGGGGTTGTGGTTCCTGTGAATGTAAAGCATTGTGCACTGGAGTATAACTAACTTATTAGTTTATTACTGGATGGTACAACTTGGTTTGTATGGTTTCTACTTGGGTCAGCTTTGAAGCTGCACCTTGAGGCAAAAAATTGTGAGCCCAAATATTAATCATCCGAGCCACTATATCTCTCAAAGGATGAAATCATTCGATGAGAATTACTTAAAAGAGATTGGCACACTCCTACCAGGAATGAATGAGGTCTGAACAGAAGCTGCCATCACACTTGTGATGTAGTCTCAGATCTTTCCCATCAGGCGTGTGAAAACTCACTAAATACATATCAGTGCAATGAAGAGCTAAACAAACTCCCAGTTCATGCTTTACCCTGCTGTGGACATGGACTGCAATCGCACATCTTAAGGGTTGTTAAATGTACTATGTGCTGCACAGAAAGACTATATGGCTTTTTCTCTGTTTCTATTTACTGATGCTTTTAGTCACTGAAAGTAGAGGAGGTACAGAAAGAGGTCAAAATTGACAGGAAAACTGAATCAGGGCTTCTCATGCCAATAAAATAATGAAAACCACCACTGTTCTTACAGCAACAATAATGAATATAAATAGACAAAAGGCTCTGAACAGCTACTGAGAGAAGGAGAATAAGGCATCCATTTCAAGAAAAAATCTTTTCCTGCCATCACGGATAGCTTTGTGAACTGGATAAATTAGGATGCCCTTTAAACAATATTCATGCTTCAAGAAATGTCTGTGAGAGACAGGTCTCCCTTATTTTCGTTTAAGGGATCAGAGTTAATAGGTTGAATTTTACTTGTATTTTCTACACCTTTATTTCTTATGTCAATCATTCTCAGATAAAATCCAGTATCTCATCTTTGACATAGTTCAATACTTTATATGAATGCTTTCTCCCTCCTCGGATTTATTGTCTCAAACACACATTTCCCCATTTCTGTACAGATAACGTTAACAGGGTGCAAGTACCATCCAAATAATTGTCAAAGGATAATAGTTATTTGCCCAACTCTTCTATCTGTTTCAAAACTAAATCCAGAAGTAAATGCATGAACTCTGCATCAAAGTAGTTTATTAGAATAGCTGTGTAGATCTGATTTTTCTTCCGTATAAACTGCTGGACCCTGCATCCAAAGAAAGATTAAAGCAGCAAGATTCTTTGCTTTTATGACTGATAGCATGTACTAAACCCACAAGTTTAAAAGTCATTGGAGAGATGCCATATCAATTAAATTCCTAGAGATTATAAGATTTTTGTCTGTCACTAAGTGATTCTATGGGCTTAATGTATTTTACACCACCATCTGTTCAAAACTCAGTAGAGAAATATCTTGCCTCTAGTTCAAACTATTTGAAAATAATTATATCTTCTGGAATAACAAAATACCAATCTGTTACAATACTTATGAAACTCATAATGCTATAAGAGAACAACTTTTCTTGTTAATTTATAATGCTTATATTCATAGGGAGGTTTTAATCTGATTTAAGGTTTACAAAAAAAACTCCAAAACCTTACTTTTCAAATTTCAAGTGATAGAACTGATGAAAAAGGAAGAAAGAACAGATCAGGAATAAAATTCCCCTGCTAATGTAAAAAAAAACCAAGTATCATTTAACTTCTCTCTTGTTAGATTCTTTCATTTATTTTATTTCAGTCTATGAAAATTTGTCTAGCTTCAGGCATCTCCTATCCTGCAAAACAAAGCTTATACAATTTTCTCAAATAATCTGTATTTTGAAAACTCCCTGAAGAATTTTAAAATTATTTTTAAGACCACAGCTACAAAAACTTGCCAGAGGAGTGAGCAATGGCTCTAATTATAGAATCTTAAGGAGAATTTCTGACTAGTTCAATTTTACCTTTCTTTCAGGTAAAGGTAATATAAACCTAGGGCATAGCTTTCACAACACGCACTGCATCATTCACAAATAGCATTTAGAATTCCAGTCAGTGCAACTTCATTTAAATTTCTAAAAAGCACAGATTTTGTGCATATTCAGACACTGACCTCATCCTGCTTTGACATACTTTGATATTTTGATCATCGATGGAAAGTGCTAATTCAAAGGAATCAACTAAAGTGTGGTCCAGAACTGTTCCATGGATAGGAGCTGACAATTTTGGTTGAACAAAAGAAAAGATTAGGTCTCAAGATTAATGTGTTTTACATGTTAAATACCACTTCTGTGTTTGAAAATGTGATGGATCTTTCTCAAACAGGTATATTAAAGATGGCACCAAATTGTTTACTATATTTGACTACTCCTCTACAATGTTACAAGGACAGGGTTTATAAAAATACATGACAGAAAGACGTGCATTTCTAGACTGCAATATAAATACCGTATAATGCATCTTTCAGCTCAAAAGTGTAAAGCTGCTAAGCTGCACTGTCTCTGTTTTTCTGATGAGCTTTAGGTCAAGAGGAACTCTTTAGAGGAAAAGGAGGATTGCTCCTTTTCTAACAGTAAATAAACTAGCTTAGCTGAGAGAAGTGTCTGTAGCTTGGAGGGATACCTGTGTCCCTGCTCCAAAACTCTGAATTTATAGGTGATGGAAAGAGGCTTCAAGGAGACTGTACAGTTTATTCCATGTAGGAAGACCCTGAAGTCTGTTTGAATAAGTACTCTGGAAAGAAAGAATGTTGAAGAGTAGTAAGATGCATTTCTAGACCTTTCTATTCTGTTTTACTCCGAAGTTCTTGGCTGTCATTATTGGGGAAAAGAAATAGATCTTCAGCTTGATACTTGGTGGTCTAATAAAATAAAGCTTTGGAGAATAGGATGCTTTTGGCATCTCTTGTTATATTACTTACATTGTAAGACTGAAAGAAACAGTCCATCAAATAAAAGTATAAGCAAAGGAACAGGGAAATCAACAACTAGTCATTTATAAAGTGACAGCACAAAAAATGAAGCTCAAGTTACCTATGGAGCCATACCAGCTTTGCTTTACATGGGGATTACACTCCTAAAACGTTAACACAGAAACTTAGTCTAATGAAATAGAATTAATTCTGTCCTTATTCACAAAAATTTGTGTTTTGATTTATAGAATCATAGAATCTCCTTAGTTGGAAGGGACCCGTAAGGATCATGAAGTCCAATTTCTGGTTCCCAGGGCCAGCCAAGTCAGAACATGGGACTAGTGCATCAGCCAGACACTTCTTGACCTCAGTCAATCTTGGTGCTATGACCACTTCCCTGGGGAGACCGTTCCAGCGCACGACCACGCTCTTGGTAAAGAGCCTCTTCCTGTCTTTCATTTGTTAATGTTAATACAAGGTTCAAAAGGATGACTGTAGTAGAAACTTGACCTAATCCTTAATCAGGGAGTGATATTATATGTAAAATATATCTGATTTACAAATGTTATGTTTTTCCCTATTAAACATACAAACTGTAAGTTAAATATGCCTACTTCCTGGTGGAACACAACTGACAGAATATAGAATATATCGTATGAGAATTCAGAGGGAAATAAATAAAACTAAATTTTACGGGATGGGAAAACTTAAGTAGTTAAGACTAGTTTTCACCAATTTCCTCTGCTATGAAAGGGAAATACGAACATTTACAGCTGTGTACTACACAATCTGTCATACTGTGAATTTTCTTCTGTCCTACTATGATACTCTCAGGTGCTTTTCTGCTTGCAGGATTTTGTTTAGTGGTAAGGTTTTTTAAAGGGTAGCCAATGAAGGTTAAAAACAACATGAGAGGCATTCATGGTTACAAAATTTGCCTACCTATTAAAAAAAAAAAAAAGGAAAAGAAATCATTAAAGTTTAAAGGAAATCAACTTTTACTCAAACAGGAGATAAGCAATTATAATTAAATTTATGCAGTGTTTTGAATAGCCATCTCAGACAGTAAACCTGTCTTACTCCAAAGAGTATAATTACCTCCTTCATGCTTAGCATTCTGTTCTTCATCAAATGAAATGCAAAACAAACTAACTCCAGGTAGTTATGTGAATGTGGCTTGGAAAGAAAAGTATTATCAATAACTACAGGTCACCTTATCTCAATGAAATCTATCAGGTATCCAACACAACAAAGCACTTCCACTGCAGTTTTATCCTACTCTCTGGTTTAATTATGAGGCTTTTCTCTGCAGGAAGCAATTCCAAGTGAATTGAAACAATTTATTTTGAAGGCAATAAACATCAAGAGAATTCTGCCTCATACATTCTAAAATGCAGAATATCTTAACACCTCACAGTTTGTAACAGACACATACACAACCCTTTTCTAGGTAAAGACACTTGAATACACAGCCTTTTGCAACAACTTCCCAAATGAATTGCTCACTATTAGTAACTGCACAATCTTATGTTAAAAAGGAAAATAGTATTTTATTGGCCAAATGCAATTCGATTGTGAGAAGTTATTTTCTAATGCCTAAATAAAGGATATATTTTGAATTTCCCATGTTATAAATACCAAGAAATAAGTAAGATTGCAAGTAGATGTAAAAAAAAACCTACACTTTTTTTTTTTTTTTTTACCATATCCAGAAAAGAATTTGTGTGGAAATGTTAAGATATGGAGAAAAAACATTTGAGACAAAAGCAAACATTTTCAGACTTGCATGTTTGTCTCTGAAAAATCAGTGACTCACCATTAGAAATGTTTACCTTATTTTGAAAGTACATGTCTTCTGAGCTCTGCTATGCACACCAATTTTTAAAAGAACCTTTTATTTCCATAAAGCTGTTTCAGCATATTTCAGAGAACATGAAAGTTTATGTCAGTTTGCATTATTACATTTCTTTATTATACTCCCTGCTGTGACCTTCAGTGATGATCCCCTGCAAAACTCTGATTTTTATCATCCCAGGTCCAAAACAAATTAAAATAATGTCATGAAACTATTCTAGCTGTGAACTAGTCAGTAAGAATTACTAAGAGGAAAGGTGTGCTGACAAACATGTGGTGAGTTAGCTTAATCTAGGTACAGAATTTGCATCCCTGAATAGAGAATTTTTATAGAATAGCAATTTTTTACTTTATTATGTTATTTAATCCAACTAATAGCTCAGGTAATCATGTATATGTTTCACACACAATCCCACTCCTTCCCAAGCAATGGCATGGAAATGTTCTCTGTTCTTATTGATGACAGGAGAGATCAGGAACATGCCCTAAGTCTCTAGCTGAATGCTTTGCTGTTCAGCTAGAAGGGGAGGAGACTTGTCAGATTTTAGAAAGCAGACTTCCATCCCTAGTTGAATGCCTAGCAGGCTACAGAGTCAAGGTCACCCTGCTTCGCTCTTTTTTTCAGTAACTCCTGATAGTAGTTGCAGAATACACAGCTACAGGATGATGAGGGCTCTCACCAGTAGAAGCTGGAATCTCTGGACAAGATTACCCTTAAGCTAAATATAGTACCTACAACTTATGACAGCCATACTTAAATGAAAATGGCCATGGTTTGTCCTCTAATTTTAAGCTATGTACTGACTTCATGTGTTCAATATGAGCATTCATAAATTTTTTGCCTTATTTCTGGATGTCATCAGAGCATGGATTTGCAGAATAACTGGGGTTTTTTAATGGTGAATCTTAATGATATTCTAACTGTGACTGTTTTGTATCGCAAAGTTACCTAAGGTAGCTACTAGAACTAGCTTTCTGAACCTGTTTCATAGCACACATGCCTAAATCACACCTTCAGAGTCAAAATAGGTGCTCTCGATCTCTTATTTGCCTGAACAAACCAGTCGTGAAAGCTTTGTTTGGAACCAAAACTGTCAAAGCAGTGCTAAGGTTTTTTAGTTTGAAAATGGCAAGGTCTAGAGATGCTCTATGACACAAATCATAATGCTGTTAATTAAACTATTAATAGTTTATTTTAATTAATATTAAATTTTAAGCTGCAATAATTACCAACATTTTCTCTAGGGCTCAATAAAAAGTATTCATTTCAATTAATTAACTGGCATGACACCTTCAATAACATTTAAAAAAAAAGAGAAACCCCCCCAAAAAAGAGATGGCTAAGATTCAGCTGAGTTTATTAATAATAAAGTCTTTGCCCCTCAAAAGAGTAAAACTTAGCTTATTACCACCTTGTTGTCAACAAATTAATGTCACGAAGTCCATAGCTATCAGCTCTCCTTGCAAAATATTCAGTATTCTGCAATAAAATCTTTTAAAGTAAATATAAGATGACAACTGATTACAGATCTGTCAGCTTCAGCAGGAAGACTTGACACTCCGTTTCTAGCTGAATTTCAAGTTCGTTAGTTTCTGTAATTGCACAAATGAAACCCTTGCATATTTTTCTAAGATGTGATTGCTATGAGCAAATAAGGGCTGTCATTCACTTATTAACGTGATCTAAAAGTAACACAATGGATGTAAGCCATTTGATTGGCCAACATTTTCTTTTGCAAACCAATACCATGCTGCTTGCTAGATAGTCACTAAGGGATCTGCATCATGAAATGCAATTGTTCCTCTGTTCCAGTAACACTCTTTCTTTGGCTGATTACTAGTCTCCCAACACTAATCAGTGTCTCACTAACCAGTGTGATTGACGATGATAAAAAGAAATCTGTTCAGCAAAATTACCCAGACTCAACTTCTCTGGCCAGAAGGTACCATTATAATTTTTTGGACAGTTCCTTGACCGCAAAAACTGAATATTTTTTCTCCACCTAAAGCAAGATAAAACTGCCTTACAAAAATAGACGTTGAGTGTATTATATTCCCCAGGCAAACTATTATTTTAATTAGCCTTGCTCCTCTTCTTTTAGGATCTTGTTTCATCTTTGTGTACCACAGACTTACAAAATTGAACTACCTATCTTACCATGTGCATATTGCAGTTTCCTCCTTTTCTGTATATTTTCTTATTTACTGAAGAAGTTTCTGTCTGCTAAAATATAGTCATAGCTTAACAAGTATCAACTGTAATTATTTGCCTAGATTAACAGAAAGATCTAACTTGCTAAATCCTTTTAGGAACTTGGGGCAATTTCCCGGACTTTAAAAAATATTTGTAAGCAGACAAAGATTAAATTTCTAGATGCAGTATTATTTCCAAAAGAACTCAAGGTCTTTAGAACATCTTTTGCCATTAAAACCAATTATTTCCTCCTATTTAAGGAAAAATAAGCATCTCAGGAATCCATTTTATTCTACACATCCAGAGGCATCTTCTTGATATTTTTTTCAAAATTTTAATTTTTTTTAATTGTCCTTCCTATATTTCTTACACCTTTGTTGTAAGACATCTTACCCTGAACTAAACCTTGCTACTGCAATATATTATGTAAAAGACAACAGAATATAATTGTATCTTAAAATACTTCTGCTACAAAGTTAAAAAATTAAAAAAAAAAAGAAAAAAAATTAAAGGTAGCCTTATCTCTGATTAACCTTAGAGAACTGTTAATATACTTGTGCTACAGAGGACTTATTATACATATTAATGTATGAAAGGGCACACTATCTGAAGACCTTAGTATACCTACAAGTTGATTCATAGCTACCTCATTAAAAATAATAATCTAACTTTTATTTCCAATTTCTTTAAAACATAGTAATCTTTGCCAGTGGATATTAGCATATGTTTGATTACTTTCAATGTCTCTGAGTAAAACATATACTACTTCTTAAATCAGATAAATACACACATGCAGTTTCCCAGCAAATAACAAAACTGGACAGTGAGAGAAAAGTCATTAGAAGCTTTCAATCCATAACTAGCAATTAAGAACACTTTTTCTCATTTAAATAGATGTTCTCCAGATAGTATGCCAGGCCTTTCAGTCCCACATTCATCTTTGTAACAGTTTTCAGACAAAACCTCTCTCCCACACACACAGTCCTGCTGTATTATACTATATGGAACCATCTGCATTTCATCCATAAAGTTTTAGCAACATATTAGATTGTATAAACATAAAAAACCCCTTTCAAACAGTATTGCAGTTGAATAGCGTATCAGATTCTCTAAAACTATGCAGAGCAGTATCACCTCACAGATCCTAAAGTGAAGAACCTGACTCTCTTTCTCTCCTAAATTAAAACGCAAGTAAGCATTTGTATCACAACAAAATATTAAATGGCTTCATCTTGCTTGTCTACCAGCAGGTAGACACACTTCCTAGAACTCATTTCTATGTTTGTTTCTAACTTTCTCCAAGCTGGCATATTTTTCGCTTGAGCTGGCACTAGTCTATCAGTACATTTCTACTTCAGCTGTTCAAGCGGCAGCGAGCAGGGCAGCCACAACAAACACAATCCTGGCAGCTCCTAATGTGTCCCTGCCTTTTATTCAGATGCTATTTACACAGTGTTTACATGTAGACCACGTAGCTCTTATAAAGCTCAGAGCTTGGATTTTAAATGGAAAGCTTATTAAGCACAGGAGTCTCTCAAATTAAATCATAAGTAGCTACTTAAAATTCTTTGGGAGACAGAATCCACAATAATATATATTTTATACCCAGATAGTGTTTGTCTAAAGAAAAAAGAGAAAAAATGAAATAACAAATGCAATCAGTGAGAGGTACTGGACACAGGATTTTTACTGCTACACCATTTGCAGTAAGAAAATTAAGCCTTTCTTGCCTTAGGTTCATTATGTATAGTAAATCATGAGCATGCATAGCAAATAGATACATTAATAAAATTACCTAAGCTAAATCACCAAGAAACATACATAGAAGAGTACAATATATTTCTACTGTTAATTTTCTTTTTCAGTCTCAAGTATTCTAAAGAAAATAACTTAGACTGTCTTAAAAGGCAATTTTCTTTCTGGTTACTATCCACCCACCCCCACCCCCCAAATTTTGTTATTTTCTAATTTTTTGCTTTTGTTTTTAATATGGGATGTTGGAATGTAAAGCTTCAAATCTGCACTTTTCCCAACATACTTGGACAGTCTAGGTCAGGTGACTTTCTCTTACAATAACAATCTGGAATTCCATCTGGGAATTAAGGTATGAAGCCTATCAACAACCTTTCCATCAAACCTTAGGGTGAACTGAATTTTCACTGTGCTTGGTCACAGTATGAGTATGCTGAACCAATCTTTTAAAAATTTTTCTATTTCCTCCTCTGTCTTCTCATCTTCAAGTGTCTGTACCAATACTGTAAGTTCTAGGAAAAGATTAACACTTTATTTTGTATTTACATTGCAGCTGTCTCAGTATTTTGCCTTTCTGGTCCAATATTACAGAGAGTATTCATTTAAAATAGTTATAAATACGCACCCTACAAATCCGAGGCCTTGCAGCAACCCCCCAAATCCATTAAAATTTTGCATTAATGTCACTTTATGCAGAGCAGAATGTTACATGGTTGCCATTTCACTGTGCTGTCAGTGCATACAGTTCATACACATGTGCAAAAGAAAAAAAATCTTACTTAGTTGAGTTTGAGAAATTTGGCTTATGCTGCAAGTTAATTCACATAGAATTTAAAGAGTCTTAGAAGATACACTCTTGGAATGCAACATAAGAAAGTTGAGTAAAGAAGATAAAACCTTGATCCATGAAGGTAAATGCAACAAGTTTTGAAATTTCTGAAAGATATTTTCATTACAGTTTTAGTTAATCTTTACTTTAAGCTGTTTGCATTAGTAATAGATATTTTTGTAACATTAATGATTCATAACAGATAGGAGTTACGTTGCAAAAGTATTGCCCTAATATTTGGGTTATTAATTACACATTGAAGTAAGTTTCATCATGCCAGAGACAGCTTTCCTAACTTGTTTATCAAATTATCATTTTCTGTTTTACCTAGTAAATCAAATCCTACCAAATATGCTGGGATTTCCATATGGAACCCATTACCTTTAAATTACTTGAAACACTTGACTAGTTGAACATGCAAGGGAAGGGGGGGTGTCTATCTTATTGTAATATACATAATCAGGAAAGGAATAACAATATATTAACATTAGGTTCTGTTTTGGTGAGACCACAGCTTCAAAACTCCAAGGCATTTACATGTGCAATTCACAGCAGTGTCGAAGAACAGGAGTTTAGGAAAACTTTCGTATGCCACTCTGGAGATGGTAGTTCAAAACCCAGTACATAATTAAATACATGGGATGGATGTTACTAAGTGGTTAATGCATGTAAAATTTCCTTTGACAATTCAAATTTAAACTCCCTTTAGTTCTTATAAATCTTGCAGGACTATAATTGACTTAACGTTTTCTCCAGTACCACTAATACATTATTTTCATTTCTATCTAGATTTTCATACAAATTAGTTAGGCCTGCTGAAAGGAATTAGTGATACCTGATAGGCAACAGAGAAATGTCTGGGGAAGACTGGGCTTTTGTTGTTGGTTTGGGCTTTATTTTTTTGTATTCCTTCGGCTTTAGCCATATGTGTAAGCAACTGATGATCTCAAAGAATGATCTGTTAATGCCAGAATGATAATTGCCAGTAAAATTAATCTGATCAATTCTGACACTATGCTACCAGGATCATATGCAAATAAATTGTTGTGTTATGAACTACATTTTCAGGTCTGCTATATATTAATTTTCTACATATCATTTAATTAATAGAAAATGTATTCTTCTGATAGTTGAGCAAACAAGGAAGAAGAAAACCCTTGCCTCCAAGTATAACTGCATTCTCTATTTGCTGACTTGAATCCATAGCTAGCTCCACTGAAATTAAGAGTGACTTCAGATTTCCATACCTCTTTATGCTGATCATATCAACTTCAAATGTAGTCCTGAATTCAAATTAATGAAAAATCATTTCCATTATTTAAATTTGCTAATTAGTCTAGAACTTTAACTACTTATGATTTAATTACTCCATATTTGTGCATATTCAAATCACTGGTGTTACATTACATATATCTATTCAAATAAAAAGGGAAAAAGCTACCTACCAGGCATTTATTTTAGAAAGCTATAAAACCACACTCAGGCTAAAAATAAATAAATAAGCAACAAGAAAAAGGCCCAAACACCAAAAATTGTCAATGGAATACATAGAAAGCAGGGAAAAGACAAATTTCATGTCCAGATCCTTAAAAAAAAAAAAAAAAATCACATACACAACTCTGAAATGTCCTTGTTTTGTCATTTTTCCTAGGAAATTGCAGCATTTCTTCTTTCTATGCAGTCACTTCTTTTTGGCTTTCAGTTTTTTAGCTGGAATAGGACAGTATTTTTAGCAGTCTTTAAAAAAACTTTTATGGGATTTATTTTCTGTTTTGCTTTTTGTTGGCTTAGTTTCTTTGAGAGTATGTGGCTTTTTTAAGGTGTAAAAACATCTGGGGTCAGCATACTGACCCCACTACCTGCAACAGAGTTGTGCATATGGTACCAGATTCCTCTCTGTAAAGTTAAAATAAACTTTGTCCTTCTCAGGGAAGCTCTGCTGAATGTCCCCAAAATTAACAGCAACAGAGGTAAAATCCATAAAAATACAGGAGACTGATCATTTTATATGGCTTTTTTGAGGGAACCTAATTCCTTCTCAATTGATCAGTGCTTGTGGATCACTGATATGCAAGAACTGTTCTCCTGTTTCTTTATGACTTTAACACTATGTCCATGCCATTCTGAATCATAAATTTAAACAAAACTGAAAATCCCTCTCTTCATATTGAATTTAAAGGGAATTTTCAGAAGAAATAGCATTAAATGTTCTGCTATTTTTCAAAATCCACAACAATGTAATAAATAAATATAACAGGAAAAAAACCCCAAAATATACAACAAACCACCAAAACAAAACAAACATTTTTTCCCATGGAATGATAGGATTATCATACATGCAGTCATAATTCCTTCCTAAACTTTATATTTAATTATTTTGAGGTGTTATCTTCTATCTTCTAAACTTAAGGAATCTGCCTGTTCCAAATTATTTTCCTCAAGTTTATTTGACATTATATTTACACTCTAAAATGAATGTGATTGCTCCCAAAGTCTCTTTATAGCAAAGTTATTCCTGTATTATTAGCTGGATGTGCATGTTTTTAAGACCTTTTTTTTTTTACATTGTCTCCTAAATTATTTACAGATATATTTGTCTTGTGAGTGTTTTTCCTCCTTTAATAATAAATCTTTTAGCTTTCAGTCGCCTTCTTCAAAAAACTGAAGTTTCTTTTTCTTGTGAAGCATTGCATTCTAATGGTAGAAAATTTAGCCAAGCTGATCAGGGAGTCCTTTTATCACCCTCTCTCCCCATCACTGCCTCCTCTTCCACTGTACACCAGGGTACAACTGGAGGAACATTCAATATTTCACCTGCTAGCTGCAAAGCTACTCTGCTTTTAATCATTTACTTGATTTGATGTTGTTGTCACCTTTCTCTGAGACTTAAAGTCTTTATTAAAGATTAATTAATAATATTACAAATTGATTTTCTATCCTATGAATAGCTGATGTAAATAAATTCTATCTTGAACTGGCACTGATCTAATCTTTCATTTTACTGTGCTCAGAAACACAAAAATAAAACTAAATAAGCCAGTGGTTTGCACAGCTTATGTATTTAATACTGCAATAGTAGATTTAGGATATATATAAGAAAAAACAAATATTATGAGAGTGGTGAAACACTGGAAAAAGTTGTCCAGATGTTGTAGATGCCCCATCCCTGGAAATATTCAAGGCTATGTTGGATGGGGCTCTGAGGAACCTGAGGAATTGGTGATGAGGTTCTAGTGGACATGCCACCATGACACTTTTCTAACTGGACAGATTAGACTTATTTTTTACTTCTTAAATCTGGAAAAGAATCAAGGCATGAATTCCAATGAGCTTTAGATTTACCTTGGGAAATCTGCTCCACTGCCACATTAAATGTTACTTTTCTACCATATTGGTTATCTAAGAGCAGGTCTAAAGGCCATTACAATCACACTATTCCTAGTTCTGTTGTCCTGGCACTTGGTTAGCTTTGCTTTAACTTTGGGGGAATGAACTATTTTGAGAGCTATATTCTGAGACAATATGTAAACTAAGAGAGACCCCAGGTACTTTAAACAGCTGATGGAAGTATGTAGAGTTCAAAGACCATCAACAGGGCCCTAATTGCCTAATTATTACAATTATCACAAAAAATAGATTGAGTTCTACCTTACTAATCAAGCTACTATTATTATTGTTCTTCTTATTATATCATCATCATTATCATTATAATAACCATAATCATTATTATCATTATCAATAGAAAGAATTGAAGTTAAAAAGTGGTGAAGTAATCAAAGATGCACATAATGAGACAACACTCAGCCACTGGAAAACTGCAATCCAGAGCTTCAAATGTTAAAATGGAAAGATTGCCACCACCACAAACAAGCAAAAGGTATTCCTTGACATTGTTATCAGTATGGACAATTCTTCATTCCCTCCAATACTCTGAGAATCTTCTTGTAATCTGTATTTGCAAAGGCTCTACTGTGAATTTGATAAGTCTGCCTTAAGTTGACAAATCTTGATAATAATGCACTGAACTTTATCAACAGCAGTTTTCTGCAAGGACTTGGCAGTATATGTGATAGGATGTTATGTATCATGCCTTCTTTAAAAAAACCTGCTGAACTGGAATCTGTACTGTACAGACTTTTGAAATTTATTCTTACTGTGTCTTACAAAGAAGAACATTTGGAAATGCTCATGCATAACATGGCAGTAAGATTTCAGTAAACTGGATTAGAACGGTAAAGCAAAAATAAAGATATATATAAAGAAAAAATATTAGATCGAACAAACATTCACATGCTCTAAATGCATCACAGCTTAAATATCAATTTGTTGTCTGTCCTTTAAAAAACAAACAAACAATAAAAGATCAAAATTCTGGTTGTGTAAATCATAAGACTAAATACCAGATTATTCTTCCGTCATTCTCGTGTTTTATTCTAAATCCTGTTTTAGCTTTTATTCACATGACTTTTACTCTCTTTTTTTCTAGTCTTCCTAGCTAATGGTGAAGTAACATCTGTTAGTAAGATCAGGGCTCTGAGCCAACATTTATAAAGTAATTTGGAATACATTATTTCATTGGTTTTAAAAATATATATTAGGGGCATATTTTAATCTATTTGAAATAGTTACAATATTTGCTTTATTATAAGAATATATATATACTGAAAATATACAGAAATAATATTATACATGCTTAACTGATTTCTTTTATACATGTACTAGATATATAACCATCCACAGGAGTGGCAGATAGAGGATCATCACCCATCTGCAGGCTGGATGAATGCCTGCAGACCTCAGCAGCGTGATGTAATGAGGACATGCAGACAAGTTCTAGGGAGAAAAGCAACCTCAAATAATGAAGAGGACTTTGAATGAATACATACACAAATGAGTAATGTAAGCCAAGCCACATCCCTCACCCATCAGAGGGAATTAATTTCCTAGCTATCTACATATACTTGAATTACTGTGTTCAGATCTTCATCTGCTTTCACATTTTTTAACCAATGAAACTTTGCTTTCCAGTGTTTGAGAATGTGACTCCTAAATGCTCGATTAACTGACTCTTGCCAGCACACAGTTGACTCATGAAGTCATTGATACTGCTCTATTGTTAAAAGCAGATCAAGAAGAATAAGTAATGACTTTCATGAAATACAGTTCCTCTGCTCTCTGTTCTCAAATTCTGAACTGAACTTCCAAGAACACTCATGTCCAAGAAATGTTGAAGTTTTGTACAAAAAGGTTTACTTTTCCATCCTTCTGGATCAGAAAGCACTCCCAGACCTTTATTGCATCTCTCTCAGTTCAGGTTTTTAGGCTCTGCCCAGGTCTGCAGGCTCTGCTTTTAAAGATGCAGAGCCTTTTTAGGAGTGGGAGACCAGCACATAGATTACTATCCATGCGTCTCTAATATTCCATTATTCTAATCCTCCACTGTCTGTCTGTAAATAGAACAAAAAAAGAGAAATGTCGTAGAAGGGACCACATAGCATCCTATTATATAACTTAGGCATTTCTGCCACCTTTCTAGCATAAGACAGGGCTGGAATGACATCCCACATTAAACTTCTGGAAGACGCCTTTCATCCTACTCCAGATACTTTACAGATGGTTAACTTTGGCCCATTCACTTTAAGTGTCTCAATTACTGTTGTTTTTTACTGTAATTGAGCATGGCATATTAAAATAAAAAAAAAAAAAAGAAACAAAGATTATACTATTTCCAAGATAGGTTGATAAAATACACCATTACTGTACAAGACACCTGTACAACATATTGCATATAATAAACAGAATTATTTATTTCTTCTGGTATTTCTCCTAGAATATTTATGTAAGCAAGTTAAACTGTTGTATATTTCCAAGATTTTGCCAGTACCAAACTGCCACAGACTTGAGAACTGAATATGTATTAAACTCGAATATGAATAATAGATAGGTACACATATCCCATATAAAGGGGTGGGGTTTTTTCCCCGCTGTTTTTAACAAGGGGATGAAAGCATGGGAAGCTGTATGACTACTGTGTGTAAAACAAGTACAATAAACTAATCTACTTTTTTTCTTTTTTAACCCTCAGAAGATCTCTGTGAAAATCACACCTGATAAGATTCTTTCAAGAGTGTAATCTCGATCTTACTTAGAAAATAGCACGTGTTCACTCTGTCCAACACTGCATGCAGACACTAACCAAATATAATGTGAAATTTGAAATCAATATAGCTTAGGTACTTAACAGAAACTTTTAGAAATAACTTTAAGAAATAATTTTCAGTGCTAGGGTTCGCATTCATGATATTATTCCCTTCCCATTTCTATTGGAATGTATTCCAACTCCAATGATTTAAATGACCTATTTCTTACTTTCAACAGAGAAAAATAAAATCAGTATATACTTAAGTATAGCTGCAACAAAGAGTTTTCATGTACCATTTTTGGTATAATGAGGTTTCTGATCTGTTATTGCAAACTGACATATTTCCAGGGAAGGCATTTTTGCTTCAGTGACACTTTTTTCTTCATACCAGATAAAGATCTGTATCAAAAGCAAACTGTAAGCAGAAATCCAAACTATAATGTTCATAGGCTATACCAGCAGTAAGCAAAATGTTTAGTGTTGTAAAGTTGGTGACCTTGTGTTCTTCCCCATGACTTATTATAATTATATGGCTTAGAAATACTAGCATGCAGCTTTTGCTTCAGCATTTTCACTCGATTCTTCATATGTTCTCTAACAATGAGACTTTAGTGGTAAACAGTAATGGTAAGAGTAGATTGTCATCATATGGGAAGCTACCAAGCAAGCACACATTTCACTTGGCTAAAGAAAATATTCTGTCCAGTCGATTGGCTGTTCTTCTGGTAGTAAAGTGAAACAAATGGAAACAATAAAGGGTGATAGATAATAAAAATATTGTTAAGGCAGAAAAGAAGGTACTTATGGATGTTTCTGAGTTAAAAAGAAATAGAGGCCTTAAATTACACTACAAGCTCATAACACACAAGACTATATAAACTGAACAAGGATAAGTATGTCAACAATCTAAATGTAAAATGCTGCTGTCATAATATTTTAACTTATGTACACATAGATAAGTCATGACATATTTCACAACATTATCAGCTAAGTGGTGGATTTGCTAGTAATTATGGCAGCAAATTTTTGCTTTCTGAAAATTTCAAGAATTTAATGGCAATTTGATGACCTCAGTGAAACAAACCTTCTGTCTTCAAATGTGTCTACATTGTATGTTACAGGAAAAGTTCTCTTTCCTCTGTCAACATGTCTGAATTCACTGGAAGCTGAACTGCAGTATTAGTATCACACTGAGCTTGACCTAAGAAGCCATATGGACGAGCAAGGTATGTAAGCTTGGACTGATGCAGATACTGTGAGACTGCAGAATCCACCCTGTCCAACCAACTCCAGCTTTCCCATGACTGCCACTCAACCCAAATTTCTTCCAACTATACTTTCAGTTTCATTTTAAATTGACATTTACTGACCTCTTTGATTCACCAGGTAGAAGAATTCCTTTGGAATCTAGTTTAAAAGCCTTTCTCACTAACAACCCTTGAAATACTACAGTCTGTACCCTTTTGACATCTGTTCTACAAAAATAAGGTATTACAATTAATATTCCTGAAACATTTCAGTGTTTCAAAAAAAGAGAAACAGCCTTGCAGTGACAATGTGACTCTGCGTTTTGGAGAAAGCAGCATAAAAGGAAACATTCTTTTGCAGAACTTGAGTTCCAACACATGAAAAACATTGCCATTTGGCCATAATTTCAGCTCTGTTTAACTGCACAATCAAGCAACAGATCTTTGTATAACGAAGAACATTTCCCACAACTAACTTTAACCACAGAAACATAAATACCCTTTTCTTGAGTACTCTGCTGCAGAGATTTTGCCTAAAAATTATTTCTCTTCTGCAGTTCATGCTCTGGTGCTCTTCTCTATTGTGCTACTTGGCAAAATTTTCACCATTGAAAGCATTCCATCAATTGATATAAAACAGAATGATTTGGAAAAACATGAATAGATTCTGGTAAATTAAGTCACATAGAATCAGTAAGGTATTTTTACAGTAATTTTTTTTCCAAGTATAAAAGTTATGGAAAGTATAAGATGGAAAGGGGGAAAGGGATGAGGGATGCAGAAAACAAGTAAGAAAGATGGTAGAGTGGAGCTTAATGTCCTGGCTTATTAATGTTCCTAAAACTAGCCAGAAAGTTTTTATCCTCCCTCTCCAACACAGTCATTTTCATTTTATCTCTGAAGAGTTTTACATCAACTATACTTGGTAACACTTAGATAAAAAGTACTTCAATGCTTTTTGTAAAAATAAAACCTTCTTTTATCTTGGATTTTGAAGAAATGAACTTTTAATCTATCACTCAATCCATATTCTGTGCCCTCAAAATTGTACAAAATATAATCTATTCTTTCTCTTGCCCTAAGAGAAATGATTCAGCTGGACATTTATCAGAAATTATCTACTTTAATTACTAGGACCTTTCATGTGGATCTTACCTGACTTTCCTAAGCCTAACATTTAACAAAACTACACTTTCGTCCCACTTTTTTAATGAAAAAGTTTAACAAGTTCAGACTTCAGACAAATCTCTCTAGAATATAACACTAAAACTTAAACTGTTTTGAAAATAGTTTTCCAACCAGGTGTAATCTGATTCAAACCAGCTTCATCATTCATAATTCCCCAGCTTTCTTAGGAGAATATCACAGAACAGTCAAAAGCCTTCAAGAAATAAAAATCAACACTCTTTTACATTTCTCAAGTCACTTGGTGGATCTGAATAATTTAGTTATCTAACTAAAAATCAAACTAGAGGGCAGGAAAAGGTGAAAGGGACAAAATAGATCCCTTAATGCTTCTGGAAGTCTGTATAGTCCTGAAACCAGCTGAGCTACTGATTGCACAGATGTGATTAATCTTTGATGATGAAGATTTGGTTTCCACATTCGAGTTTTCAACTAAAGAGAGAAGGTAGAAAAGAGCAACTGTGTAGACAAACAGCAATCATTATCCTCATGAGTTAGAGCTACTCTCTACCTTCTGCGACATTTATTTGAATATGGAAGTAAAACTATTTTCACAGCTTTAGTGTTTGTCAAAGGTCAGCTAGTTCAGGAAATGGAGGTTTGAAAGTGACAAAAATCTTTGGCTTTATTCAGGCTGAAAGGTCACATACCACAGCTCAGAGGAGACTTGGGATTGGATCCCACAAAACCTAGCAATAATAATAATAATAATATTGTAATATGCTTATATAATAACTGTCAAAAATCCAACATGTTAATTTAGAGATTGTAAAGTCCTTCACAGATCCAACACAATTAAATACAGTTCAATTGCACCAATAAAGTAATTTGCTCTCTAAAATTTAGTGAACAGCTTTTTGCTTCTATCTTAATGCTTCCCTACTCTGCTGTGTTACTGTTTCCAAAAAAGACTGCTATCCCTGCTGTTTGGGGAAATGTATCTATAATGTCTTGATCCAAGCATTTCATATTCAACAGATGGTAATCTTGGCTGTACATTCATTCTGGTTTCTCTGAGCCTGAGTGCTTAATACCTCTTTCTCTGCCAATCACTTCCTCCTAGCAAATGAATCCTGATTAGACATGTACTCTCCCTTGCATTCTCTCTCACCTTTAGTGAACACTGACACCTTCAGACATTACTCTGAGATGTGTACTTTTGATCTGCCAGGTGAAAGAGGAAGTCTGTAACTCTACTTTTAATCCTTCATACAAGAGGAAGAACAGAGGTCAACATTTCTACAGAATTAATATTTATTTCTTCATCAGAAAATGTTCAACATACCTGTACTCCTATATATTGAGAAGCTGAACCTTCAACCAGCTGACATCTTAAATCCAAAGACCAAATCATATTTGTACAGTTGATCATTTTTCTTTCGTTTTCCAAACCTGAGGAGCACAGAGGAATGAAGCTATGGGCTCCCTGCACAGTATTTCCAATCATTTATTTTTTTAACTTTTTTCATTTCTCATTCAACAGACTTCTATTTGAATGGAGAAAGAAAAGATATAATGATTTGTTTGTTACTTTCTGTTGTGTTGTTCTTGTTTTTTTTTTTTTTTAACAACATTTGGTAGAGGTTTCCTGGAATAAATTTCTCAGCATATGAAAGAGAAAATGTTGTTTGGGAATAGTCAGCATGGATTTACTCCAGGTAAATCATGCCGAATTAACTTGATTGCTTTCTGTGATAAAAAGACAGATAAGATAAAAAACAGTGGAGAAATTTACCTCAAATTTAAAGGACCTTTCACTATTGTTTCACACATTATTTTAGCCTGCAAGTTGGGATCTGATGACCTGGATGGGTGGAAGCCAGATGGGTAAAAATTCTGGTCAGAGGACTTGGCAATGAGGGCAGTGGTTAGTGAGTTGTACTCCACCTGCACTCGAATGAGTGGAGACCTTGTCCAGTTTAACACCTTTATCAGTAACCTGGAGGAGGTGGATGGAGTGCACTCTAATCAAGGTTGAAGATGAAATCAAGCTGGGGACCAATTCATATGCTTGAGGCATGGCAGGATGGCCATCTAGATGGATCCAGACAGGCTGGAGAAACTGGCCAACAGAAAACTCATGAAATTCAAGTACTGTGTGCAGTTTTGGGCCCCTCACTACAAGAAGGAGTAGTCTGGAGCGTGTCCAGAGAAGGACAATGAAGCTCATGAAGGGTCTGGAGCACAAGTCCTATAAGGAGCAGCTGAGGGAGCTGGGGCTTTTTAGTCTTGAGAAAATGAGACTGAGGGGAGACTATCCCTCTCTACAAGTACCTGCAAGGAGGGTGTGTGTATGTGTGGGGTGGGGGATGGTGGTGGTAGTCTCTTTTCTCAGATAACAAGCAATAGGATGAGAGGAAATGGTTACAGACTGCACCGGGAGAGATTTAGGTTGGGCATCAGGAAGAATTTCTTTACTAAAAGAGTTGTCAGGCATTGGAATGGGCTGCCCAGGGCAGTGGTGGAGTCCCCATCCCTGGAGGTATTTAAAAGGCATGTAGATGTTGTGCTTGAGGACAGGATCTAGAGGTGGACTAGGCAGGGTTAGGCTGTGGTTGGACTCAATCTTAAAGGTCTCTTCCAAGCCAAGTAGTTCTATGATTTTATGACAAAGAAATGCTAAGTACTACCACTGAGGAAGAAGAGTTCCTGAGGGGGTACAGGCTGAGACATGACCAGCTTTAGAACAGGTTTGCTAATAAGGTCCTGCAGGTGCTCACAGATGTCAAACTACGCACAGGCCAAAGGTGTTTCCTGACACTACTAGCAGAAGCACAGCCCAGATGTCCACAGGAGTGATTAGTACTTCTCCTCAGCACTTTTGAGATTGGAGTCAAGAGTTTAGTTTTGGACCTCCTGCTCAACACAAGAGACAATGACAAACTGGAGTACGTTAAAGCTTGGGGCACATACCCTGTGAGCAGACGCTTAGGGGACAGAAAAAGAGACATCTTCAAGGAGGCCTAACAGCAGTCCCCAAGTACTTATGAGGAAGTCCTGAAAACAGCAGACCCAGGCTGCTCAGAGGCATGGAGGAAAGATGAGATAATGACCAGAATGTGAAACAAGACAGAATCCACCTAGATGTAAGTAGAAACTTCGTTACCCAAGGACAGTCAAGCAATGGGCAGACTACACGGAGAGGTTGCACTGTCTCCATCCTTGCCAATTTTCAAGATGAGACTGCACAAAGCTCTAAGTTACATGATCTGACCTCATAGCTGGCTCTGCTTTGAGCAGGAGGTTGGACTGGAGACCTGCTGAGGTTCCTTACAATCTGAAGTATTGTGTGTTCTAAGGAAAAAGGATGAAGAACACTGATACTCATGCATGACCTTCAGCTGCTGAACAACCATCTCACTTGATCAAGGAGACAGAAATAATTGACTGAATAGAGATCTTTTGTATCTTTTGATTAGGTAGTTTGCAGTATCAATGCATTTGAGAATATTAATGTGTACACAAAAAAAAATGTCATTAGTGTATATATAAAGCCCCTGTATAATGAAGAAGCAGCTAATTTCCCTTTCCATTACTTTTTTCTCATTTCTCTCTATCCTTAGAATTACTGAGGTAATTTGGGTTGCTGTAACAAAGGGAAGATTAGACTCATTCTAGAAACAAGTGTCAATGAAACTTGGTGAGATAATGCACTGATTTATTATATTTGCTTTCCTAGAAAATACTAACTTAAATGATTACTTGTTCTACAAGATTCTACATTATTAGGACTCAGGGCACAGTGAATAACAGCAGAAACTATAGTTCTAATTTTCTAAAAAAATATTTTAAAAATATCCTGGTTTCACCTTTCTGATATAGCAGCAAACTCAAGAGAACACAGTTTGGTTTTTGTTTCTACTATGGCAAGCCTTTACAGCCTAGTAATTGGATTCTTTAATCTTTTTCAACTCATCATGTAGAGCAGCTATTGGAGTAGGATCTATTTTATAAGAATGCTATTCCAAGGACCTTTTTTTAAATCATTCTATCACTACCAGAAATATTTGGAATGCAGAATATTATGTAATATTTTCACTATGAAGAACAAGTATGTTATTAGTGTTTACATATTTATATTTTCTTTATTATTCACAAAAGAATTTTTTCTATTTTGAAAGCACAGTATACTCTCCATACACCTTCCCTTCCTTACACTGTCAGGCAAAAAAAAAAAAAAAGCTAGTTATACATAGTATAAAAATAAACCCTCTAGGGGAATAATTTTCCAACAAGAGGTTAATATCCAGTATTCTGAACAAAAGGTTAATTATTGCAATTTAACACATTGAAAGAACTTACAATAGAGAGATATTAAAAAGACCTCTTAGATTGTCAGAAAACTGGTATGTTTCATTAATATTTTTCAGCTAGGTATCATTATTAGCACAGTAAATGTGTTAATCTCTGTTCACTTTGATTCTTCTGACTGAAATGTTTGACAGGCTGGGTTCATCAAATAAATATCACAAGGTTTAAAATACTATTTTATGCATCCAAAAAGCAAAAAACACTAAATAATCACATCACACCACTGGGGCATTTCATACTCTTTCTGCTTTAAAGATTTTAATGAACAACTCAAAAGCTTTCTAGAAAAGTATTGAATAACTTGTATAAATAAATAAATGCACATTCTGGACAGAAAAGCAGGGTAGTAAATGTAAGACAGTTTTCACAATATAAGACTACTGACATAAAACATACAAAAAAACCTCTGGTTGTACACACCGACATTTTTAAAAGCTCAGCTTTTTCAACATAAACTCTAAAAAACCTCTTGCTTGGCCTAAGAAGTCAGTAAGTACTCAAAGTAGTCAAGAAAATAATTTCCATGTGTGTCTTAAGATACGCTTCTGCTCATAAATAGATAGGCTGCTTAATAAACAACTTGAAGTCTAGCTGAGCTTTAATCCATATGTTTCATATATTACCTATAGCAACACCTATGCATGATCAAGGTGCTTTCAGTGCACAACTGAAGTTAAAGAAAGTGCTGGTAGGGCTGTGCACATTTCACTTTACAGATATATTTTTTTTTAATGCTTATTAATAAACACTGGAAAACCACATTCTGTTACATCCTCTGGTCAAAAAAACCCTCTACTTTTCAGCCTTCAGCTGATTCGAATTTAGTGTTTGTGCACATACTCATAATCCTATCTGATGAGTGTTCCCTATTACATAAAATAATATTAATTGCTAGCCCCTGATCCTTGTGAGAATGAATGTATGGCTATGCAGCTCACTAGTGAAGGCATTCTTAGACTTATGAAAACAATAAAGTACATATAGAAATTGGGTTTGAAGCTCAAGCCTTTTTTCCTCCCTCACAGCTAGCATCCCAGGCTGCAGCCATATGTGATATAGTTCTCAACCACATGCATTATTCTCAGCCATACTGAGAAGTTGCAGCAGAAGAACTCAAACCATTGCAGATAAGTTTAATCTGTAACTGCCTGCTAGTGATGACCCCAAGCATAAAGAACTATTTTTAAAAGTTACAAAGACAAAATAAAAAAAAGCACAAAAAGCTCATAATGTCAATAATCTGCATGTGATAATAGGAGATAGAAGCAGATTCTCCTTTGACTATATTTTAAAAATAACAAGAAATGCACATGAAGGTTGCCTCATGAACAATGAACTTCAAGAAGGCACTCAAGCCTGTGAACGCTTACTTGTGAGGTGAGTCATGATCCCATGTCTCCCTTATCTCAGTAATTCAAGCATAATTTCTGTTGACAGCATTGGAGTGTAGTCACCCCCTTTTGGGAAACTTCATGGTCCCTACTTAATGTACAGTGAGCTTTCCATGCAACACACTACATTAAAGTTAAAGAACTACACTGTTGCCTAAATTTCAGTTTGTGTACTTGTATAATTATAATGGGACACTGGAACATTTCATGCAAATATAAGACCTTCTTGTATGTTCAGTGCACAGAAACTATTCTTTTTGTACTTTGGTGCTTGCAGAATATGGGAAAATTCAGAGCAGCACCAGTAAATACACGAAACAGCTAAGTTCATATGGCTTGCACTAGTTGGAAAATAAGAATGAAAGAAAAAGTAGATGACTACCTCAGACTGACTATAGATCATTAATAATTTGGGTGTGATAATGAATAGTGAGTTCAGTAATAGGAACAAAGAGTCCTTTTACACCTTTCTATTAGCTGAGGAGCTGGACTAGGGCAAAGTCATTCCCAATTAAATGCATGACAATTATTTAGAACAATGTGGTTTGAAGGAGGAATTTTTCCTGTAACCTGGCCACAAGATCGTATCTCAAAAAAGGCAGTTGAGAAGCTAGAATGATCCTCCCCTCAATTTCATTTGAATTAAGGCCCTTCTATGACACTGATTTTCAGTCTGAAAAGGTTTTGTTGCTAAAACATTAACATCGTTTTTCATACAGTACCCCTTACAATTTCTTTTTGCAATCCAAATCAAGAAGAGAAGTAAATCATAGAACATCCTGAGTTGGCAGGAACCCACAAGGACCATCAAGTCCAACTTCTGGTTCCACGCAGGACCAGCCAAGTCAGAGCATGTGACTGAAGCTTCCTGAACTCAGTCAAACTCGGTTCTGTGACCACTTCCCTGGGGAGCCTGTTGCAGTGCTCGACCACCTTCTCAGTAAAGAGCCTCTTTCTGATGTCCTCCCTTGTCTCAGCTTCATACCACTCCCTCAGGTTCTATCACTGGTTAACAAAGACAGATCGGCACTGGCCCCTTTGCTCCCCCTTGTCAGGAAGCCATAGACTGCAAAGAGCTCTCCTCTCAGCCTCTTCTTCTCCAGGCTGAATCAACCAAGGACAAAGTCCTCATAAGACTTCCCCTCCAGACCCTTTGCTACCCCCATCGATCTCTCCTGGACACTCTCCCATAGTTTTATCTCCCTCTTTTACTGTGGCACCCAAAACTGCACCCAGTGCTCAAGGTGAGGCCTCACCAACACAGTGTAGAGCAGGACAATCACCTCCCTGCACTGACTGGCAATGCTGTGCTTGATGCATCACAGGATACAGTTGGCCCTCCTGGCTGCCAGGGCACAATGCTGGCTTATATCTAATGTGCTGTCAACCAAGACTCCCAAATCTCCCTCATCTTCGCTGGCCTGCAGCATCTGATCCCCCAGTGTGTACGAGTAGCCAGGGTTGCCCCTTCCCAGGTGCAGAATCTGGCACTTGCTCTTGTTGAACTTCATGTGCTTGGTGACTGCCCACCTCTCTAGTCTGTCCAGGTCTGTCTGTAAGGCTTCTACACCATCAACAAAGTCAACAGTTCCTCACAATTTGGTGTATTCTGCAAATTTACCTGAGACGCCTTCCAGCTTTGAGTTCAGATCATTTATGAAAACTTTAAAAATAACTGTCTTAAAATGGTTAAATTGTTTCACTTATATGAATTCTTTTATTGCCAGAAATACTGTAACTAACTTCCTGTATAAAAGAAAATGGCTACATACTAGTTATTATATTAACTTTGCAAAAAGCTTTAGATGGAAGGGGAAATAAAGTAAGACTCTACAGCTCATTTACAAACAAAAACACAGGCACAGAAACGTTGTCTAAATACCAGCATGTCACTGAATTTCTATCCAAGCAGTACGTTAGCTAAAAGTATTCACAGGCATCATTCATCCTCACTGAATGTGGCAGTTACAGTAACACTCATGATGGTCATCTAGCTTGGCAAATTACTGCATTTCTAAAAAATTAGAATAGTGTTATGAATTGAAAGACATGGCTTTCCATCAAAGGAGCTCACTTCCACACAACCCACCCTCAGTTCTTTATAGAAAGACAAAATTACTTTAACTTGAGTTTGTGGTCAAACAGTCTGGAGACTTTTGGAGATCTTATCATTTAACATGCCAGTGTAGCAACACATATTTTTCTGAAGTACAGCTGCACATGCCTAAGGCATTGGGTGTAGCCACAAGTTTTCTTGACAGTTTTGTCAGATACTGCTATAAAAATAAAATACACTTGAATACAACTTGTTTAAACTGGGCAACTTAAGTTGCCAAATCCATCTAATAAATGCAGTTTACAGCTGTACATTTTATCATTAAAAGTGGCATTTGTATATTCTGGACTAAAGTTTGATGTATCTGTGCTTTGCCAAAAGACCTTCTACAAGTCTATGTTATACAAATCCCATCCACTAAATATGAGTCCACTAATTGGAATCGGGCCTTCAAGGAAAGTGGTTGAGTGGTTTAACTCACATGCTAAAACATGCAGTTGTTTGGGAGCATCATCTGCTGAACAGCTTGGTACCTTCAAAGTTTCTGCATTAAAATCCATCACAAAATAGAGATCCTTTTCTACAGTATCAGACAGTTGTTTATTTACTAGATACATTTGTTCATTTTGTTTATAGCTGCTTTGTTAATGTAAGAAAAAGGTATATTCTAAGAAAAATTTACTAAAATGCACAGAATAGTCCCAGTAAATTTCAGTGATACATTCATCTGATTAAAGTTTTCAGTGACAAGCTGGATTTTTAATTTTTTTTTAACAAAACAAAAGCAGATATTTATGAAGATATTTAAGAATATTATTTCTATTTTTATCACACTATTTCTGATTTCAGAATTATTATTAACTGAGATTATCAATATTAACTATTATACATTGTCTTACATGTTGAAAATGTAAATATATTTAAACTCTCCACAAATTAAAGTTTATATAATTTATTTTGGTAGTTAAATACCGATTGGTTGAAGTTTATATCTATTTTTTAAAATGATCAAGAAAGAAATGTGTTTTACCACTTAGATATATTTTTTTAACTGAAAGACACAGAAAGAAAATGTAGATTGCATGATCAGCAACAAAAACAATACTATAAATTATTCTTTTACAAAATATATAAAATTAATTTTATTGAAGCTCATAATTAAAACTCACAAAAAAGTGTGCTTTTCCTCAGTGACAAGTTGTTCATTATCATGTTCTCTGAAATAATTTTTCCACCCCAATTACTGTATAGAAACCAGTATATTCTCATGAAAGAGAGATGATAGAAATATTTCTAAGTGCCAACAAGTTTGTGATCTCTTCTGTAGCAAAGGTTTACTTCTCTCTGTATTTGAGGCACAGATTTAAATTCAAAGAAATACTTGTATGTCACTTACTACTTAGAAGACAGATACTGTTATACTTTTTCCCAGAAGTAGGTTCACGGACTGTGGAATATAGTTTAGACTCCATTATTCTTATCCAGATCTCTCATCATGTTTGATATTGTACATATGAGGGTCTAGTATTCTAACTTCTAAGTTAGGAATTTTAAAGGGATGGCAGTGCCTGAAATACCTTCTTCAGACACCTGTGATCAAAGAAAGGCCAGTGTCAAAGCCTCTATCTCAGAGACCATGAAAATCAAACTGAGAATGAACTCAGTATGGCATTTCTTTAGTAAAATAATAACAGTGAAAAAATGACACTTATTCTCAGCAGGTGTTTTATACTCAGTCTTTCATTGGGAACTGAAATGGGGCTTGTTCTGATCCCACACATGAAAACAATTTCTGCTCATTTTCATTGCTTACACACTGCCATCTTCATCACCAACTAGGAATTATTTCAAACAGGACAGTATCAAGAGGAAAGATATGAAAGCAGGAGTTGAGAGGACGGATAAAAATGTATGATACATCAAAATATATACATACTAGAGTAATAGGAGATGGAGACAAAAAGGTGTTCTACAATGTTCTTAGTGCTAACAAAGGAAGAACGAGCTCTTACATCTTCCTTGACATGTGTTTTTTCCCCATATAATGTTGGTTTGTATTTTTCAAGTAATTACCTGGGTCAGTTGTTTTTTAAAACACACAAAAAAATTGTTCTAGATTAAAGTTTTAAACTAGAAAACGGTAGATTTAGGTTGGATATTAGGAAAAAAGTCTTTATTGTGAGTGTGGTAGATCACTGGAACGGGTTGTCTAGGAGGTGGTGGAGGCCCCATCCCTGGGTCAGGCTTGATGGGGCTCGGAGCAACCCATCCATGCTGAAGCAATATTTGGGACCATATCCACATACTGAAGCTGTACCTGCTTACTGCAGTGGGTTTGGATTAGATGACTTTTAAAGGACCCTTTCCACCTAACACATTATATGATTTTGTGAATAATAGAATAATAATTTAGATCCTTAAAGATTTTTCATTTGAGAAAAAATGCTGCAGAAAGCATTTCTACTTTTGTAAACAAAAGCACCTAAATCTTGAGTTTACAGAATCAGTTAGACTTCATTAGCAGAGAAAAATGAAGTTACAACTACTAACTGACCTTCTAGATGAAAATCACATTATATTTCTTTTTTTCCTTAATTTTCCAATTGCTGTATATGAATACAACTTCATTCTACCAGATTAAAGAGCTGTCTTTATTCAGGTAGCTTTCCATAACTGGTTATTTTCAAGCTATTTTTGAGTCACTGTGATTTACTATTCAGAATTACATCTATTAATTATTATGTTTTATCATTACCTTATTTATCAGAATATTAAAACCTGGCATGCACATCCTAAAACAATTGTATTGTTCCTTTAAGGCTTTGTTGTTAAAGAGTGTTCTTTTTGACTGCACCACCTTTCTCATTTACCAGCAAGTGCTTTGGCACTATGGTTACAGATGATCTGTGCACTTACACTGCAAAGAATGAAGTACCAAGATTTACCTGCACATTTCTGGAATGTCTGGGCTATTTTCTGTGTCTGCAAAAGTAATTTTAGAGTCATATTGACATGAATGTGGATGTGACCAGTTTCATAACTAATCAATGATTGCCAGCATATACTGTGCAATAGCTTTTTCCATAAAGCCTGTGTCTTACCACACCAAATAATAACGATTTTCCTTCACCTCTATGCAAATTTTGCCTCAGATAATCAATATATTATCCTGTTTATAAAGAAACAAAACTCGCTCCCACCTACTTAATGCCACTAAACATATTTTCAGTGAGAACTGACAGTCTTCTTAGAGATGGATGGATAACTTGCTCCAAGTAGATTAATGCTAACCTTTCTTAATGCGTTTCTATAAAGAAAAAGGAGGGATGTTTTCTCCCTGTAAGAATCTAAAACAATACTACCTGTGAAAGGGCTTTGAATTACTTCTCTTCTGTCAAATCCATTTACCATCCCAACAGAACAAGTCTCTAAAAGCAAATACTGAGAAGAAAGACTTTTGAACTCATTTCAATAGAACTAGGTTTTGCTCCAAGACAAAAGATGAGATTGAACACATCTATAGCACTTAATCTGACCTCAGCTAAACGTTGCATAATTCCCTATGTTCAAACTTCTTTTTCTTTCATTTTGAACCTGCAATAGGAGGAATTCAGTTTGGGATTATTGATTTGAGGGGGTTGTCTACTGAGTAGCACCTACAGCATTTCCAATTTCAAGACATTCAGGTGTGAAATGCATTTGCATTTTCTTTCAATTGTTTTTATTATTATAGGTATTACTTAAACTATATTTAATTATTAATATCACTGTGGCTAACAACAAACAAAAAATAATTTCTGTATTAGCGTCTGTATTCAATATATCCATTTATATTTTACTTTATTGTGGAAAATCTATCCCTATGCAATAGCTAACACAGTTACATTATGTGTATTCCTATAAGTATTTCTAGGTTCACAACATTCTTGAAAATGTCAGTCAAAACTGCTAAAAATTCCCATCTGCTAATGGAGTGGTAAATTCTGCAGTGACTCCTAATTTAAATAGAAAGCCACTCTGTGCACTGCATCTATTAATATCTACAAATATAACAAATATTCCCCTTTTTTCAAAAATTTTAATCATCAGATGTGTGTCTAAATACTTAAGGCTATTTCACTTTAATGAAACAGGTCAAATATTATGGTGCTGACAGATTTTGTTAGTGTGATAGATCAATAACTCACCCTGCCAGACAAATACATGCTGAAGCATATCTGGAACTAGAGAAGCATCCTGAACCTTAGATAGAGCTGTTGTTCATTTGTTCAGTACTTAAAAGAAAAGCTTTGTCCATATCATGGCTAATTTACCAGAAAACCGTAAAACAAATATAGATAAATCAGCTTTTTATCTTTCACAGGCCATAGTGTCTTTGTTACTTTCATAAACTATACTTAAATCCTACAGAATTTCAGGTTTTACAGATGAGTCATTAAGCATGAAACACCCCAACTCTGCACTTTTGCAGTGGTACTTTACAAATCAAAATATACATTTTTCACAAAACAATAATTTACAATCTGTGAATCCTTTCCTACTGGCAGAAATGGGTTTATAGAGTATGGAGGAGGAAAACCAACAACAATATTGCTTGTAAGATAAGTGAGCAGCAAAACTTGAGCCTTGAGCTGGAAGCTACCTCTCTGACTTGCACAGAAGTTGCTTGAGCTATGCTTACTTGGAGGCATGACACAGTTGACCAGCAATCTAGCAAATTTGCATGCTGCGATCAACAGCATGTAATAACAGCATCAGTGGCAGGAAGAGCAATTTTCCCCTTTAAAGGAATATACAACACAATACACTATTTACAACACTACATTCTTTAGGCATGAGAAATTATTTTGTTGGACAAATCCATCTCCTTTGTCCATAAATGTTGTTTTTTATTCTGTCTAGTAGCCAACAATTATTTGCCAAGAGAAAACCAAAATACTGCTGCATTACCATTGAATAGCACATCACAGGGTAAGGAAAGTTGTTACCTGAATAAGCATCACTATTTCTAGCTATCTGTTTAGAAAGTTTGTTTCTTGTATTATCTGATTTTTGTGTTTTGACAACGTTCTGTTATCTAACAAGCCAAAACTATGATAACTGATGAAATCTTTCAATTAGGCAGCACAAAAATAAAACACAAACATCAGTGTTTGTGAACTTTCAGAAATGAGTAGGTGGTAAGTAAATTTTATGGAAATTATTAACCGTAAAATCAACCTATATGAAAACTGCATCCTTAATATTTTGCCACTCCCATCAAAGAATCTAATTCTTTGTAATCGAGTAATTATTCTTAAGAATCGGCATGGGAACTATAAATCTGGTTTTCTTGATTTATTTCAGCAGACAAATTATAAATAAGAGGACAAAACATGGATATCTGTGCACAAAGGCGTAACTTGATGAAAGGAAGGAATTTTAAATAGAAAACATCTCATTAATGAGCATAGCATCTACAGCTTTGCATGTCTTTAAATCATTTAGAGTTGCATAAAGCTTAGTTTCTTACCCCCTACTGTGACTGTTTTGCAATGTTCCACTAAGATGCAGATCCAGCAGCTCAAGGATTGCCCCATGGAGTAAAAACAATGCTTCATTTACTCCCTATGGCATGACCTGACTCCCTCTGTCAAGTCTTCTTCCTTCCTTTCTCCATAAACAGTATCTGCATATCTCAAAAGCAGCAAAAAATGCAAAAAGGTACTGGCAACTTACCACATTCACCTCAAATGCAAAGGCAGGATATAAAGTTAAAAAAACCCCAACCAAACGAAAAACAAACCAAAACCCCACAAACAAAAAACAACCAAGAGACATTTTCAAGTTTAGGCAGCCTATTAAGGTGATGCAGTACATTATGGGGTACCAAGAGGGAAAAAAAAATTGAAAAAAGCAAAAGCAGTATACCACAAAAATGGAACAACAGCAGGATTATGGAGGGCAGGAAAAAAAAAAAAAAAAGGAGAAAGCACACAGTGGTCTGTCTTTGTGCAGATGTTGTCCCTTCATCTTTTTGCCACCTTGTCACCTGTGTCTTCCTGCCTATAGAGTAAGTCCTTTATCAATGCAGTAATAAATTCATATGTGCAACCATCTGCCTAGCAGATAGGGCAGGTGCTGAGTATCGTCAATCACCAGCTTCCACTTGTGCTTGTCATTATCAGGAGTTAACAGACTCCAGGGCAGGAGGTGAGCCATGTACACAGCAATAACAACAGCATGTTGTGCCATGTTTGTTCACCCTGGGTCTCCGGAGAGATAGGGGGCAGCAAAGGAAGGAGGCAAAAGAAATAGGAAGTTTTTTCATCTCACATGCCATTACATAGCAGAAAGTGTTACCTCAGCTTGCTAACAGATGTTACCTCTCCTGCACAGCACATCGCTTCCATCTGGGAGGCAGACCTTTGTATGCTCAACCCACACAACACTATTTCCTAATTGTTAGCACGTGAACTTAATGGGCTTTTTTTTTTTTCCTCAAATGTGACCAAGAAAAAAATACAAATGTAAGTTGTCAGGGAAAGGGAGGGGTAAAATCCCCACATGATGGTAATGGGCAGCTGCAGACATTGACATTTGCCCATGGTAAATATGCAAAAGGATCACATACATAAAGAAAGAAAATATTCTTTCCTCTCATAAAGATGAATTCCAACACTCATTTCTTATCCAGACTAGGTAACATGGAGTTTCAAGAATAGTCTCATTTTTTCCTCTGTAGGTTTACGCTTCCATTATATATTTGATGTGACTGTCAATAAAAACTTGACACTTACTGTAAAGAATCCCCACAGAAATCTGGTAAACGTCATACCCTGTGCAATGTTTCTCACTGAGGTGTCAACAAAATCTGCTTATGACTTCACTGCCAGTGAACGTGAACTCTGTAATTTAGCACTCTTTCTATTACTAGAAGCCGTGGCACCCATAATCTGAAGCAATTATCTTCTGTGTACATATACTTGATTAATTACAAATGAAACTTTCCATTTTGAAAGATGCTGAAATAAGCACGGGAAATACACCCAAAGCAAGAAGCCTTAACTATAGTCACTTCTTCTAGTTGTCCACAGGTTTCTTCTTGTTGAAAACACTTTCAACTGCTGGGTTTTTCTTACTAGCATAATTTTAAAATGTTATTTTAGTTTTTTTTGCTGGTATAATTCTTTACCCAGATTAATGTATCATTTAAATTTACAGCAAATAGCACCGCCTGAGTTCACTCCCTCAAGTATGTGCTCTGTAACCTCTATAGTTCCTTATTTTTAATTCTTCTTCCCTAGTTAGCAAACCTGTGTGTTTCAGAAAACACACCTCCTCCAACGGAGATCAGGAATTATATATCTGAGCACAGGACAGCTTCTTTCCCATTACAGTAAAAGATTCTAAAGTCTTCCAGGTTTTCGTATTTCTAAGGTTAATTCTGCTCCAGACCATATCTTTGCTGGTCAGTATGATGACTGACCATGGGGTAATCACTTGAAACTTGTATAACTAACTAAATAATTTTTAAAAAGACAAATAGGTGAAAACAGCCATTTTACAGATTAAACACAAGACAACTGGAAACAATAAAACAGCAATACATTTCTAGCTTTCATTACATCCTGATTGCTTGGTAGGAGGTTATGGTTGATAGATTCAGCATGTGAGCAGTCTTTCTACTGCCAGATATCTACATATACATACAACTTTTATATATCTATAGACTTGTATATATAAATACATACACACACACACATATCTTGTTCCTTCAAGATATTTTGCTGCTGTTTTGTTTTGTGTTTTATTAAGTACGTTGATTTTAATAAGCCTACAATATATACAAACACCAATTGGCAATTGATGCAAAGAGAGGAAAGTCAGAAAGAAAAGGTTTCTAGATAAGGCTTCTGAGCATTTATTATAAACAGTAATAAATGCAAAAGACTTTAAACCATGCAAATACTTAATAGGATCTTAGGAATTTTCCTACCAGCAGGTCTTGTCAATGTATTTTCAAGCTTTTTCTGTTATGTTAGCTCATAAACATCTGCAGCTAATGCAGATTCTTGCATCTATTTGTCATAATAGCATATTTATCTCCCTTCAGAGTCACACAAATGTACTCTATAAACCTCATAAGTATGCAGGCCCTGACTTAACCTCATTTTGTTGACTCCTATGACCCACAGCTCAAAAGCTTGAAATCTATACCAAAAAAGATGAGCACCAGCTGTTGACATTCTGAATCTCTTAGCCCAAGAAGGATTATATATAATTTTTTCTTTATGTTGCATGCTAAAAGTGACATGAAGGCATTTAAAATTAAAGACAGAAATTGGGTGCCATGAATTCCATCAGAGGGGAAAAATGAATAAATAGTTTCACTTTGTCTGGGCCCTGTGGCATTTTTATAAAGTAGATCCAGAAAATAAGAAGGAGAAACGTGTGAAAAGCAGGTCCTGAATGGAGATGGAAATTGTTTCTATTGATTTTCACTGGCAGTGGAGCTCATAATACATGGATTATATTTATGAAAAGCAGACTTTGATTCATCAAGAAGCTCCACATCCAGCACAAGCAAAGTTTGTTTCTCATTTTTTAATTACTAGCATTTTCCTGATGTCTAGCCTTGCAAAAGAGAATGGAGAATAAATTAAAAAAAAAACCTCAAAACCCAAAACAACAAACAAAATAATCACGTCAAATATACATATTAAAAGAAAGGAGAAAAAAAAACTAAACACTTAAGACTAGGGATATAACCTTGCATATAGTGGTAATAGTATACAGAACTGATATTATCCTTATATAATATATAGCACTACGACTACTGTATTAATGTCCTTTCAGGTAGAATTAGAATCCCACTGTGTTCTGTTACACAAAGCATACAGTAAAAAGCCTTCACGTGCAGTCTTTCTGAGCAAGTAAACTATGTAATATCTATTCTTATAACCATTGCTTTTTTAATAAAAGTCTTCACAGGACAGGACAGCAGAATCTCTCATTGTTTATTTTATGTAGCATTTTTATTCTCTAGCCTGGTAGAACAGTTTGAGCTGGGATCCTGCTGATAGATTGCAGTAACTGCTGTGCCTTCAGGTTTATCAGAGTATAGTGTAATGACTGTTTGATCCTTTCCTATTTAAACCTGAGACATTAAAAACTGCAGCCATAATAGATAATTATTATTCTCCCTGTGTTTTTAAGTTTGCAGATAGCTTCACTCGGCAAGACCAAGACTCAGTCACAAGGCCTGATTGTATCCTCATTTACATTTATGTACATCGAGAATAATTCCACAAAGGCCAGTGGAAACCTGCTGAGGTAAAATTGGTGTGAAGTGGCTTGTGAAGTGAGACATGAATTCATGGGTTTTGTGTAATGAATTGCCTCACCCACAAGAAAGTGTGTGGAATTTGAACAATTCATAATGCATAATAATAATGCACTATGTATAATTCATATTGTTATAAAGCAGTGGTTATCTTCAGGGCTGTTCCTTGTATTCTGACTCCATTACTCTTTCTATCCCACTTCTACTCTATTATTGAATGGTTGTAGTTTTACCCTTCTCCTTAATAACAGGAAGCAAT
>VXBZ01011168.1:0-33999 GCA_013399135.1 Heliornis fulica | reverse complement strand
ATAATAATTTTTCTTTTAAAAAAGATTGGTAGTGATATTCTTAAAGCTATCTTTAGCTGTCAGATTGGAAGGATTTATTTGGAAACCAAAGCTAGTAGTTTAAGTTCTTATACAAATATGGTAAGCAAATTGCTCATAACCTCAGAAGGTTCCTAACCATCGAGATATTTTTTTCCCTCAAAATTGTATAGATTAAGGTCTATATACTAAGAAGCACCTCCTCTATATTGTAACAAGGGGATATTTGATCTCATAAAAAGGAACTTCTAGTCTCCAAAGTTATCATAGTGTGTACTAACACAGAAGCATAGAAACCCTTAGGGATAAGACTCAAAGCATGTCCAAAGTGATGGACATATGCATAAATGTTAACATATCTTCTATATAAGTGGTTGCATAAGTATATAGAAAAGAAGAAGAGGTCAATCTATTGATGATCATCTGCATTATGGGAACACAGACAGGACCAAAAGACTGAGGTGTGAAAATAGGAGGCATTATACAAACAAGAAACATTTTGTGCCCTGAAAAACTTACAGTTAAGATAGAACAGTCAACCAAATGTGGACAAAGACAGAGTGGATGTTAATGCTGTCCAGGATTAAACACTAAGCAGTCAAGGTATGCACTTGTGTGTCATACTTGTATGTCAGTTTAGACACCATAAAAAATGCCCACACCCATACAAGTTATACCTCAATGCTTTCATAATCCAAAGTTAACTGCTTACTCTTTAGCTTTCAGTTTAGAACTGAGAGTCAGAGGGACCTGTAAAACAGGCTTGAGCTCCATTCATACCAACTGTCAGTGAAGATGTCTCTCAGTCAATATGGAAAGTTTTGAAGATGTAAATTTTAAGGAAAAGTCTTAGCCCAGGCAGCAATCGCAGCACATATATTTACAGAAACACAGAACTGATGAAGTAGGAAGACACTTCTGTAGGTCATCTAGTGCAACCCATCAGTACAGAGGTCACCTACTGCAGGTTGCTCAAAGTCATGTCCCATCAGGTTCTAAATATCTCCAAGGATGGAGACTCCACTATCTTTGCTTAAATTATGTTTGACCAGTCTCACAACAAAACAGTTTCTTGTGCTTAAGCAGGATTTCCTGTGTTTCAATTAATGCCCAGAGCCTCTTTTCCTTTCACAGGATACAGCTGAGAAGAGTTTAGGTCCATCGTCTTTACTTCCTCTTATTCATACAGCTTAGTAAGGTACCTGTGAGCCACCTTTTCTCCAGGCTAAACAATATCAGCTCTCTCAGCTTCTCCTCATATAGATCGTAGAATCATAGAATTGTCTTAGTTGGATGGGACACTTTAGATCAAGTCCAGCCATCACCCTAACCTGCCATGCACTACTAAACCATGTTCCTCAGCACCACATCTAACCAACAGATGCTCCAACCTGCTCATCATCTCTGCTGTCCTTTGCTGCAGTTACTCCAGTACGCCTATGGCTTTCTCGTGTTGTGGAGCCCAGACCTGGATACAATACTCCAAATTTGTCTCACCAGTGCTGAGCACAGGGAAGGATCACTTCCCTCCACACACTGCCAATGCTCTGCCTAATACAGCCAAGGAGGTTTTCCGCCTTCTTTGCCACAAGAGCACACTGCTAGTTCATGTTCAAATTCTTGTCTGACAGGACCCCCCAAGTTCTTCCCTGCAAAGTTTCCTTCAGGCTGGCCAGTGCCCAGCCTGGCCTCATGCAGGATCTTGCCCAGTTGCAGGACTTGATATCGCACATTGTTGGACTACATGGGATTCCTGTTCATCCATTTCTCCGGCCTGTTGATATACCTCTGAATGAGAACATAGCTGCCGGGCATATCAGATATACCTCATGCACACTGATGACCACAGCTGAAGTTTTGGAACAAAACAATTAATTCTTTGAAGTAGTAGTACATGAAAATTGGCTGGATAGTCCCACTTCTTTGGTTGTCAGTTAAAATTGCATACTTTAATACTAAATTAAGGCTTCCCCTCCTCCAAAACAACCCAACTTCTCCCTAGTTAATATGGAACTTAATTATATCCTGAGAAATCATGATTCTTTTATGATATCTTTGACAATGATAATTATTGACAATGCTGTCGCACTGACTTAAAGATTTTATTACGTGGTCAATAAATTCTATAAATAGTGAACTACATAAAATTTAAAGTTTTCCTGTCTATAGCTACTTTAATTTCAAGAAAACCAGCAACAGATTTGTAGAAATCCCCATCTCCATGAGCAAGATACATTCTGAAGTAAAAAAATAAACCTTGCTAAACTACATATATGGTTTCCAAAATGAGTTTCATATATCAACATCATAAAAATGTAGAAAATCTGGAACTTCAAAAGACAACCAGATAAGAGACTTTGTCATGCTTTATCATGCAGCTCCAAACTCTGAAAAATACTTACTTATCTTTGTAGCTATGTATACTCAGCACAGTTTTTGCACTTGCCCAAGACCGAGTTCAACTAACTTAACCTACAATTCTGTGATTTAAAGGAGCCACTCAAATATTGATCTTTCTTCTCCAAATAAGTACTCCACTCACTCAGTTGTCATGGACAACTGAGCTCGACAGAAAGGAACCTAGAGCTTCCCAAAAGGCATTCACATGGTCTAACAATTTGACTACTGGAAAAATACTTCTTCTCTGAAAGACAGGTCTAAGGTGCTTAACTTAAGGCAGTAGATCCTCTAGCAGATGGACATTTCCCTGACACCGTAGTTATTTACCACTGACTAAACTCAGGGCAGTTTCACCCAGCGTGGTGCCTTCCAGAAGTCTCTCTCTTCAGCAGGTAACTGCACTGACGGAGGCATGAAGAGCTCAGGCATGTAATCTAAGGTAAGTTTCATACACATCAGGCTTTCAAACCAGCTTCTGTATTGCATGATACACTTTTCTAGATCTGTTCCCAGAAGCCCACTTATATTAACACCCAAATATCTCTGAAAATTTAAGATCAAGGCAGCCAAGTAAACACAGGGTCACTGGTAAGGTGTCTTCAAACAGATAAGAGAAAATGATAAAAGCACTGAATAGTTAGATTTTTTTCAATCACGTGGATTTCACCACTGGAACTATCTTGACTGAAAATTAGAGGCCAGCATGTCAATTGAGTGTCAAAGTCTTCCTACAGTAATACAATATAGTAGTATGTTAATCATGGCAGGATGCCAGATGCCCACCAAAGCCACTCTATTACTCCCCTCTTTAGTTAGACAGGAGAGAGAAAATATAACAAAAGACTCATGGGTCGAGATAAGGACAGCAAAATCACTCACCAATTACTGCCATGAGCAAAAGAGATTTGACTTGGGGAAAATTAATTTATTACAAATCAAAAAATAAGATAATGAGGAATAAAACCTAAATTTTAAAATACCTTCCCTCACCCCTCTCTTCCTCCACAGCTTAACTTTACTCCCAGTTTCCTCTACCTACTCCCCTGAGTGGCACTGGTAGAGGGAGGATGGGGGCTACACTCTGCTCATCACATGTGTCTGCCACTTCTTCCTCCACAGTGGGAAGACTCCTCACAAACTTCCCCTGCTCCGGCCTGGAGTCCCTCTCATCGATGAAAGTCCTCCACAAACTTCATCATGAATACTTCCCACAAGCTGCAATTCTTCACAAACTGCTCCAGTGTGGGTCCTGTCCATGGGGTGCAGGTCCTGCCAGGAGCCTGCTCTAGCATGGACTTCCCTTAGTGCATCCAGCTCCAGCTGGATTTCTCTGCAGGTTGTAGGTGGAGACATCTGCTTCACCATTAACCTCCATAGGTTTCAAGGGGATACCTTGCATCACCATGGTCTTTTCCACAGGCTGCAGAGAAACCTCTGCTTTGGCACCTGGAGCACCTCCTCTCCCTCCTAGTTCATTGAGCTGGGTGTCTTCAGGGCTATTCCTCTCACATATTCTCACATATTGCTGCTCTTGTACAGCAGGGTTTTCACCCTTAACTATTTTATTTCAGAGGCATTACCACTGTCACTGATGGACTTGGCCTTGGCCAGCTGTGGGTCCATCTTGGATCTGGTTAGAACTGGCTGTAGCGGACATGAGGGAAGCTGCTGGCAGCTTCTCACAGAAGCAACCCCTTAGTTCTCCCACTACCAAAACCTTGCCAGGCAAACCCAACACAGTGTCAAAAGTAGTAAGAAAAGTTTCATCAACAGTATAAGGACATGCATGAAATACTGAAGTTGAATTAGAGGGAAAAGGTAAAACATAGATGACTTTTTGCCTTATTAAGGACACAAGAACAAGACAGAGGAGAGTGTGTATAAAAGAAAGTTAATGTGGACAGTTCTAGAATTAAGAGGTGAGGATTGCCAGTCTTTGGGGAATGGGAGCATCTAATGTAGTCTGTGGAACAGCAAACTGTGTTATTACAGGTAATGGTTTATTTATACTCCATCCGTAATGCACCTTCCATCCAATAATTACTTCCCATAAGGCATAGTGGGACTTAGCTTTACAGGGAAATTTTTGATTCATATTGCTATTGTACATGAGCTGACAAAATTCTTATACTTTAAAGGACTATCACGTCAAGGTTAGTAACTAGTACTCTGCATCTGAAGGTAATTCAGAGACTGTAGATGAAAATATGAACAAAACATCCCCATTTCATTATCCCAGTCCAACATAACTGCAGCCAACACACAGACCCTCAAGATACATAAGTAGCACATATCTGAAATGAATACCTGTCTTCTAAAAGTAATACAGTTCTACGTATACATTGTGAATTATCACTCATCACAACCACTGAGGATAGGAGGAGGCAACACCAAGCCTCATGCTTTTCATAACTTCCACTTTCGAAGGAGAGAAGTAGAAAAACCATATGTCTTACTAAACTCACAATACAAACGTTGTTCTTACTGTTTATCAAACATCCATTGCTAAACAAGGACTTGGGTTTTGCCAGACAATTTTAGTATTAAAGTTAGCAATGGTGTTATGCTCAGAGCAGAGCAGAAGAGATACAATCCTTCTTTGTCATGCCAAAAGCAGACAAATAATCAATCATGTTGCAATTAACAAGGAGAAATGCCATTGTCTTTATCAAGCTTTCTTGTCTTGCCTTTCATAAACTAGGTGGAAATACAGGAGAGATATATTAATAGAACAACAGCTCTACAAGCCAAGGGTTTGAAATTTAGCCCATTAACCCAAAGTATCGATATATATAAAGCTGACAGGTCCATCATTGCCCCATGTGGAAGATTTTCTGATAAGCTGAAAAACCTATGGCTCTGCAAAGGTAACACATGATCTACTTTTAAATTAGCTTTTCCATTCCTGTTGTTACTTCTTATATCCTGATGAGCCACACTCACTACCACAGATAACCAAACCTTATTCCACAAACAACAGTGCAGATACTCTGCATATTAAATATTACATAAGCATTAATTTACTAGAATCATTTTAATAAACTGGGGTGGGAAGGGGGAAATGTAAATTTGCAGAAGTACTTTTCTTGGTGGTTTTGTGTATAAAGCAACTCTTTGCTGTTGCAGCTTGGTTCAGTTACTGATATGGAAAACTATGTGCAAGTTGAAATTGCACATTCTTTGAAGTTATTAAGTCTAAAATTATACAACTCTTGGTACACAGCACATGTACCATGCAGCATTTACAAAAAAAAAATTCTCTCAGTAAAGTTTTTGGTTTTCATTTACAGCACTTACGTACATAAGCAAACTAGTACATTAGGAAAACCTAAATTATGCTTTCAGGCTGTTACTTGCATTTAAAACACAGTGGTGCCAGGTTAATAGTGGCTTTGGTCAGCATAATTCTCTCACTATCGTTTAGTGGATTCACTACAAGAAGGGATTGTTGGGTAGCCTACAGCACACGAAAGAATGTGGTTTGATATCCACCTGACAAGTTGGAAGTTGCTACCACAGGAATTGCTAGTAACCAGATTGTGACATGCTAAGTATGATCGTGCTCCTTCAAATTGCTGAAATAGAAACCTGAAGGGAGGGGAAGTAATTTTGAGACGTATCGTGCTATCATCTGCCTACACTGTGAAAAAGTAATTCATAGTATTGTAAGCTGGTTATTACAATTTTTACCAGGATTGAAAGGTCTACTTTGTGATAGCTATGCTGATTGTTCTCAGTGAATACCCCCCAAGGAATTAAAACAGAAACAGAGTTTTGTGTATAGCATATAGCATATACCAAGAGTACTCTTCAAGGAGATGAATTAGCAGATTCATTAGTCAAAATGTTTCATGCATTTTTTTCATGACTGAGTAGGATCAAGGAGTCCTGTACAAGAAACAGGGAATTTGCCCCTGGACCCCATATATTTTGGGAAAATCTATTGCATAAGAATCCTCTTAGAGGCACTGTTGTTCAATATTTTTTGTGATCCTTCTTTCCTTCCTAATAAATTTGTTTCACTATCTTTGAACACATTGGCCTACAGATACCTCAGAACATCTTCTAAATAACAGCTGCAACGTGTAGGAACTCTCTGGAAATGCAGTAAGAATTTTCAGAGGGTTTTTTTTGCTTTTGTTCTTTTTGCTGCATAGCAGGGAAAGATACCCTTACACTGTTAAGTACACAGAGAAAACCAGTCTCAAAGATTTATCAAAAAGAATAATCTGGATTACATTGCACAAGGGAGAGCAATCTTCAGAGAGCAAATATTTAGTACTCTAGAGAAATAAGGTTTACTGACATCATCGCAAACTGGCTGTCTCAAAAGCAGAACCTTCCAAAATATTTGCCAATCCTAAAAAATTTGTCTGTGATTTTTGTTGGTAGACACATGTCTAAGTCAAAACTTTGACAATTCAGGCTGTGTTTCTGGAAACAGTTCAACAGAGATCTAAATCTATTTTCTGTGACTGTGAGTAGTTTTGAATTTAAAACTGTATTTCTGTTAATTTGTCTCTGGAATAGAAAAACTTCTGGAAAAAGAAAAAAAAAAGTGATTAGAATCATAGAATCTCATGAGTTGGAAGGGACCCATAAAGATCATCAAGTCCAACTCCTGGCTCTCAGGGCCAGCTAAATCAGAGCATGTGACTGAATGCATCATCCAGATGCTTCCTGAACTCAGTGCTTGCTCAGCATGTCCTATTTTCACAGTTAACATTTAAGTTCCATTCTGAAGGAATATGGAAATGGGGAATGCAGACACACAATTTCCTCATTGTAAAACAGCACACAGAATCACACCGATCAGTCGGGGTTGGAAGGGGCCTCTGAAGATGGTCTAGTCCAACCCTCCCTGCCAGCACAGAAACACCTCGAGCAGGTTGCACAGGACTGCCACTCCCTTTATTTATATCATATATGGTAAAGGTGCAATTCTTCAAATCACACTTTGTGGCACACCCATAATGTTAGCATGATAAAACAAAGTACTATCTAGTTTAGAAGGAAAGGGCAAAGATTCAGAAAAAGTTGCTGATTTTATTTATTTATATATTTTTTTACAGTAGGCTTAGGCTCTAAGGTATAAATTGTTGAAGATTTCTTGATTTTTAGAAATTGCTGCATAGGATTCCAATTTAAAAGGAATCTAAGACGAGGAAGAGAAATAGCCCGTGGTATTTCCATGTCCACCTTTTTCCTATATACATGAACAAAGATACCATACCATAAAATATCACATATACCACAACAATTACTTATATCCTTGCATGTAATTTCTGAGATGCATTGGGAATTTCTATGTGTTTTCAGAAATATGATCTTCAGTCACCTGAAAACCTTTTTGTGTGTAGATCTCACTACAGGAAGATACATCACAGAAACATGAGACATTACCTATTTTACAGAGACAAGTCTATTTAGCCAACACATAGAAATCCACATTGCTATAGCACATCACAAACTAGTGAAAAATTTAATATAGTCAGCTATGTTTTAGTGGGAGGGAAATCTAATACTCAGAGCCTAACCCCTGAAAAGGTTCCAAACCTGCAGCTTTTAGCAGAATTGTTTGCTTCTTGCAGCTCAGGTATTCAGGCTCCTAATGGAGTAAGACTGAAGTCTCAGTAATATCCTTTTAATTTCTTATCAGCTGATTCAATAGTTGACTATTGTTGCATGCTGATTGCTGCAGTATCCATTCTTATTCATCTGTTATGCATTGCGTAGGAGGCTGAGATATTTAATATAGTACTATGAATTCTGTGATGAGCTCTCTGAAGTTCACATATCACAGTTGTTTTCTAGATCCAGCCCAAGTTACTGAAAATCTTCCTAACTACATAATAACTCCCCTTTCCTCTCTGACTTAATTATTCTTTAATTATGTTTGCTTTCAGGACACAGGCTGAAGTTGCACTAATTTAAATCTACATTGTACTTTTTTTTGATAACTGCACTTTTACAGACAGAAAGATAAATGAGTTTAAGTCACATGGAGATCCTAGGAGTGGTAGCTACAAAGGATACTTAAATATATGCAAAACATGTTTAACACAAAAATTATGGACTTCACATAAACAACAAAAAGAAAATGCATCAAACTATTGTAGTTCTGATATTATCGATATTTATTATGGAAGCATTGGTGTTGAAATATAAACTAAATTTACATGATTATACAGAGACATTTTAAATTTGACATAAGAAAGAATAAAAAAAATATATAATAAAATAATAAAACCCCTATTGAGTAGGGAACTAGTAAGAAGGAAAGAAAACCCAAAGATGAGGTGGATCCCTCTTGATTCAGTGATCATAGCTCAAAGCCAGAGATTTAGAGCAGTTCTAAATCTCTGGTCAGCAGCTGGTCAGACCCTACCAGAAGTGTTCAAATGTCTGCGTACGCCATCAAAATTGGTCTAAGTATGGTACTCAGTAGAAAGGCTAGGTGTAAGCAAGTTAATTTGCAGGTTTGCTGGGTTTACTAGCTCAGTCCTCATGCCATGCTAAAGCAAAACCATTCTAGACTCAAATTGATCATGGAAGCATTATGGCAACATTTTCAGAATGCTTGATCTTGCCTAGCAAGAACAGCTCAGCTTGATGTCACGGCATCTGCAGCATGGTTGCTCTACAAACCAGTTAATTCATCCACAAATAATAAAAAATTAACTGTGTAAGGTATAGAGAAATAAGCTTTAGGTTGGCCCTTTGTAACTGGAGCTGAAGTTTTAGAATCTTTCGGTAAACTACATATGCTCACGAGTTATATTTATTGAAAGATACAGTAGCAAATAAGTTAAAGTGTGAAATTACAGCAGCTTTTAGTTTAGTATAGAGTTCTTCACACAGATAAGAGCACTGCCGAATTTATTCTCTGAGAAAAAAACCACAACTATTTAACAATAAAGAAAAGGGAGATTTTATCTTTATAGACAATATTTCATTAAGGACTTGAATGGGTCCGTCTGCAATCTTTTGAACTTCTGTATTGCTACATGGAGGAAAGAAGAAAAGATGTTTCCTAGGCTTTGTGTTTGTGTGCTATTCTAATACTATTCACACAAGCAATTTGTTCTAAGAGACATACTATTTGTAGCTTGACTATCACATTATAGTTGTGTGAAGAAAATTGCAACACACAAACCCCCTTAACCTTTATTAGTCTTCAGCTGTATGGAATGCATTTTAACCTGTCAGATCTTATGTTCCACTGCTCCAAGATCAAGCCATATGTAATATTCATCAGTTTAAATAATGTCGGAGACAAACACTGTTCACAGCAACTTCCTCAAACACTGAAACAAGTAGCTGCTGTTGAATATTATAATACTATTTGTTATCTATCTCAGCAACACAGAGAGTTCATTATTGGACAAATTAGTTTCTAAGTTACTGATGCTGAGCCATAAATAATTGGAATCAACCAAACTGTTTCCATGAATTTTTCTGCCTTGTTTTTACATATGGTAACTGCTTGGAATGGGTAAAAATTACATATTTCACAAAACATTTTTCCTCTCTATATATGTTTCCATTACATTTACTGCAAGCTATATAATATCAGGTTGATCTTATAAATGAAACTGACAGAGACATAACTTTCCTTAGTATTTCAAACGTTTCTAATGACAACTTGTGTTTTATGAAGCTAGTAGTTCTGCAAACATCACTACTTTAAATGAACAACATATAGTTGCTGTAGGCAGGTTCAGTACATGCTGCAGTATGTTATCAGGCAGTTAAATTAGAAATGGTAATGCACCAGAATAAGGTGGGAGTTTTCCTTCAGTAAAAAAACAGCCTTAAGCAAAAAACTTCTCCAGAACCTCAAAATGTATCTAGAACTATAACCATATGAACATTGTCTTGTGTTCTTAGATGACCCTAGCTCCTCTTACAACCGTGTAAAACAGTTCTGCACCAGGGCAACTGCTATGTTTCACAGAAAGTTAGGAATTGGAAGGGACCTCGAAAGATCATCTAGTCCAACACCTTTGCCTGAGCAGGATCACCTAGATTAAATCACACAGGAACATGTGCAATTGGTCTTGAATGTCTCCAGAGAAGGAGACTCCACAACCTCTCTGGGCAGCCTGTTGCAGGGCTCTGTCACCCTCACAGTAAAAAAGTTCTTCCTTACATTCACATGAAACTTCTTGTGTTCCAGCTTGGACCCATTGCCCCTTGTCCTCTCACTGGACATCACTGAGAGGAGCCTGTCTCTGTCCTCCTGACATCCTTTACATAAACATTAATAAGGTTACCCCTCAATCTTCTCCAAGCTAGAGAGACCCAGCTCCCTCAGCCTGTCCTCATAACGAAGGTATTCCACTCCCTTATTCATCCTGGTGGCCCTGTGCTGGAGTCTCTCAAGCAGTTCAATGTCCTTCTTGAACTGAGGGCCCCAACCTATACTGGTATTTGGGGTTGTTCCTCCCCAGATGCAACACTTGCCCTTGTTAAATTTCATTAGATTTCTCCCTGCCCAACTCTCCAGCCTGTCTAAATCTTGTTGAATGGCATCATAACCTTATGGTGTGTCAGCCACCCCTCCCAGCCTCATGTCATCAGCAAACCTGCTGACTGTGCACTCTATTCCCTCATCTAGGTCATCAGTGAATATATTGAACAGTACTGGTATCAGTACCAACTCTTGAAGGACTCCACTGGTTACAGGCCTCTAGCCAGACTCTGTCCCATTGATCACAAGTTTCTAGCTTCTTCCCTTCAACCAGCTCTCAATTCACCTCACTGCCTTTCAGACCATGCTTCCTCAGTTTAGCCATGAGGATGCTGTGGGAGATGCTGTCAAATGCTTTACTGAGGTTTCTTTTGACTAAGGACTCCTGTCTCCTCATAAATTCATAGCTGCTCTGCTGATCCAAGAGCTTTATATAGAATTTGCATTGACATTGATCTGGAACAATGCCCCAGATAACGAATGCTGTTATACCCCATTGGAGCTTCTGCTCCCATGTCTCTCAGTTTAGCTGGAATTAGAGCAAGGATGTAGGAATGGAGCCAATAAGCCATGGTGGGGAGAATAAGCTTGGCAGGCAAGAAGGAAAACAAAAATTTTAAAAAATCAACTTTTTTTAAAAATCAAGTAGAAAAACTTATGTGACTATCTCTGTTGTCAAAATCAAATACACTCATGATAAAACCTATGACAGCTGTTAAATCCAAAGCATTCCGAGACATTTCTACTTTTTCATAACTGGTCTCTGTCTACTAAACCCTTTTTAACCTCTACTGCACTTTCATTGCAAAACAGCTAAGAAATTGTATTTTCACAATGAACTAAATTAAAACTTAGCAACTATCTGATGGTACTAATCCTACTTTTCTGACTGCATTGCTATTAAATATTTACCATCTGCTTCTGGAATTTTACACTGTGATGACTGCTATTTTTCAGAACCTCCCACTATTTTGAACTGTGCATGAGGTTAAAAGGAAGCAGAAAAGGCTAGTATTTCTCCTGTTATGTATACAGCTTTCCTCAGTAAGTTCAGTCATTCCATGATCTCTCCATTCTGGAAACAGAATTCAGGCTTTATGCGCCATACAGGTTATGTGTCTCACCTCATTCTACCTATAAAATGCAGGAATGCAAGGAGGATAGGAGACTATCCGCAACTGGAAATCAATTTGTGGGAAAAGCAAAATATGTTCTCATCTGCAAGAAACAATCAGTTTATTACAAATACTTGTTAATAATTTGCTTATCTTTGAGATACCATATGCTCTAGAACTGTTACATCTCACTTCAGTCAGAGCAGTGGTGAAGAAAGGTACTTAAATGAGCTATAACCATATTGTAGAAGTCAAGTGAAAATGAAATATACTCCCATCTTTGTATTAGTAAAATGTGAACCAAAGCACATTCACATTCAAAACACGAGGAGTTCTTCAAGTTTGGGTCAAGCCGCTTAGGCAGTAAGGCATGAACCCTTCTTTTGCATCAAGAATATTAGCATAAATAGCTCTCAAGACAGACTTCTCCATTTATTCTTTTACTGAAATTTACTGAAAGTGCTGCATACTCGGTATTTTTCTTAGAATATCAAACTTAGTAGCTACTTGAGTGTATTCAATCTGGTTTTGCAACTCCATTGGTATTAAATATTTACTTTCCACTTCTGAAAATTCAACATTTTAATGAACACCTTAAAGTTTTTCTTGCTAACTCCCACTGTCTTACATCATGCCGCTCAAAAAGTAGTGGCAATGGTTAGTTTTTCCCCCATCACATGGAAAATTATATCAGATAAACCGATGCAGAAGTGGTGCTTTCATATAATTAGGTTTCATGTAACTTTAAAACAGACACAGAAAATTCCCATAGGAAATAGGAAAAAAAAAATCCTGATTTTAACATTTGTGCCATGATTACTTTAAAGCAGTTTCAAATTCGATCATTTCAAAATAGCCATTATGAAGGAATAACCAGGTCTAAGGATTCCCTTTACTCCCCAGAGTTGATAACCTGTGGCAAAGGCAGCTTCAAAGAGGCTTCTGCATTCCCCAGGTGAGATGCAGGCAGATGTGAATCATACTGACAGAGCAAATGCCACCCTTCACATTATGTACAGATTTCCTACTCACGAAATGTTACTTCAGACTACATCTAGATTTCTTAAATTGTCTTCCTGAACCAGAGGTTTAGAGGTGATTTGCACAGATGGAGCCCAAGAAATCGAAGGCAGCTCAAGAGATGACCTTAAACTAAGCTGGTTGAAGTTTTTAAAACCCACCGGAAAAAACCCAAACAAGCAGAACTGGAATTTCAGAACAAACATCACAGGCAAATAATAGAAGTGAACAGTATAAGAAAATATTGTATGTGGGAAGACACATAAAGGAGCCTACAATGGAGAGGGTTTTGCTGTAATTTTTGTTTTTATGCAGTAGGGCAGTAAAATATGTACAAACAAACACACATTCCAGATGGCTAAGGCAAACATACTCATTCCTAATAAATTCAAGACATTGTTTAATACCAACTTCACTCTTGTGGAAACAGAATTATCCCTGCAATACTGCCAAGGTCAGAGGAAGCATAAGTTGCCTGCTGTGCAAGTATCACTGCACCATCCAGAACAGTCCAGGAAATGCACGCTAGGTAAGCTTTCCTGTCCACGCTAAGCCACCTCTAGCGATAAATTTTGCCTTTGTAGACATTAGAAGGACCTTAACTAGAGAAAAATTACATGGAAATTGAGCAATAACAGGACATAACTAATTCATAAACAGACAACATATACATCATGGTTTTATTTGTCAAATTTTGCCATCTGTTGTATATTTTGCAAGTAGAAAAATCAAAGAAAAGGAGATGATTTTTCCCTACAGTGATCAAATTCTTTTCAATTCTATTTCCTTTCAGATTGTAACACACAGAAGTTCATTGACTTGGGCCATTTTGCAAGTTTCTGACAGCCAAGAAACAATGAAAAGTAGGATTATCATCTGAAAGAATGCCAAGCATTTTAAAACAATTTAAAAAAGAAAAGAAAATGCCCCTTTTCTTCTAAAGTATTTAGAAGTTAGAGTTTTTTTCCAAACCTGTTTCAAAACATACCACCTGCTGCATTAAGAAACAAGTATGTGATAATACTCTTGGGAGTGTTGTATTTGGTGACAGAAAAAAAATTCTTTAGTGAGCAGATAAATGCAAAATGATAAAGTTAGTTTCCAAGGCTCCCATATTCATGAAGACAAAAATAATATGGTGATGCTCTTACATCCTTTTCATTATTCCTTTTTTTTTTCTTTTTTTCTTTTTTTTTTTTTAAATCACTGATCAGCAGAATGCAACACTAGGGTCACATTAGGCTGACCTAACACCAAATCCATTTACAATTTCAAACTTGTCTGAAGATGAGTGTCTTGTGGTGGTTTTCCTGTACTTTGGAAGCAGTTCAAAATTCTTCACTAAGCACATAAATATTTATATAATGCATGTTTTTATATACATACACATCAATACATATACACACACATTAAAAATAGTTATTATGGATGCAGGTGGCTGCATGTAAAAGACAAGAAGTCAGACACATTTCCTTTCCCCTTTCCTCCTGTCAGATGCCTAACAAAACCAAGTCACTCTGAGAGAAAAGCACAGAATAAAATAATATTAACTTTTCTATGAACGTGATGGGCTAGGACTTTAAGCTGAGTATTCAGGAACGAGATGTTGAGATCACCATGTGTCTGCCTGGCTATAATATCTCATTAATTACTAGTAACTAAAAAGTAAATAAAATAAAAAAGAATTACAAACTGACAAAGAACATTATTGTACCATTGAGTACTTGAATGACATCCTCAACATTCACACAGTTGTGCACCTGCCATATTGAGCTAGATGAATCAGTACAGTAGGCATCACTAATGGGCAAGCCTATCTTTACAGAACCAGATTGTATTCACAGTCTCTGTCCAGGGTGTCTACTTCTCCAGTAACTGATCAGTGAAAAGCTGTAAACAAAACCATCTGCTAGTGTCAATATTTTTTCCTAACCAGGTAATCACTTTATTTACATTAATTGCTGCTCATTTTCTTCCAATGTATTTTTTTCAAGAGGAATGAGGTGTTTAGGGTGGGAAGCTCAACAAGTTTTGGCTTCCAAGTTCCTTTACAGACAGCAAAAACGTGTTTTAGCCAAGGTAATCTACCATGACATTTCCATTTACAACTAGTTAAACAAGCTATTAAGTGTAGAATGCGAAAGTTGTAGGGGCTTTGGTTTCACAAGAGGTAGACTCAATCTCTTCAGCCACACTGTGTTTGAACAGCCACACTGTAGCCTGAAATGACTGGTGCCTCTGGTCAATTTTAACATTGATTTATGAAGTGTTATAATGCAGCTGCATTCCTATTAAATCAGAATGGGATTTTCAGTCATGCTAATCCATCTCTATTGATCAACTTTTATTTCTGAAAGAAAATGGTTTCCTCTAGGACTAAACAAGATCTTTATATAAAAGCACATACGATATCATCCTTAAGGAAAACTCGGTATTTTAACACCATCACTTCGCAACAACATAAACAGTGTCTTCCATCAAACTTTTCTCAACCAGACTGGAGGATTGCATGCTTGAGGCATATTGAAGGTTAGGCTAGCTTCTGTTTTTCCAAGATGTTTGAAACTGACACATTACACTTGTCTATCTACAAAGATATTAAAGTTTGCTACTACATTCGCGTTCCACAAAAACTGAATAACAGAGCAGTTCACACTTGTAAAGTCAATATCTGCTGTAGCCTTAACCAGCCTCTAAGCAGGCACAATCTAAACAGCATGATACATTTATATCAAGTGGACCTGATCACTCAAATGATTACATGCAATCAACAGTTGTTTATATACACTTGTTTATACATGCAAGGGCATCTGAATAAAGTCTCTCACAGGCAGAAAAGTAGGTAAACTACTGTTCTTAGAGAAGCAGGCAAAACCATGAGCACATCTACTCTATTTCAGTCATCAATGCTGTTATAAGAAGTTCTAGGTAAAAAAACTTCAGTTTCACTTTTTGAGATGTGAATGTGATCTTTTTAGTAGGTCAGGGATGACTTAAAATCAAAAAGCTATATAGTTCCAGTGGGGGAAAGGGAGAAGGGGATGGCATTGTAGTACTTCCTGTTCAAAGAAAACAGAATATTACTGTAGTGTCTCCATAAGGATTAATATGTGTAGGCATAACATATATTCTTCTTTATAGCATTTTTGTTATGCTAGTAAAGCTGTCCTTAAAATACATTTTCCTAAGAAACACCTTCAAGGCATTGGGATCCTTGTGGTATAATTCATACACTTCAAAAGCATTACGTACAGGATGAATTTGGTCCACAATGCCTGCCATTGGTATTGTTTACCTCCACGTGGAATTTAATTCCCTGAACTCTGAAGAACAATGTATCAGTAATGCAACATATACGAAATCAGGTCATTTGACCTCTACCTGTATTTTAAATGATAATTCATCAGTAAAAGACTTAACAAAAAAGAAAGCCAAACAAAAAATCCCAGCAAAAACAACAACAAAAATCTCACCACAAAATAACCAACAAATATACAAAAAGAAACCCCCCAAAAAACCCATAAAAAACAAAACACATCCCCACAAACAACAACAACAAAAAAATCAAACCCTTAAAGTTACTAGATTCACAAATTAGATATTCATGCTTATTTAGCATAGAATGTATTTTAATAGCTTTGAAAAAAATCTAACTTCTTTCATGCTGTCCTACTGATTAATCATTTCAGGCCTTATGTTTTCCTGTTTTGTTCTCCTTTTCATCAGCCATCTTTCTGTGTGTAAATATATCAAAATATACCATAGTGTTAGTATTTGCTATTTATATTAACGCTTTTAAAAATAAATACTTTACATGCGTTCATATACTGCCACTAATCAGTCTATTATATATCTCCAGAAGAGAGAAGAAGTTATATATTGACAGGACTACATTACTGCTGTGGCCAGTTTCCAAGGTTCAGGAAAACTGTTACTTTTAAGATATATGTCAATAGTCATTACTACTGCTTTTTTTTTTTTCCTTTTTAAATAAAAAAGACATCTATAAACTGAGAAGTTCATGGAAAAGGAGACTATTAAAATTTACTATAAATTTTACTTCTATTTTTAAGTAACAACTAAATTAATGGCAACACTAATTTCTTTTAGCCCTCACATTCACATATTGACAAAGTGAGACGTGCTGAAAGCAGAATCACACACAATGGTTAGAAGCAACTTAATAGTTTGCTTCTACAAAAATAGGGAGATGCAGTTGTCAGCAATTGATTTTTTTACTGTTTCATGAGGCTCATTGCTTAACTCATTGAGTCATCCCTAAGGAGAGCAACATTTGAAAAATTTTATCTTCTCTTCCAGCTGTAACCCATTAATTAAAAGGGGAAGAGGAAGAAAAAGGAGGCCAATGCAAATGTAAACCTATGACTGACTGATGGAAATCAGTCTTTATTTTACTGGTTTAAACACATGCCGGAGGGTGGAGAGGGAGTGAGGTAAGGGCGTGGGGGGTGTCTACAAACTCAAGAGGTTCAGGTCTGCTTTTGAACACAGGGCTACTGTTTCCCAATTTAGATAAGCGTACCATCGAAACACAACAAGAAGTGAGTTGAGGGCTTTGTCCGTTTGCTCTAAAAGAAGCCAAAAATACTCTCTCCCATATGTGCAGCGGAGGGACATGAGGCTTCCAGCCCAGATGCTGCTGTGCACAGAGTACTGTGCAAACCTCTCACTTGGACTGTTACTCCCTCTTGGAGCCTGCTGCTTTAAGGAAATCAGTGTATGACATATCTCAAGTCTCCCCAGAGAAGCAAGAATGAGAGGTGAATAGCTTTAGACTAGCACCATCAAGCCCAAAGTGACTACGGTTTGCAATTATCATGAAAAGCATGATCTAGGAAGGGTGCTATGATGCTTGCCATGCCAATACTTCAGGGCTCTCCCTATCACAGCTTCAGTCACTCCTCTGAGCACTCCAGCACTGCATGAACAATCCAAACTCACTTCAAAACAGCATCAGAGTGCCTCACAGCAGTAGAATACCAATAGTGCTGAATGACTTATTCTCCAACAGTAATTGCAAAATCATTTTAAAATGAGATCAGAATTGCTGCAGCTATTCTTGAGTTTTTCTGATTCTCTTTATTCAATTCCTGTGGTTACCCAGGAAGCATTAGAGTAACAATAGACATGTGGAATAAAGTCAGTGAGGTTTTCTTCAGATTCTACTGGGGCAAAACCAACTAAATATGCTTAGCAGATGTAGCTGATACAGTGTCAGTGTATCTGAATACAACTTCTTAAATCTCAGCCCCAAGGACCTGGTGTTAAAGTTACTCAACACATACATGTACTGCATTTACGGCGTTGCTCAGAATTCACAATTACCAGGATGCCTTTCAAAGTACAGTCCCAAACATGCCTGACCAGACTTTAAACACCATCACCACAGTGTTAAAACTCTTTTTTTTNTTTTTTTTTTTCCAAAGGACTTTACTGTTCATACAAACTAAGCTTATGTTCAGAAATAATCGCTCAGCTATATGGAGAGCACACCAAATATTTACACTGTGTTAAACAATTTCCTCTGGGTGACAGTTGTGGTCAGTGAACTACAATAGCTAATCTGCTATGAAGATTGTTTATGCCCCAGTGGATCACAAGCTGACTACAGCTAGTCCTCCAGTAGAACCTGATGGAAACAGAAGAGCAGCTGCTACCAGGATAAAAAAGAATTCATAGAATGTACAAAAAGCATGTGTTTTCCTGGGAAGCAGTCTCTAACTTCGAATATATCTGATATTCTATCAGAATACTATCTCAAAAAGCAACAGGCAACTTTTCCTGTTTCAATTCTTCCCATTTTTTTCATGTATCAGATATGATTGTATTTGATGTTGTTTAGACATTGTTTTGCACTACTGCTTGACAAGAAAAATCTGATGATGCTGTTTTAGTATGAGAAAAGGTTTACCCTCTATCCCTGCAAAAGAAGATAATTCAAACACCAGTTTCTCCATTAACTTGTCACTATAAAAGTGAGTCCAAAACATAGGTGTCAAAGCTAATATTATGATCCTCTTTCCACGGTGTTTCCTCATTCTATAAAGGATTATAGCAATATTGTTTAAAATATTCCACAATAGTACCTACTCTGCTAACACTATAAAGCAAGATTTATTGATTTTTTTTAATAATTTCACAAAATTTAAGTTTAGAAGTAGATTATCTGATGTCATACTTAAAAAAACTGTGTACATTTTTCACCTACAGAAATTACTCAAGGCTATGATTTACAACTTAATCATTCTCTCTTAGTGTTGTTATCTGAATTTTAACTATTAATAAGAGTATTCCCCCTCCAACAATGCCTCTGAAAGAGCAATTGAAAAGCCATTCAAAACACATAGTTTCTGTGAACACTAGCTAATTCATTTTTGCAGCTCATGGTTTATTTCCAGTTTGCACTCTTGAGACACGATTTCCATTAGTCAAGATCTTCTACATATCTGTCAAGATGCTAATTTATGAGAAGACTCTTCTGATGCAATCCATGAAAGTCATCCTGTTAAGCATACAGCTGAGCTGTGCAGGTCTGACTGCAGAATACCAGTCAAGTAAAACTCACTGACTGAGATTTGTGAAAACACATTACTCTTAAAACAAAAAGCAAAGTTTCAGCCAGACCAGGGTCTGGGTCTGACTGTAAATCTAGCAAACACTACTCACACTATTTAATGACAGTAATTAAAGCCATTCTCTAATCATATAAACATCCTGCTTATCTTGTATTAATCCAAAAACCAAAATGGAAATATAAAAAATAAAAATAAAAAATCCCCATCAACAAGAGGATCCATGAAAAGAAACTTTAAAAAACAATCAAAGTATGGAGTGTCTGTCTGTTATAATCCACTGAAATTAAAAATACAGATTACACAGATTTCAATCTATACTCAGGTATGATTTTTCAGTCTTTACCTTCTTAATGCTTAATCACATTTTTTAAGATTCCCATTACCTCATGTCCACTCAGTTTGTATAATTTAATATTTTGTACCTAAGATAATTTAAACTCTTTCAAGAGAAAGCAAAATCAGGAGACATAAAAGGATTATTAAGTAGACTTTGCTGATCACGTGTTAAGCAAACACAGTGTTTAAATATGTGATTTGGTATTAAGAGTAATTTGTGACCTAAATTGCTATTAATAGGGTTTTCTAGGATCTTCAGTGACTATATCTAGTCACAGCCTAAACAGATAATTTTGAGGCTTAAATTATCACACATAATCACACAGAACATTAGGGGTTGGAAGAGACCTCAAAAAATCATCTAGAGCACCCCCTCCACCCTCCCCCCCAAAAAAGCAGGATGACACAGATATACTTAGATTCTTCACAAGTTCTGTCTTAAAACAGAATTGAGGATATCACACAAACACTGTCCTTTTCGTCTCTCCATTAAATTGCTAGGCACACAATTCAGGCTGTGGATCACCACAATACTTCCTTGCTGAAGGAGACACAGGTGCACGCTTCTAGACTTCAAGAGTACTTTCACTGAATTACAAAGTCTGAGACATAATCTCCGTTTGCACCACTCTGCCTTCCAGGGCATAAAATCATTAGGGAAAACAGGGGAATTAACCTGTGCCCTAGCTTTGAGGCCTATTTGGATACTTTCCTGGTAACACAAGGATGAAAGATATACTTATTTTTTATAAATTTTAAATCAAGAATTCATTGAAACAAGAACTGAGCTCCAGGTCTTGTAGCTAAAATCACTAACCTTTCTCCCTGAAGCAATGGGGTTAAAAAATAAATCAATAAAATAAGGACTACACAGGTTAACTGTGATGTTTGCCATAGCGAACTTCAGTTTACCCAAACAATACAGATGTATGCATTTGTACGAGAGGTTTCAAGAAACACTGTTTCACAACATTTCTCAAAGATGGTTTAAACACTGCAGTATAGTTGTCATCCTTGCTATGTGACACCAATAGCCGAACATTTGTTGTTGTTGTACAGAAATGGCAACAAGTCACCAGTTATATCAATGCTGGCAAAGGCTTACAAATCCTTAGGCTAATTTACTCTGACATTATCTTCATTGACTTCACTAGGAACTGTGGGGGTTTTCTGTACTGAATGTAGCAAACAGCACATCCAAGTAGCTGTCCTCAGACCTTTTTCTGTTAATGAGGATAGTAATAAAATCTTTGATTCACAGAAATATATTTTCTAATTTACTAAATGATTTGGTGATATAATAGCCCAATTCAAAGTCTACCGAAGTTCACAGAAATCTCTCCATTCTGTTCTACTGAGTGTCATTAACAACAGTCTCAATATGTAACCTATTAATGCTAATGGCAACGGACTTAGCTCAGCAAGCTTCATAAACATAAAGTAAGTCTTTAAGTAATTAGTTCTCTCTGTGATTCAACACCTCCAAGCAAATACATTTTTAGATTACTCTGACTTGAACTATGTCTGAAATACCATGCTGCGTGTTGGATATTCACAGCCTGTAACACTGCACATCATCACACAACTGGTTGCAACTCATCTCCGCCACTGCACTCCACACAGAGATCAGACTGGGTCCTTGCTCTAAACCCAGGTCCCTTTCTGGGGTGCTTTGCAAAGTAAAACATGTTCTATTTGCTGTATGATGCAGTACAGACCAAGAATGTTAGCAACAAACCCTGAGATACAGAAGTTAATTATTAGGCAAATATTGCCTTAGAGAAGAGGTAATAAATACGTCTTCAAATTTATGAGGTTTGTTAGGTCAGTTCACTTGGATTTAATTTTAAATAGTACAAAAGAGAAATTTCAGAGTTTTGAATACACTTTATTTCTTTCTGAGGAGAAAGACCAAAGCCATCTGTTTCTAGTTTCTATGTTTATTGTTAAAGCTTTTTATTGCTCTACAGCCTTTCTCATATATCACAAAACTTAACCCTCTTAAAATAAAATTGTTACAAAAAGGAGAAAACAGTTAAACAGAATGCTTTTATGCATGGAAGACATTCATAATGCTTTTCCTTCACAGACCTTTGCAGTTTGTTTTCATTCCAAATCTCAAAACAAAGCTTGATTTGGAAATCTTGTAAAAGTCTTGGTGAAATACTTTTGTTTATTGTTAATGCTCAGATGAGATTTGGAAAAAAACCCATTTTGTAAGCACTCTGGTGTAATTTTATATTATTGTAAACAAGCAAGTATCTCAGTTCATTTAATTAGATTTAACCTCTTTATCTCAGGATTACTCTTGCAGAGACTTTATCGAGATGCTTCCTGGAGTATATATACTGAAATTCTTTAAAATAATAAAATAATGTAGTCCATGATACTTTATCATAGCTATTGCCTTGGAAGAATAATAACACATTTTCTAGTAAGAGTTAAAATAAGCAGACTTGAAGAATCTTCAATCTTTATATATCCATGTAGTCTGCTGACAAAAATGTTTATTCATTATAGTATCGCTTCCCAATCAAGAGACATACAGACATTTAACTTTAAAGAGGGAAAGAAGTTGGTTTGCTGGTTTGGAATTGTTATTTTTGTACAACGATGTACAAATATTATAACTCTCTAAATAGGTTTTAAGATCAACTTTTGCCATTATAGTTTAAAAAGTATTAACAAAAAATAATTATACCTAAGCACTGCCTAATCATAACACACACATGGATAAACCAAGATATTGTTTATTTTAATTTATTAAAAAAATAATGCTTAGTTATAGAGAGAGACTATATTCAGATTTGCTAAAAGCAAGGCACACAACCAGAAAGCAGGATAAAAGTTACTCCCCTTGACCAGCATACACAATACAAACTATTACTCTCTATGTGCAGCTGGTGTAGTCTGATGCAAACATACCTCAAGAGCCAGGTACAGAATGAGTACAGAATATCCAGTCGTGGAATTGCTGACTCTTTCTTTGAAAGAGAGAGTTCAGTTTCTCACACTTACTTTAAACAACACATTAGTAATGGAAGTGGCATTATTAATGTGCTGAAATACCTGTGAATACATATCTAATCAAAGTTCTTGTTTTATGGTTTTCTGTACAGATTTAAGAAACTGTCAGATTAAGATATAACAATTGAAATTTACATGTATGTGGATTTAGTGGGTACATGAGGGAGCAGACAGGACAATATAAAGTAAGAACAGAGACCAGGAAGGCTTCTAAGAAGGCTAACTAAGAAGGTTTATAATAACTTCTCCTTTCTCTTCTAGCAGTGCAGAAAATTCACAGCTGCTGCTTTGCACTTTGACTTTTTCCTCTAAATACTCCAAAGCCAACAGAAAAATGAAGTATGTGTCATAGCTAACTGTCTCCCTCACACCTGTGAGCCAGCCCACCATGCAGCTCATCAGGTGACTAAATTTTGGGAGCTCACATCTTCTCCTCTTATCACAATTTCACTTCAACTCAGATTCAGATACTTAAAACCACAACAGCTTCAGTGAATGGTATACTGCCAAGATACATAATAACGTATTGTGAGCAAAGACTTTGTATCATGTTACAAGAATTATTGCAGATTAGGATTTTCAGTGATTTCTGTAATAAAATTCAGATCTGATAAAAATAATATTTAACTCCTCTTGTAAAAATAAAAGTATTTCCAATAATATTCATTTCAATTCTTCATAACATGTAAAATGGTCAAGCTTCTCACTCCAGTTAGTTGAGCAGCAGCAACAGTTATTTCTGCTTTTAAACAATAAAGCATGCATTTGTTTGTTTGTTTTAGACAAAACTTACTCTCTTTGGTAAAGAATACTTTACATTCTAAAGCCTGATATAAATTTATTTATTAATCTAAAGAAATCTAAAGGATGTAGCAGGAACTACCAATAACTTATTTTTTTTAATAGTCTCTTTCCATTGCACTATTTGAGTAAATCAAGGAAGAAAAACAAACAAAAAGCTTAAAATTTTTCAAAATCTGAAACACTTCCAAATGGATGCTGATTAAATGAAGGCAATCTCACTTCCCATTCTAAACAACAAAGAAAAATAGAGCCCACAGATCTAGAGGATAAAAGAAAATTTTAAACTAGAAGTCTCATTTTTAATAGCTACACTCTCTACAATAATGAAACAGTGATACATTTCAAAAGCTCAACAGAGCTTTGTAGGGCTATGACAGATGAAGATATACAAACTATTTTTCTTTCTTCCAGTGGATACAAACGAAATGTTGTCATAGCCCTATGAAACACTGCTCCCATTCTAAATGGAGCATAGTACTCCCAATTCCCACTGATTTCAAGTGCTCATGTTAGCTATCACTTGTTGCACAGAAACATTTTTCAATCTCAGGAGGTTTAAACTCCACTCACGTGAATAATACCCATTTTCCCATGCAACCAATCGATTCTGTTCTTTATGCAAATTAGGTTACACAATTAATAGAATGAACCTAAAACAAGGTATAAAAACCTAAGAGAAATCTTCCCTTCCACCTCCAGATCAAGTATGAGTGTGGGGAAATTAATTCTGTTCACAGGGTGAACTGTAGATATCGATGTCAAAAGCAGAAGATCGTCAAAGAATTATTTCACTCATTATTTCAAAGCGGTAACAAAAAAAAAGCAACTCAGACATGCACTGAAGCCTCCCTTACCAGCAGTATCAGTTCTGTCCATCTCTTCATTTTATCACAATTGCTGTTTGCTTCTAAGCAGCAAAGAGGAAAAACAAAAATAAAATCATGCAGGCATGGCTTATAAATACTACAGTCCCTAAAACATCCAGTCCCTTTCCATTTAATCTGATGGACAGCTCCCTTTAGCTGCCATGAGGTCATAGTTCTAAAGTACAAGAAAACGCACCTGAAACCAAGGTCTAACGTAGTTATAATCAATCCACACACACACTTGTCTCACTCAAGAAAGGGGAGGGGAAGAGAACCACTTTGCTCCATCTTTGGAAGGACTTACAGCATTCAGTGGCAAACAGAGGAAATTGAACTAGCCATAAGAAGTTAAAAACACTGACTGTAGTCCACCCTGCAACTTCTGCACCATCAGATCTATCTAATGATAAATAGATGAACTGCAGCAGAATATGTGTTACAAATGCACTGTGACAAAGCTCCTTTTTTTTTTCTTTTTATTTCCAGCAGCATCAAGTATAATCTACATACACATGATTTTTATGTAAGCCTTTTGGTTTAAAGCAGAAAGCCTCCACTCCCTTTCTTTGTGGTTTAGGAATGACTTATTCTACAAAGTGACTCATTGTTTGTCTCACTTCTCTCATAGATCTAGAAGTTCCTAATTAGGGCTACAGTCTACTTAGCAAAAGATGGTGAGGGAGGATTAAAAATGATGCTCGGCACAAAATCCACGAAGAAATGCAATCTCACATTACTTTCTTAATTCTTTTTATCTGTTTCCAGTGCAGGTGTTTCCTAATTAGCATGCTAAGTTAAATTAAGAGACAAGGAAACATACCCGCCTCCAGTTAAAACACTTAAGGAAAAATATACCTCATATCTTTGTATCCTCTCCTCCCTGTGCTGAAGAATGGAATTCTTTGGAATTATTTCCAAAGGGAGAGGTGGGGGCAGGGAGGGGAAAAATTCCAAGAGAATGTTTAAAAAGGCATGTTGAATCGCAGGTTAAAACAAAACCACCTTTCAAGAAAATATTTCTTCGATTGTACTGCTGATTAATTTCTCATGCAAAATATTTGCCAATGTATCTTTACACATGCACTAGTACATAATGTAATAATTGAACTCAGTAATGGAAAACTGTCATTTCATTTGACTTACTGGTCCATTAACATGACTGACTTCATGGCTGAGAAGTTGCTTTAAGATTTACTTGAACCACTAAGTATTTTTCAGATGTTTCCCCTCTAGTCCCAAGGGTTCCTTCTTTACTTGCATATTTCCATAAATAAGTTAATACAAACAGATATGGTTATACTGTTTGCTCATTGCTATGACCACAATAATTTCTAAAAAAATTCATATATTCTTATCTTCAAAGTAAACCAACACATATTGGCATAAATGGATCTCTAAAAGTGCACAAAGCTTTGAGAAGAAGACAGAGATGTACCCATGAATTACTGCTAGGTGACTTTTCAAATGTGTCATTCCCAAATGCATGTGCAGCTTGTATGTACCTGATCCCAAACACTGTTTAAAGTTTCAGGTTTAAACTTTCCCTTAGCATAAATATAGCTTAGTCATCTTCACTGAAATATTCAGGAATAGTTCTCAAGAGAGGCTTTTTAAAGTGACCTATATTAGATGTAGTTTGGAGTGAAGCTCATCATAAATTAATTATTTACTACAATACAGGTGGATACATTTATCATGTCTTTCTGCTTCCATGTGTTACATCGATATGCATTTGTATGCTTCAGTCTCTAGGTTTTGCAGATATTTTTTCAGCAATATGTAGTATCACACAAGAAAGAAGCCCTACCTGTGCTTTGAGACAGGAGGTTATTTTCTGAATTGCTGCAGGTTTCATCAGTGGGTAGGAACTGTGCTAGACCAGACAGAATGTCATTTGGATTACACAACTCTATGAGTTAATATCACAATTCATATATTTTGGGACTCATTTTCACAAAGTAAAAGCTAATCTTCTTTTTGTATTTTCACAAACCATTAAAAAAATTGCTGATCTAAATTTGCTATTATCTATCTATATATCTCTCAGTATAAAAATTTCTTCAATTAACATGTTCTTACTGCAGCAATTGTATATATACAAATGATGGATTGACCTTGGGCCTCTACTTCATGAAAAACATACTTTTATGCTGTTCTTCTAGGAACTGTTTGAATAAGCCAAAAGGGACATTTATTTTTTATTGTCTTAAGCACCAGAAACAGTTAAAGAAACTAGAAAAAAATTGGGTTGCTAGTCCTTTTATTGACAATATTTAAAAATTTCATTATTAATTTTACTCATTAGTTTCCCAAATGAATGCCAGGGAGTAGTCAAACCATTACACAAACTGATGATAGGAGAATTATGCGTTAGATCAGTATATTATCTGCATGTCAGAAACATATTCCAGCAAAAGACTCTTGGGAATTCAAGACTGAATAACACTGATATAGAATAGATTAATATAATTGGGGAAAAAAAAAAGATAGGAAAGCTTTGACAGACTTGTGAGAAGACAGGGATTAAAAGTGTGAATGCATTATTCTTTCTGGTGTATATAAATAAGCTGAACAGAAGGTAACTGGACAGATCAGGAAGAAAAAGCTCTGCCAGACTGTGCAGGCAAGATTAGAAAAACTAAGCCAGTTTATTTACTGAGAGTTACCACACAGTTTAAAACCCAAGCAGTGAATAAGGTCAAAGATAGTGTAGCAGTGACAGACCATGATAGAGAGCAAAGAGAAATTGGAGGACAATGTCAGGCAAGACAAATCAGCATTATTTTTTAAAAATATAAGATTCAATTCTTTATATTAGTATCTAGAACACCTCTATCAATTATATGGCATTGAACCAAGATCAGTGCAAAGACTTAGCATTTAGACTTTGCCCCCGGGCTAATCACTGCAAGGTTCAGTTGCTGGAAAAGATTTTTATACAAAAAATCCTATGTTTTATATCAGAAATTAATCCTCTTGACAGTTTTTCAGACATACACCTTAAGGGGAATAGTTAACAGTTTTTATGACTGATTTTCATATAGAATTAAAACTCCTTAAACTTTGTTCTTTTTAAATATAATTCCTTCATTGTTTTCCTATTCAACTCTTATACAAAACTTTTCTTCTCAGTTTCTCCTACCATTTTCCCCAAATTCATTGTTGACTTGTAGTTTTACTACATTTGCCTGCATTCCAAAACACTGTTGTGAAGAAAAGAAGCTGGAATAAGCTCTGACCATTTAGATAGCTGACTGATTAGAGTCTGCTACCAGTCTTTCTCTTTTCTTCCTAACATACAAAAGAAACCAATAATTTTCCCAGTCAGGCTGGAATCTCAAATCAACACAAGATTAAGTTAGTAAATCAATAATAACATGGTGTATATTGCATAGTTTGCAAATGCAATTGGCACCCTTCAGTTCTCTCCAGTTCAGATGTAAAAGGGTTGCTTTTGACCAGTGTCACTAACGTGACTAGTTAGTCAAAAGGAGTAGTCACAGCTGAAACAGTTGCACAGAAAACACCAATGTCAATAGCTTTAATAGGCTTTCCTGGAGAAGGTAAATAACCCTTGGGTGTTACTATAACACAGGCTTTTATCTGTAACATTCCTGACCTATTGCAAGGCTGCATAGAGCACCTAAAATCAGCAGTATGTTCTATTGCAACTAAAAGTTAGTCTAATTATACATAATATTTCTGATGCTTTCATGATCATGGAAGATCTTTTTTTTTTTTTTTAAAAAAAAGTCCCAGACAAAAAAGAGCCTTCCAGTCAGGGAACTGGCTACTACGCTTACACAGAAGTTTCCTTTAAAGAATCAAGGAATGCCTCAGAAGGAAAGCAAAAAGTTTTGGAAAACTTACAGAATGCTTTTCTAAATGGGAGGTGAAGTTGCCTGGACAAAACTAAAAATAAATAACCAATACTCTAGTTAGCATTATGCCCTTGAACCACAGCATTTTCAACTCTCTGGAACTAGCAGCCAAATTCCATTATTGGAGAAATCTGTCAAAGAGTTAGCTCAAGCAAGACCCCTACATTTTCTAGACAGTAGGACATATGAACTGAAAGAAAATATCAAAGTGCTCATTATCATGTATAAGACGACTCCCCCTCTCCTCCACCGCTGCCGCCATATCTACCTTTATTTCACACCAATCGTTTGTATTCTTTGTGGTGTGTCACAAAACTGTTGGCTTGTTGGTGAAACCAAAAGCCAGTCTGTAACTCTACATCTATTTTATGATTCAGGAGAGATATATGAATTTTCACGTGAGGTCAAATTACTATTTCAATGTATGAAAATTAATTTTTGATCTAAAAGTTGTAATAAGCATAACAATAATAGTTTAGCGCATGTGGAGTTTAAGCATACAGGGAAAAAAGTACAGCAAGAAAATATAATTGCTGCTGGAAATGGAGTTAAACAGAAATTGCTTTTTAAACAGTAAGGAAATCTATAAAAGAATATTTTTGGATCAATGTTAAAGACAAGGTTGCTATGCAAACACTAGTCTAGACTTCTAGAAAACTAAGAGATAATATATGTACAGAATTCCCGGTTAAATTAGTATTAGTCTTTAAAAAGAATCTTTTGGAAACAGAAATTCCCAGCTTCTTTCAATCTGATTAATTATCACAGTAATATTTCAGTGTTATTATGGTGGAATTTTTTAAAATAAATACCAGATACTTTATGATGAAAACAGGTGTTTAAGGAAAAAAAAAAAAGATTACAAGTAGTACTCGTGCCTTTATAATTTAAGAATAAAAGTAATTTCCAAATAGACACTGTCACGTCATTAAGAGCTTATATATTCTGCTATTTACATCACAGTGATAGGCACATTGTGTATAACTATGCCAACTGGTGTGTTAAGCTTTTTTTTTACCTCTCTACTGACATTTAAAATTTGATTTTTATTTGGTTTTAGATACATCTTGATACCAGATGAGTTGCTTGCTTCACAGACTGCTATAAGCCAGAGTGGTTATCTATGGCGCAGAAACATCAGTGCCAAAGCACATAAATAAATTCTGCTGATCTGTATCTGCTTTTTATTTTTGTCAGAAAAATATCTAATACCAGGAGATAGTCTGATTAGCAAAACACTATGTTTCAAAGTTTATTCTTAATTTCCGAGCTCCTGTAATTTTGAAGCACCTCTGTACACTGAAAATACAAGGTCTGAAAGGGAATTGTCACAGGTTTGATAATTATGCTCTCTTTACACTCCTATGTCAATAGCCAGAATATGTTAGCAGAACCAGGATAGTGTTCTCAGAACTGACTCAGAGACAACAAAGTTTTATCTTGCATTGCACTGATATTAAACTAGGAATGTATAAATAAAAATATGTATACAACTTAAGTGAAAGAAATACTCTAAAACACAAACATAGGAAAAAATATAATGTTAACAAAGGTAAACCATAAGACATAAAAATTATGAAGTTTCTATACAACTCACTTCAGGAGATAAAATACTTTAGCTGTTCTTGGGAAAGCTTACAGAGATATTAAACATAAAAGTCTAGCTGAACAAAGTCCTGTTTTTAACTTTTGAGCTGACCTCCTTCTTTTCACTCTGACTCTAGATCGCATGTTTCTGTGTTCTTTTATCTTGCACCAGGCATACCACACACCAATAAGCTCTGCCTTTGGGCAAGACATCTGCCAACTTGCCAAAATATCTTGGATGATTTAGCAACTTTCTTACATTCCTCATGAGACTATTAAGTCCTATCTCTTCTTCATAATTCAGCTCCTTGAAGCTGGGGTATTTAGCCATCAGTTTAATTATTTTAGTGCTAAGCTTTTAAGTTCCTCTGCTACACCCTGGGAACACTACAACATTCATAGTGTTAATGGCCTTTGCCCAGGCATGTTAGGACTTTGTAGTTGTTTACATCACTCCCCAATTACCTGTCTGCTTTAAAGATAACATATATCAGTCTTTAAACTTCATATACTTTAAAGGGCACGTCATCAAAACATGATGCCTCTTGTACATTGCCCCATTCCTATAGTGCTATCTGAAAAGTGAGTCAGAATGATTCACATTGTTTCTCAAAAGAAACACCACCTTCACCTTCTGTGTAGTTCTGCACATCTAGTTGAACCTGTGTTTAATAGAATTATTATTTTTCTTTAAAGTAAATTGTATATTGCATTTTCATATTGCTGTTCTGAATTGTAGCTTTATTTGTATAAAGAAAAGCATTTATGCTTGCAAGAAAGCACCTAGGAAGAAAACCCGAAACAAACTAAATAGCCCAAAATTAAGCTCTTCGTGACTAAATCCTGAGTCTAGGCATATAAGTTTGATGTATATTTACACACAAAAAAATATTATAAAGTTGTAGCTACCTTATTAAACCTGGCATATTCTAAATGTTCAGCAAATGTGAACTTAGATGTATCCAGTCAAGCAAACAAGAACAGTTCACATTAAAAAAAAATAATTCCTCCATCTAAACAATATATTTTCCCATACTAACACTTGATCTCAATGTAGTAGTTTTACTGTGTTAAAAACACATATAAGAAAAAAGAGATCACACATTTATACCTCATAAATATTTAATGACCTCCTTCTCTACAAGTCTAGTTTTCCTGTGGCATTTCTATTGCAGAATTCCAGCTCCGCTACTCAGAGAAAGTAACAATTCCTATGATATGTATCCAGTAATGATCATTTTTGACTGGGCAAAAGGTATCATTGCAGCATCAGAGAAACCAAGTTAGAATATAACACAATGAAAGCAGAAATATTACAACAGGTTAGAGGACACAATTACAGAGGGTGCTCTACAAGAGGTATTTGTGAATTTGCTACATGTTGACTACTGTTCAGCTTCTCATTGGACTTCCATTTTGTATTTTACATAGAACTAAAGTTTGTTAGTAGCAGGTTTTGATTTTGGTTCAGATAACTTTCATAGGTTTCACAAAAATTCAGGATACTCATAATAACTTGCAGTCATCTAATCAGGTAAAAAACCTCAATAAACCCAAACAAACCCTGTTATATCAGCTTTTAGCTACTATTATTTAAAAGTACCCTGGTATCCTGGGGAGCATTAAGAAAGACATGGCCGGCAGGTTGAGGGAGATTATCATCCCCTTCTGCTCTGCCCTGGTGAAGCCACATCTGCAGTACTGTGTCTAGTTCTGGGCTTCCTAGTACAAGAACAACACAGAATTACGGGTGAGAGTCCAACGGAGTTCTACAAAGATGGTTATGGGTCTAAAGCATCTTTCATATGAAGAAAAGCTGAAAGAGCTGGGTCTTTTAGCCTGAAGAAGACTGAGAGGGAATCTCATCAGTGCTTATAAATATCTACAGAGTGGATACCAAGACTTTTCACTGGTGCCCAGTGACAGGCACAAATTGGAACACAGGAAGTTCCATCTGAGCATAAGAAAAAATTTCTTTACTCTGAGGGTGATAAAGCACTGGAACAGGCAGCTCAGAGGTTTTGTGAATACTCCTTCTCTGGAGATATTGAAAACCTATCTGGACATGATCCTATGCGACCTGCTTTAGGTGATCCTACTCTCGCAGGATTGTTGGACTAGATGATGTCCAGAGGTCTCTTCCAAACCCTACCATTCTCTGATTCTGTGAAAACTGATGCATTAAAATGATAACAGTATGCTCAGACCCATGATTTACAAAGCTCTTTTGGGGCTAAAACTCTTATAAGAAGAAGGTATTACATTAAAAACTCAATCTAAGGGAAAAAATCTGAATCATAAGGGACGCTTTTGGTCTATGGTACACAATGTAAAAAACATCATCTCAAACATTACAGTTGCCCACTATTGCAAAGAATGTAAAAGCTATGTGGTCAACATCAATTAACTCCAAGTGACAACTTCAGGCAACTTATTTAATACATCTGTATCATTGATAGATTAAAAATTAATACTTATTCTTTTCACAGAATCACAGAATTGTAAGGGTTGGAAGGGATCTCGAAAGATCATTAAGTCCCATCCCCCTGCCAAAGCAGGTTCCCTAGAGCAGGTCACACAGGTAGGTGTCCAGATGGGTCTTGAATATCTCCAGAGAAGGAGATTCCACAGCCCCCCGGGCAGCCTGTTCCAGTGCTCCATCACCCTCACCATGAAGAAGTTCTTTGGAACTTCTTCATGGTGAGGGTTGTGGAACCTCCTGTGGTCCAACTTGTAACCATTGCCCCTTTTCCTGTCCCCATGGGCCACTGAAAAGAGGTTGGCCATCTCCCTTTGTCTCCCACACTTCAGATATTTATAAACATTGATGAGATCCCCTCTCAGTCTTCTCAGTGAGTGAGTGAGTGAGCTGAGCTCACTCAGCCTTTCCTCATAGAAGAGATGCTCCAGGCCCTTCATCATCCTTGTGGCCTCCACTGGACTCTTTCCAGGAGATCCCTGTCTGTTTTGTACAGGGGAGCCCAGAACTGGACACAGGAATGCAGGTGAGGCCTGACTAGGGTAGAGTAGAGGTGGAGGATCACCTCCTTTGACCTACTGGCTACAATCGCCTTAATGCACTCCAGGATCCCATTGGCCTTCTTGGCCACCAAGGCACACTGCTGGCTCATGGCCAACTTGTCATACACCAGAACCCTCAGGTCCTTGTCTACAGAGCTCCTCTCCAGCAGGTCATAGCTTCTCTCCAGTAGACATTTTAATAATTTCATAGAGAAATTTGTGGTAAGTCATTAAGCATGAAAGTTATTACTAAGCTGTTTATTTCATTAATAACAGTACAGGGTTTCCTAGCATTCTGTTCATGATTCTTCTCCAAAAGAAACTTTTGCTGCACCTCAGTCAGAATTATCAGAATTGTTGTTACAATTAGAAATTAAATAGCATGGTTCAGAATGCATCAATATATCATTAGCATCTTACCTGACAAAGTAATATATTTAAAAGAGTCTATTCTTTCAAACAGTGTTGAGAAAGTATAATCACTGCCTAAATTTGCTTTCAGTTACCATTGTCTAATTATCATTAAGAGCAAAATATTTATTCAGTATGTTACTATATATTAGGATGTGAAATCCATCTCAGGTTCTGCCTTAAGTGCTTTGCATAAAAGCAGCAACCATAGAGGAAGCCACTGTTTAAGAAGAAAAATTAAAAAAAAAAAAATAAAAAGAAGAAAAAAAAATAAAAGAACCCTCCTAAAGAAATTAAGCAAACAAAATAACAAAATCTGCAAACACTCAGTATCACACATAGCATCATACTATTTGTGAAACGAGGTGCACATCACTAATTCCTTCACACAGATAAATCACAGAATCAGAGAATTTAAGGAGTTGAAAGGGACCTCAGGAGATC
>VXBZ01011167.1:0-14287 GCA_013399135.1 Heliornis fulica | reverse complement strand
GACCCTCTCCAACTGGTCCATATGCAGCCACCTCCCCACAAGCCTGTGGAAAACCCCATGTGGATTTGCACACCGGCACCATGCCCGGACGAAGGGACGACTTCTTACTCCTGCAGCTCTAACAACAAGGCTGCCAGACCACTGGTTGAGGACCTGCTCTGCATGGGGACTTGTGGGATGGTTTCTTCTCAGAAAGCATGGTTAGGCATTGGAATGGGTTGCCCAGGGAGGTGGAGTCACCAATCCCTCTGGTGTTTGAGGAAAGGTTGGATGTGAGGTACTTAGGAACAGGATTTAGAGAGTGATATATGTGGTAGGGGGATGGTTCTTCACGGAGAGAGTGGTGAGGTGCTGGAACGGGCTGCCCAAAGAGGTGGTGGATGCCCCAACCCTNGATATACGTGGTAGGGGGATGGTTCTTCACGGAGAGAGTGGTGAGGTGCTGGAACGGGCTGCCCAAAGAGGTGGTGGATGCCCCAACCCTGGAGGTGTTCAAGGCCAGGTTGGATGGGACCCTGGGCAACCTTCTGTAGATGCAGGCCTGTGGCTGGGGAGTTGGTGGGAAATTTGATGATCCTTGGGGTCCCTTCCACCCAAACCATTCTGTGATGGATGGACTAGATCATCTTGGAGGTCTTTTCAACCTTAATGATTCTATGGTGTCCTCCCTCAGTAGTACATCATACCCAAGCACACACAGCTCCAGCTCTGAAACCATTTGAAACAGCTGACTGGAAATCACAGAATCCCTTGGGTTGGAAGAGACCTTTAAATTCATCAAATCCAACCCCAGCCTGACCCTGCCTAGGCCACCTCTAGACCATGTCCTTCAGCAACTCATCTCTTGGCCTTTTCAATCCCCCCAGGCATGGGGACTCCACCAGCTCCCTGGTCAGCCCACACCTTTCCCCACCAGCACCACAGAACCAGCAGCCCCAGCCTGGGCCCAAGACACAACGTGTTGTCTGCCAGCCACCCCATGGGTTCACCTTCTCACAGAGCCCCTGGGAAATCTCTGCCTGCCCAGCTCTGATGAGGACTACACCAAGCAGACTACGCACCAGGCAACACAGAGGAAAGGGAAAAACAGAAGCTACTGAGAGCTAGAAAACTGCTGAAATGGAAATGCTGAGCATTTGTGTGGGCTTTTTTTCAAAAGGAATTCAATGGTTTATTACCAGGGATGTGTCACTGGTCAAACTGGACTCTTCCCCTCTTTCCCTGCCCTTCTGCTGAGCGATCTAATACCTGTTTTATCCCCTTTGTATGTCAGTAATCAATAAAGAACTCCACATCTAACCACACACTGCTGCTCTGTACTCGGCTTACCAGGCAGGCGTGCACGTAACCTGCAGCACAGCTCTCCCTGGCAGTTTAACAGCTGGATCACAGCATCACAGCGTTGTAGGGGTTGGAAGAGACCTCCAGGATCATCGAGTCCAAGCCCTGCCAAAGCAGGGTCCCTAGAGCTGGTCGCACAGGTCGGCATCCAGACGGGTCTGGAATGTCTCCAGAGAAGGAGACTCCACAACCCCCCTGGGCAGCCTGTCCCAGGGCTCCGTCACCCTCACCCTGAAGAAGTTCTTCCTCACATCGGTGCAGAACCTCCTGTGGTCCAACTTGTGGCCATTGCCCCTTGTCCTGTCCCCACAGGCCACTGGGAAGAGGTTGGCATCTCCCTTTGTCTCCCACAATTCAGATATTGATAAACATTGATGAGAGCACCTCTCAGGCTTCTCTTCTCCAAGCTGAACAGCTGACCAAGAGCAGCTTTACTAATTGTGTAGTTTACTGTTGTAAATCTCTCCCTGGAGTTCAGGGAAATTAAGAGTGAGTTCAGAGAGGGCTGTTCTTCCAGCTCCCCTTGGCTGGCAACACCACCAGGCTTGCTGTAGTAAATCCAGCTCACCCCCCTGCACCATTACAGAAACTACTCCGGGCTCAGGCAAGACAACAATGCATCGCAAAGCTCTTACTGTGCGTGCAACCGGTGAACATCTTTGGGCTGTAAAAAATCACTGGGAATCTGGGTCAGGGCAGCCATAACCTCTTTTACCTGTATTAAAGTAGAAAACCTGGTCTGTCAGGACCGAGACTTGGCTTAGCAACCTCACACAGATTGATGGCAACAGAAAGGTAAATGCAATTAGCATCCCAGCAAACGAACACATCGCAGCGCTGGGCCGGCAAGTGCATGTGCATTAGAGTAGAAACCATCAGGAGCACAATTCCCTCTCAGCCCTCATCTCCATGAAGAGCTCTGCTCTTCTTCACAGAATCCCAGAATGTCAGGAGCAGAAAGGGACCTCAAAGGATCATCCAGTCCAACGCCCTGCCAGAGCAGGATCACCTCCATTAGGTCACACAGGAACGTGTCCAGGCGGATTTGAATGTCTCCAGAGAAGGAGACTCCACAACCTCTCTGGGCAGCCTGGCCCAGGGCTCTATTTTTTGCTTCCTCTCCAACAACCTCTCTGACCAATATCAGGCAGTGTTTAGACGCATCCTCAGCCCTTCGGGCCTAATCCTGACCAGCTACCGATGGATTCAGGCTCCACACGGTCCTACTGTGGCTTCCGCTCCCCCAGGCATGCGCGGCTGCCTTATGCACCCCAACACGCCCCCGTGACTCGAGGGAAAGCGCTCCTTGCCACGGGGATGAAGAGGAGGAGGAGGGAATGGCGGCGAGGAAGCCCCAGGGACCACACACCCCGGTAGCCAAGAGAGGCGCTGAACCGGCGGATTCCCTTCCTCCATGTTTGACACGTGCGGCCTTTCCAGTTTCCAACGACGGAGCTTTGGGGAGGGGAAAAGGGCACGTTAGGCCGCGAAGGACGTCTGCTGCCCAAGGAAACGCCGCTGAATGCAAATGACTTCCTTAAAGCACCCTAAAATGCCCCTTCAGTCATTGCCTCGTCCCGTAAGGGACAAGGAAGCTGCTTAGAAAGACTAAAAGGTCTATTTTTAAACAGAAGGAAAAGGAGTCTAAAGAAAAGACATGGAATCTGTTTGTCTCCATTTGGTGCACTGGTTCCAGTACCCAGAAGAAACAAATATGCTCATTTTTTGAGCATGTGTTTTTAGGTCCTCCTTAAAATAAGAGACAGTGTTGCTAGATGGAATTGGCTGGGAGACTTTCTTTTTTAACCTGAGAGCTATTTTAAGCTGGGTTTGTAGGCTTCTGGGGAGATACTTCTCCTTTTTTTTCCCCTCAGAAATAAAAAATGGAACAAAAAGGGCCTGGGGAAGAAGACAATGTTCTAATTCCAGCCTCTGCCAATGGTTACCTGTCAAGAGTGCAGTTTAGACAATTAACATATTTTTAGTAACAAAGGCTTAATTGCAGGTTTATTAGGACTGTTTTTCCACACTCTTCATCAGAATAAAGCAATGGATATTCCAGAAGAAACCTGGTTCAGGTTCCACAACATGCCCACACAGCTACAGCTGAGCAATGCACGAGCCAGAGGGGTTACACCAGCTAAGGCTAAAGCAATTAAATCAAACCAGTGTGCTCGGGCCACCACAGGGCACAGCCAGTGACACCCGGCTCAGGAGGTCTCGCCAGTGTCACCAGCCACGACACGCCACAGCCGAGGGCATCGCTGTTCTGACATTCCACTTGGATAAGTCAAGTAAATAAGTAAAGGCATGGCAGAGGGAAAGTCTGGCATCAGTTTGAGAAGGGTTTTTCTTCTCCAGGTTGCTGCAGGCAGGGACACAGAGCATCTGACTGTCACCATGGCTGGCCTCTAGCCAGCACCACAGGATGAGGCTCACCATCCCTCCCTGGACACCTGCTCACAGCGAGGGGTTGATCAGCATCCACGTGCCATCACTCTGGGAAAGCCACTTCTTTGCTGCTAATGACCACAAAGGCTTTTCTCCAGCACTCCTTAGAGGAGCCCATACCTCCTCTCACAGCTGCTGAGGCTACTTACTCTCAGCAGCTAAAAGGAGTCAATACATACTACTTGTCCAACCAGCAAGTGCTCCTCTCCCCCTCAAAAAGGTTCCTTTCCACTCTCTCCATCAGAAGAACATGGGAATCCCAGAATCCCCGAATCTCCTGGGTTGGAAGGGACCCGTCAGGACCCTCGAGTCCAACTCCTGCCTCCACACAGGAGCAGCCCAGTCCGAGCAGGGGACTGACACATCGTCCAGACGCTTCTTGACCTCAGTCCAGCTGGGTGCTGGGACCACTTCCCTGGGGACCCTGTCCCAGTGCCCAACCTCCCTCTCAGGACAGAACCTCTTCCTGACACCCACCCTAAACCTCCCCTGGTGCAGCTTCACGCTGTTCCCTCGTGTTGTACCCCTGGTCCCCACAGAGAGGAGACTGGCACCTGACCCTTCGCTGCCTCTTGTCAGGAAGTGGATGGAACCCCACCAATACCAGCAACCTGTGCAAAACATGCCGGGATCTGCTTCAGCCCTTCCCTTCCCAGCTGCCTTCCGGAAAGCTCTTCTGAGGCCACTGAGGCTGAGCAATGTCTGTGCGAACAGGAGCCCACAGGCTTGGGGAAGTCACCATCAGCATGAAAAAAAGCCACCCCAGACAGATTTCACAGAATCCCAGACTGGTCTGGGTTAGAAGGGACCTCAAGGAACATCGAGTTCCAACCCCCATGCCATAGGCAGGGCCACCAACCTCCAGGCCTGGAGCTACACAAGGGTGCCCAATTCCACACCCTGCATCCACAGTGCCGTTACTGGAGGATATAAACCCACCATCCATCTCAAGACATTGATCTGCCCACCCAGAGCACAGGGCAGTGACCAGGAGGGTCAGCATCCTGGCAAGGGTCATTCTCCTCCATGGCATCACGGGACACACCAGACCACCTTCCTCCTTCGGCATTACAGGCGTCGGCAAGCGCCAACCCAACACTTGGCATTTTAAAGCTCACTTACTTATCTGCAGTTGTTATTTATCAGTTATTAGCTACTTTTTACCTTCCCTTCTTGAAGGGACACTTCTGGGAATCTTCCCACTTTCACCCAAACCAACAACCCACTGGAAGCCCAGATCTCACATGCAGGATCACTCCCCTTCCTCCTTGCAGAATGTGAGCCAGGGAAAAGAGGTCGCAGATCCAGGTGACAGCCAAAGTCCCAGTGCATCCCTGGGATACAGCTCTAGAGCATCACCCTGACAACTTGTAGCAGAGGAAGCTTTATGGAGCCTTGATTTCCCATCAGCCACACAGCTCCCATTCCTTTGCCAGACCTCACTTCCCAGAATTCATACTTTGCACAAGACTCACACTGCCCCCGAGCACGGGCTCGTAGAAACACTCACCGACTCTGTGCAAACATCGCTGTTCTCAATAACGTTGGCATCGCCGACAACTTGTCCAATTTCTCTCTCAAGAGATGCCAAAGACTCCTGGGCCTGGAGGGAGCAAAACACAAGAAAAAAAAATTTAAAAAAAAGGGAGAGACCCCAGTCAGGAATCCCCCCATCTTTTTGAGATCACTGGAGACACAGGCCATCACTGCTCAGGAGGAAATCTGGTTTACACCAGGTTTGCTCAGGGTACAAACACATTTGCCCAGATTGGTGTGTGTCCTTACAATCAGCCTGCCTGTGTTTGTGAGCAATTCTACAGGGAAGCTTTAGTAGTCTCATGTCCAGATATTAAGTAAAAACTGTGCAGCAGAGTTTTTTGCTGTAGAGTAGCAGTGCTGGCAGCTCTCCAAAGACCTGCATTTATACAGAATATACCATGGGCATCATCACTGCACCCTTCATACGCCAAAATGTTGTGAACACATTGTTACAGCAGGTCCCCTCTACCTTCTCACCTCCTGGAGGTGCTTTTGTGAACATCTGCCCCTGTCTCATGACCCACCTTGCCCCACCAACGGCTCCTCCTCACTCCAGTCCTGTAAGAATACAACCCAGTTTCCTTACTGGTTTCCTTACAAGGTGTTGCACAGTCTGCAGGCAGAGCTGAGCCACTCTGCAGCCTATTGCTCCACTTATCAATTCCCCTGCGAGACATTTTTTGGGCTGTGGTGTGGGTGGAGGGCTGTGGGATGAGCTTTTTGATAGGCTGGGTTTCCTTAAATAATTATTTCTCAGCCCCGAATCACCACTTGTTCCCTCCCATGGAGGTATCATGAAAGGGAAACTCTTTAAAAAAGGATAATTAAACAGAGCTGTTAATTGCATTTTGAGCATTTCAACAGACATGGAAGTGTCCTGCACGAGCTCTTACACACACAGTCCCAGTCACTAGAGGAACCAGCGAATGGATTAAGACACACAAACATAGAACATCTGGAGTTGGAAGGGACCTCAAAAGATCATCTAGTCCAACCCCCTGCCAGAGCAGGATCACCTCCATTAGGTCACACATGAACATGTCCAGAGAAGGAGATCCTATGACCACTCTGGGCAGCCTGTTCCAGGGCTCTGTCACCCTCACAGGGAAAGAGTTTGTCCTTACATTCCCATGGAATCTCTTCTGCTCCAGCTTGGACCCATTGCCCCACGTCCAATCATTGGCCATCCCTGAGAAGACCCTGGCTCCATCCTCCTGACACTCACTCTTGACATATTTATAAGCGTTAATGAGGTCACCCCTCAGTCTCCTCCAAGCTCAAGAGACCCAACTCCCTCAACTTGTCCACATAAGGATGGTGTTCCACTCCATCATCTTGGTGGCTCTGCACTGGACTCTCTCAAGGAGTTCTGTGTCCCTCTGGAACTGAGGGGCCCAGAACTGGACACAGTACTCCAGGTGAGGTCTCACCAGGTCAGAGTAGAGGGGGAGAAGGACCTCTCTTGACCTACTAGCCACCCCCCTATTACACTCCAGGATGCCATTGGCCACCTTAGCCACAAGGGCACATTGCTGGCTCATGGCCATCCTGCTGTCCCCCGGACCCCCAGGTCCCTCTCACCTATGCTGCTCTCCTACAGGTTGCTCACCTACCCCCCACCCCACTCTGCTCACGCTGCTCAAATCCCCACGTCCTCCAGCGCCGCAAAGCTGCAGATTTTGAGAGTTTCAATAACCTTCAGATCTGCAACTGTCAAAGGTTTCTGCTTACCTTGGGCAAGTCACCAGCTACCTTCTGCCTCTCGTTCTGATCAACTTTGAGTTTTGATAATGTTTCGTTTAGCTGCGTTTTCAGCTGCAAAACAGGAATTTAGGACAAATCAGTTCTCCTCACACTCACACAGGTGTTACCTGCCTGTCCCACGGATTAACCCAGCGCACACTGACTGCAGAGGGAGTAAGATCACTAACAGCTATTGCAGGCACTGGATTAGTCAACACGTACAATGAAGTTTACGAGGACAGTCAAGGAAAATAAAGACTCCATCTGTAAAGATAAATGTGAAGAATGGAAGCTACAGAAGAAAAAGGACATGGTTGGCATCAGCTTGATTACAGGTGGCTTTGACTTTGAAACTGTAATGCCAGTGGGAATATCAGCAGTCCCGTAAGTGCGGAAGCCTCTCCCACACTCTCATCACCAGCCTGCCCAGACTTCAACTTAATTCACAGCAAATATGCAAACATGTGGATCCTCATCTCCAGCCAGGCTAAACAGGCACGTGCCTGCTGAATCAACTGAAAAGCTCTACTTGTCACCTTAATAAAGCACCACTTCCTACAACTGCGTTGACTTAACCAGCCTGTTAATGTCACGCCCAGGCATGAATCGCTGACAGGTGCATATCAAGTTGTCAATTGTGTTTAGATTCAATCAAAACCCGAAAAAATAAAATCAAAACTATTTTAGTCCAGAGGGATGAACACTTTGCACCAGCTGCCCTGAAACTACAGCCTTCCAAGGGCTATCAACATAGTTGTAAAGAATATTTCGATTGCTCTTCAACATAGAGCCAGCGGCAGCACTCAAGGCCTGAGCCTCCAACAGGAGTGCTACAAGAAGCTCGAGTGCCAACGTTGTTGGATTTGTGCCTCTCAAGTGCAATGTGTGATGTTCAGTATTCCTGCTGTCAATCTGCTGGGGAGCCAGTGGGGGATTAAAGAAGTGAACAATGGGCTATTCAGAGCCCTGAACTGGTGCCGCTTCCAAATCCATGCATTCTATTTGTCTCACCCTTGGAAGGTTTCCTCCTCTGGAGTACCTGGACTGGCAGATGCCAGTGTTCTACATTTGGGGGAAAACACAGTTGATCCCCTCTGCAGTTTCAGCTTCTCTCCTTGTTCAGCTTATAAACGAGCGGGAAATCCATTTTGAAATCCCAACATTTCTATTCCTCAGCCTCCTGTGAAACCCACTTGTACACACCGGCCAGCAGTCCTGAGCCCTTCACATGAAGGTAGTTGTTTATCACCTCCTCGAGCTCCTACCCAGCATCATCAGATTGCAGACTCAAGCTGCCCTAGCAGGGAGTTCAGCTTTTTAAGCTTTTGTTGTTCCCAACATAAGAGATTGTTGCCTCTTACATTCAAGAGGTTGGTGTTCGCTGATTAACTCTAGCATATGCATTCAATTCCCATCTCCCTCGCTTTCCAAATGAGAGGCCCTGGCTGCTGAGGCAGGCTACTTGACTTGCCAGGCCTATTATTACACTTAAGCAGATCGTTACTGTGTGTGTTTTTTTTAACCCAATTACATTAGTGGCAGTACCCTGGTGAGATCAGCAGCTCAGCCTGCAGTGATAGGATGGCCCATCAAGTACCCTAATCCCACCAAGGGTGTGGTGATAGATACGACCTTCCCCACCTCTGGCTCAAGAGACAGAAAGTGCTGTTCAAACATAAGTGGAGGGAGCATCTGATGGCTCCTGAAGCTTAAACATGTCATTGAAACAAACGAGAGTGAAATGACTCAAATGGGAAAACAACGCATCTTCAGATCTGCATCTGGTCCCGCAGATCTCCTTCTGGAGGAAAAGCCTGGAACAGGAGCATTACTGGCTTGAGAACATGACTGGCTGGAGCCCACCACACTGCAGCGTAGCAATGACACCGAGCCAGAACAGTTCTTCAGCCACATCAGGATGCCAACTGCTCAATGGCTGGATACACTGAACTCATCTAACAGTGGTTTGGGCCAACTTCTGTACACACAGAGGAGGATGGGGAAGACTTTGGATAGCCAGAGCACAGACATCACAGTTGCACCCTCAAAAGCTTTGTGGGGGAGAAGAAAACACAAACACAAACCAAACCCAACAACCAGAGAGTAATCCTCACATTAAACCAACAAGAGCACAACCTCTGTCGCTCCAAGGACATGATACTTGCTGTTGCGTATATCTACACTGTAAAACATTGATTCTCCAGAAGTTTCAGGAATGAAAGTCCTACAGACTTTGGAAAAAGTCTTCAGAACCAGACATGCTATTGTTAGGAGCAGAGAAAGAGACAAATTGTAAAAGTCAGACTACATAAATGATTGCAATGGGACAAAAATACCAAGCTGGAGAGGTTAGCAGAACAGACAGGATTTGAAATAAGTCTCCGCTTCATAAGTACGCCAGGAGCCTAGTTTGTGCCCAGCGGAGAACAAGCTTCTTACCAAATTTAACTCTTCATTCTGTCTTACTGCTTCAGAATATGAATCATCAAGTTTTTTCTGCAATTCAGTCAACAGATCTTTGAGCTGAAATGAAGTTTAGAGTTTTAGGATTTGTCTCCTTAGGATGCCCACTTTTCTTCTGCTCAGTTATTAGTGTGTCGCTCTACCCTAAGGTCACAAGCATACAAACTCCTCAGCCACAGGGGCTAAGCATCAGGTTAGTTTGCCAGGCAACTGGTCACCAAACAAATGAAAAAAAAAGAAAAAAAAAGTACAGTTTGGTCAATGATGTTTACCTCTCTGACTTCTGAAACATAAGTAGATCGCTCTATTTCTGCCTTTTCTAGTTCACTTTCCAAATGTTCTCTTTCTTTTTTAAGCTAGAAACAGAAAAAGAGGGTTAAAACCAGATGTTTTCAATGCTTTACTGCAGAATCATTTCCTTCATTCATTATTAAATATACATTTCTACCAGATACTCCACGACTCTTAGGGAGCATTTAAAATTGAGTGATTGTGTGGCACACAATTAAACTGTTAACAATCCAAAATGATAGCAAGAAGAATGAAACCCAAGATCAGCAACCAGCAATATACTTCAGATTCACAAAGAAAAGAGCCCTGGTAGGTGAGGGAGCACAGAATTAAAAACCAGGACAATTTCCAGCACTCAGCTTCCCTCCTTCTTACAAACACTAGCCAACAGGTTCAGACTGAAATGCAGCACAGGCTACTCCACATGCAGGAGCGGAGTCCTAGGAAGTCCAGACTGAAAACATGATTTAGGCTTATGCTGTAAGTAACTGAAAGCTTCACAAGAAAATCCACCTGTACGTACAGTTTCGACTTCTTTGATTTCTTCTTTTAACCTCTCCACCTCGTGCTCCAAAGAAATGACCGAAGAACGCATCTGCAGTTTCCAGGAAAGACAAATACATCCTTTAGTTGGGCTGGTCTCAGACAAGTTCATACACACATGCTGGCTTCAACGATTTAAAAATTTTAAGGATGAAATCACAGCAAGTTAACAAGATGTTCACTGAAATAATTCAATATACTGGGTCTCCTTTGTAACACCTTTCTGCCTTCTACCAACCTAAGAGGTTCTCTGATAGATAAAGCCCACACGGCTGAAAGGTTTGGAATCCCCGGATCCATTGGGTTGGAAGGGACCTTCAAAGGTCATCTACTCTAACCCATCATCACTAGAGCAGGTTGCTCAGTGTCCCAACCACCCTGACCTTGAATGTCTCCAGGGATGGGGCCCACCATCACCCTTCTGGGCAACCTGGGCCAGGGTTCTACCACCTTCAGAGGGAAGAACTTTGTCCTAATACCCAACCTGAAACTCCCCTTTTCTAGTTTCAAACCACCCCCCTCGTCCTATCACTTCATGCCCTCGGGAATGGTTCTTCCCAGCTTTCTGACAGGCACCTTTTCAGGGACTGGAAGGCCACTGAAAGAACTGAAGGACTAAGCCATGCCAAGGGAAGTATTTTTCCAAGGCAGGGAAGGCTGTATTACAGGGTATACGTGTCTTCTACATAGCCAGACCCAGCTCATTTAGCCTCACGAGAGGCTGCGTGAGTGCCGCAGATGGTGACACATCTACAGCTGAAGATCCAACAGTCTTTTATAAACCCCTCAAACAAGATGGTTAGAAATCATCTATCTGTTCACTCCAGGCTCATACTCTGACACTCAAATTTACTAAGGAGAACTACTTTAAAAAGAATTTAATTAAAAAAAAATACCCTGTTTGTGTTACTTTAACTCTAGATTAGGGAAAAAAAAACATGCAAGACATTTTTCTTACCACTTTTGCTAACAACAAAGCCTTCCTAAAAAAGGAAAGCTTTGCAGGCAATGGCAAGTGTAATTAGTTGGCCATAATGGATGAAGCACTATTTTAACTGCTTCCAAAAATTACTACGATGACACGATACTCAAATTTCAGCACAAAAAGTCTGTACCCATTGACAAACAGCCTTTAGTTTAAAACCTCCAGAAATACAGTTGCCAGGCTGAGAATAACATATATTCCTGGGCAGATTAAGGGGACAGGTGTATATTCCTGAATCTTGGGCTTCCTATCCCGGCAGCATCCATATCGCTACGTGCTATTTGGCTGCCTCCTGCACAGGACTGTGACACGGACTTAGCCCGGTGCTGAACGTTTCTTCTCGCTACTCTAAAGACTCAATAGAAATATTCACACTTAATGTGATGCCACCAATAACTCCTCTGCTTTTTAGTTGTTTAAAATAGGAGGGTGTCACTAAAAAAAAAAAAAAAAAAAATAGGAAAAATCACGCTTAGCATGAAAACTAAGTATCAGAGCACCCAAACATTGCTATAAGGAGGGATCACTCCTATTATGCTGGCTGCAGACTTCACCTTTTCCATCCCCTGGTCACATACACATCAAACCAGGCAGCCAGGACACATCTACACCCACCCTCACAGCGCTCCAACACCCTCTGCGACTTCAAGCAGAAACTGCCTGGCTGATGGAAAAAACTGATCTTCAGAAATACCTGTTTAAGTTCCTTCTGAGATTCTTCAACTTTTATCTTCCATTTGCTTTCTTCCTCTTCCACACTCCTCTGTAGCCTTTGTAAAATGCCTTCCTAAGAAGAGAGCGGGGTTTGAAAGCTTATGGCAGAAGAAAGGCAGCTCACAGCATCACAAGGCGCGGGCGGCCAGGCTTCCTGCTTACCGTTTCTGCCAGAACTGATTTGTATTTCTCACACTCCAGCTGCAGCAGGACATGCATTTCCTCAGCCTCCTTCAACTTCTGCTCCATAGCCTGGCAAAGGAGAAGATACCAGATTAGATATTGTGAAAAATTCCTTCGCTGAAAGGGTTGTCAGGCGTTGGAACAGGCTGCCCAGGGCAGTGGCGGAGTCCCCATCCCTGGAGGGATTGGAAAGGCCAAGAGATGGGGTGCTGAAGGACGTGGTCTAGAGGTGGACTAGGCAGGGTCAGCCTGGGGTGGGATTTGATGAGCTTAAAGGTCTCTCCCAACCCAAGGGATTCTGTGTTTCTATGATTCTAAGAGGGACCAGAAGTGTCACGTCTCGGCTGACACATTGGAGTCCAATTATTTCTCTTATTTAACAAGTACAACGGTATCATTCCCGTTGGCAGGTCTTTCTTTTCGACCCATACTAAGTCAACAGCAAGTGCTGTGTTCACCAACAACTCAACACCAAAACCTACTACACTAACTCCGAGTTGTCTGAAAAAAACCACCCCCAAAACCAGTTACCTGGAAAAGGGAATGGGGATTTTGAATTCCACAAACGTTTTCACAACTTCACAAGGTGCTTTTCAAAGATGCAAATACATTTCTGGCTTACTAGGTGAAAACAGCCACAAAACAATTGTCCCATCAGCCTTTTGCCAGTTTGAAGCACACGACCCAGAGCACAACATGTGAGATTTACACTGGGAAAACACGCTATGCCGCACACAAAGAAGCCATCCACCGTTTCTGCCTACCTTGACATCTTCAGATCCTGAAGTGTCTGTCAAATATTCTTTAGCCAACTTTTCAAAGCCACATATCCACTCGCTATGACTCTGTTGGAAACACGTTGGGTTAAAGCTGAGAATAACCTCGGCAAATCCATCGTCAGGACACCCGCGTCCCAGCTGCAGCCGTTGGGAGCAGTGTCTTGGTTCCCCAAATCCCCAGAGCCAGCACAGGGGACTGTGACAACTGATGACAGTCGTTCAGCTGGTACAGCCGAGCCAACAGCTGGCAGGCAGCAATCCAGGAGCAGGGGGTTTCGAGCCAGACAGTTCATGGGGCTTTGGAAGTGCTGAAACACAACTGGGTGACACATCTTCCTGCAAGCACCAGGGTTCTCCAAGGGGGATTTGAAGACTAAGGGAATCTTCTCTTTTCCACAAAGCCCTGGGCAGTTAAAGCAGGTGCCTGCCACATAATTGTAGGGACCTCACTACAAAAAACGCTTTATAGCCTTACAGAAACAGTCTTTCTATGGATTATTCCTTATTCAGCAGAAGATAAAACTTCAGCACATTGGAGAATACTTTTAAACACGAATAGTGAAAACCTCTCAATGTTCCAAATGAAAGGCAGACCCCAGTTCTCCAGCCTCAAATCATTCACAGCACCTAAACCATGCGAACCCAGTGAGCTTCCCTTGTGAACAACTGAAAGCCACCAGGGATATAAGAAACAGGAAACCCATGGGTTTACAAAGAGAACATTGGGAACAAGGAGCAGTAAGATCCAACAGATCTTAGCCAGCTGTGAAAATTTACTACTGTGATTAAACACGAGGCAGCACGGGCAGATGAAACTGATACTACAGTAGTAAAAATAAAAGAAAGAGATAATTAATTTTTTTCTGGTTTAACACTTCTCTTGAAGTAACTGACTGCAGCTTTATCTCTTTGCTGCTGCAAACAGATACAAGGTACCTTTGGGCAGAAGGGACATCAGGGAAGCCCACTGGATTGCCCAGCACAGTAAGACCATATTCAGTAGAGTAGGAAAAGTCCCTTTTCTTACCATGTTGGAAGGAAGAGAGACCTTAGGGAACAGCTTCTGGAGTAGTTCGCGTGTCTCTACCTCGGCAGCTTCCAAGTGCTGTTGCTTCTCCTAAATCAAGAGGAAGGGCTCATGTGAAATGGGGAAACAAGCTTCAGGGACCTGGCAATAGCCATCTCTACACCTAGGAGTAACTTACTAAACTCAGAAAATCATTAGGAAAGCTAATTAAATCTTGCAAGGGAGGTC